>JACDOX010000054.1:140490-172990 GCA_014549065.1 Cardinalis cardinalis | reverse complement strand
AAAAGCTAGTTTACAGGCTGGCTCACAGCAGGGTAACATTTAAAATACCCTATATCTGAGTGAAAGCTTCTGCTCCCAGTCTCTGCATGTCAGAGGTTTGCTCATCGCAGCACCGATTCCTGGTCAGTCCATAGTGGAGCTGTAGCAGTGACTGTGCTTGTGTGTTAAGAGTTGAAAGTTGTGGAACAGCACAAACTGCCTGGTCTCAGGCACAGATTAAGGAGTGGTTTTACCCTAATAAAGGTTTGAACTTTGCTTCTGGTCAGGTTGACCTAAGTTGTGATCAATCTCTCAATTGCCCTTCTGAGTTACAGCCYGATGTGAAAGCTGATGTCCGATGGGCAAAGATGCCAAGCAGCCACAGCCATAGGGAATGTCGGTGTGTGGTCTCAAGGTCTGGTTGTACCTCATGGGGTGTGCAGCACTGTTGTTATGGGAGTGTTTGCTGGTGCTGTGAAGGGTAAGGTACCAAGTGGGAGAATACTGAGACAGGTAATAAAACCTAGAGCTGAAAGGAAAGGTTCCTGGCCACCTGGCTTTGTAGTTATTGGTGTTTTGTTATTAGCAAGTATAGAGCTATGTACACATATAATAATTTGTTATCAGCTTGTTCTGTGATCAAAGAAGACATGGGAAGTGCTGTAACCACCTGGGTCGCATGAGGTTACTCATTTGCTTTTATGGCCCCTTCAGAAAGAAAAGGTGTGGATGAAGTATGACATGTTCTATGTGCATCTGCTGTTTCCTTTGCAGTAAGAGATGAAAACTGAGTTTTCTGCTTGACATCTTTGCTCATWGTGGAGTGGAATTAACCCCTGAGCAGGGAGGGAACTGTCACCTGGTCTTGCTTCCTATCTGCTATTTACAAACAGCTGCTGTCTTCTGCCCTTTTCTAAAACCTTAATTTTGGTCCTTGTAGCATTTAAATAGGACTGAAAGCAGATTGATTGGACAAGTGTGAGATGGATTTACATGCTCAGAACAGTTTAATAAGCCTGTGGAGGTTGTGCATGCTGTTTCAGCTTTCTATTTAACCTGTGCTTTGCAATGCTTGGCCAGTACTTACCATGAATTCCTTGTGCATGGAGATTGTAGCCTATTCTACAGTACATTCCAGCAGTTACTAATAAATGTATTAAGCCTTTGTATTTTTCAGTCTTTGCCTAGTTCTCAAATGCACTTGGCTACAGGAATGTATTTTTTGTCCCTAGTCTCTGTTTCTTCATTGTTRAAGAGCTGCTGTTCTTGATGACTTCCTGAACATTCTGAGCTGTGTATAGGTATGTATATACTTCTGAGAGAGACTCTGCTCTGCTGCTTAGACTTGTTGGAGGAATTTCCCTAGGTAATGTTGTTCTTCTCATCCTGCAGCTGGATAGCATCCTGAATGCTCTCTTTGAGTTGGTTTTGGGGCAGGGGTAGGTTCCATGACCCCATGCTCAGATGTCCAGTACAGCTGCATGTGGCTTAGCAAGGAGAGCAAGTAACATACAAATGTTTGACCAGCTTTTTGTATTAGAAAAATTTGAAGTCTCAGGAAAGCAGGCATCTGGAACCTGCCCTGTAAGCTGTGGTAGAAGAGCTGGGAACTTTCTGTCAGTGCAGTCTCATTATCACTGTGCAGCTTCACTCTCTCACTGTGTAGGCAATGAAGTGTTGTGTTGGCTGAGCTCTTTGGTTTCCAGATGTATGGGAAGTTAAAACCAACTTTGGCTCTTGTGAGCAATGAGGAGGAATGTTTTTCTAGTGACCTTGGAGTGTCAGTCTTGTAAATTGGAATTTGCAGTTCCTCAGCCAGGAGTCCCCTTTGGCAAATGGTTTCTCATCATGCTGCCTTGCTTAGGAGCAGTGCAAAAGGGTAGCTGAGCTGGGATTGTCACTGCTCTGTGCTACACCTCTGGAAGCCCAGGGCTAGTTTTCACTTCAAGTGCCTTATCACATAAGTACTTGTAAACATTGTGCTTTAAGTTAGAGTTGGCAAGGTTCCCTGCACATCATCTGTAAGGTAAGATAATCCTTGCAACCTTTGTACATAGAGATAGAACTTGTATATTTCCTTGCTGGAGGAATGGGAGGGTTTCAGTGTTATACAGAGGCAGCATGTTTTGGTCAGGCTGATGGTCTCAGCCAGTGATCCCAGCAGCTTGGCTTCCCTGCCTTCTAATTCTGTGATCCTCATCCCATTATCCCAGCRCTGGAGCAGCCAGGTGATAATGTACTCACACAAGTGTGTTTGCTGCAAAAGACCTGCAAACTGTTATTTTCAGGATTTTGTTCTGTGGATGGTTTTCTCTTAGATGGCCATTGAAATTCATGCTGTGCTAAGAATTACAATCAGTTCTCTCTTAAAGCTGTGGGTTTTGTGACTGAGTAGCAAAGCATTTTGAGAAAATGTCCTCATTTTCTTAAAAAGCAGTATAAGCTTGTGGATAGAGATTTGCAACCAAATAATCTTCAAAAGGTGACTTCCCTCTTTAGCTCAGTCTAACCTTTTTAGTCAGGAAAAATGAACATTCTTTTACCTCACAGTGAGAAATTGTGTGACTCTGGTACAACCSTTGAAGAAAGCAAAGGCAGAGATGGGGGCAGTGCTGAACTCTGATATGCAAAGTCAGGTGCTGGGCCCAGGGCTGGCAAAGACACTTCCACCTCTTCCCAGGGCTGGGCAGGTGTGTTGGCTCCTGCTAGCCCAAAGCCCCTCAGCCCTTCAGTGCTCTGGGGCAAGAGGAGGGTTCTTTGTGTGCCTCTGGGAGAGCACAGGGACCTTGAGTGTGGCTCTGATGCTCCTGAAAAGAGCCAGTTTTCAGTGGAGAAGCACCTGCAGCAACAAGTGCCAGAGGCTGGGAATATGGCATCACTGACCTGAACCCTGCAATTTCTGCCTAGCACAGCACTCATGCATGTGCTGTGGGTGCTTCAGAAATAGCTGTTCCTGTGTGAGCTGATTGAGCACTGGGGCATGAATAAACTGGGTGCTCATGTGAGCTGTCTCCAGGCTTGCTTGTCAATAGATTGAGTGCTTGTGCATGAAGTGAGTGGATGCTAAGGTCTGAATAAATTGGGCACTCGTRCATAAGCAAATGGGGCACTAATGCATGAAGCTTTAGGACATTCAGGTGTGAAATGATGGGATGTTGTTCATAGTGTCATGGGCTGTTCATGCACAAAGCTATTGTGTGTTCATGCATGAGCTGATCTGTGCCTATCATGCATGCCATGGCTCCTGCACTGCCTGCTCAGCCACTGKTTGGGCTTTGTGTTTGCTGCCAGCTGGGAACACGTGGACATCCATTCACACATCTCCTTCTGCCGCCAGTCCTGGCTGGCCAGCCAGCACACAGCAGTATTTGCTGCAGGAACTGGCCTAGAATAAATCCAAACCCAAACAAGCTTTTGGGCAGGAGATGCTAACTGTGTGACAGGCCATCCAAAAAGGGCTTTTCTGCATCCAAGGGAATGGACAGAAGGTGACATTTCTCTTGCCTGACCATGGATAAAGAGCACATATTTGCAGCTAGCACTGACAAAGAGCTTGTGATGACATCCATGGGGTCGATGGTGTGCTGGCCTGGCTTTTATATTCCATTAAATGAATTGAGTGCCTGCATGAGTCACTAGGACTCCAGACCCTGGTTTCTCCTGATTCCCAGGAGGCCCATGGCTGCCTTTTTGGGAAGGCAGTGGGTTTTGGGATTGTAGAATCTTTGGCTTCCCAATTAAAGTACCTGTKCCCTCCCAAAAAAACATTGCCCTGCCAGTGGCCAGAGGTGCTGTGTAGAGCTGGAGATCAAAGAAGCAGGAGCTGAACTAACCTATGACTTCAAATAACTTGAGCAGTTACATGCTGGAGAATGTCCATCAGCATCAGTAGATGCTGTAAGAAGCAGGAGAAACTCTTTTTCTGAGCATCCAGTACTGGAGGTAGAGCTTCAACAAAGTGGAGATGGAATGAGCTGGAAATCAAAATATGCCTATGTCTAGCAGCTGGAGCTGYAGGAAGCCAGAACTGCTACACAAAAGCAGGAGTTTCAACAAGCTTGACCTGAAATTACCTTCAACTGAAAACAAGCCAAAACTGTAAGAGTGTTCAGTAACTGGAATTGAAATCACCTGAACTGAGCAGCAGCAGCATGCGTCTTCACAACTGTGCTGGAGCTGCAAGACAGAGCCAGAGCTTTARGAAGCAGCAGCTGAAGTTACCTGAAGCTTCCTGAGGGAAGGTCCATGCTGGACCCTCTGTCAGCAAGAGCTGCAGGAAGCAGGAGCCTCCCTTACATCCAGCCCCTGGAGTGCCTGTTAGCTGGAACTGCAACAAGCTGTGGTGTCCAAGCCAGGGCTGCCTTCCAGCACTGCTCAACAGAGGAGCATCTGCTATCTTCTGTTAGCCAGAGCCAAGGGAGAAATGACAACAGGAGCTCCTGTCCTGCTGGCACAGACCCTGCCAGAGCAGGGAATGGGAAGATGCCAGGTGAGAGCTGCAGCGAGCAAGTGCAGCCCTATATTACCTGCACAGGGATCACCTCAGGGCCTCACCTCACATCCCACTGCCCCACCCAGGGAGTAGGTAGGCTGTGAGAACTGGGGACACAAGTCAGCAGGTCACRGCTAAAACCTGATGCTCTCATCTCTCTTCAAGTCATGATGCTTATCTGATGACAAACAAACTTTGCTTTGTAATGAAACAAGCAGCTCCTTTACTGAAAGAGGGGAAGGTACAACCCCAGCAGTGTGACATTTGATCCTTTAAGGGTTAAGGGTTTTTACTGCTTTAAACTGCCTTTTCTGAGCCTTTGGTTGAAATTCTATCTCTGTAGCCKTGCTAATTATATTTATACTTTCACTTGACACTGGGTGGCAGCAGCTCTATGAGCACACTATTCAGTAATCCATTTCCTTCTCCTTCAATAGTTTCATGGTTCAAATACCAGAGCAGTAAACTGGAAGTGCTTATCACTTTTTGACATTTCTGTATATATTTATGCAGAATAGTCAACAAGTTATCTGTTGTCTTTCTCTCCTCTTAAAAAGAGGAGAAAAATACATTTTCATAAAATTTCTGGCTCAAATGTTCCTTGAGGTGGTGGGGGRACTGAAAAGGCCTTCTCAGGTTTCTGACTTCTGCCTTGCCTGCCTGATTGGCACACCCACAGTATTTCTCTTCCAAGCTGGTTTGTTTCCAGATCYTTTGCTCTCACTGTCACACTTCTTGGCTGCAAATTTCAGCCTCCCACATTCTACCCCTTGTCCTTAATGTGGTTGTTARATTAGTTAAATCAGTTAAATTAATCAGTTACGTTGCTGTTAATCCTTTYGCACATTATAACAACTGTTAAATGCAAGTTTCTCTTTCCAGGGTTCAGTCCTCTTAAGGGATGAGTGTTTCATCCAAAAGTACCAGATTTCATGATTACACCGACCCYTAGGGGAGTTCTTGTGGAACTGTGTTCTCTTCCTTTTCAAAATGCCTTTTCTTTCCTTTGCTGTGGTATGAAATTGCCATGCAGACAAGAGAAAACAAGTCCTGTGTGGGGAAATCAGCAACTGACCAGCCACCACCAGCCTGTGAAAAAGAAGAACAGGCCAATTCCAGCCTCTTTTGGCTTTAGACCATTAGGAGTCTTTTGCAGTGAGAGCTTTAAGAACATTTAGGGAAGAGACAATGATAATGTGGGGTATTTTGGAGTTTTTTTCTTTGRRTGGTTTGGGTTTTTTGTGCTGCACCCCTATACATCAAAAGCAAACAGCAGCACCCCGATAGGTCTTTGGCAGAAGGAACTTGAAAATCATTAAGCCATTTTTTGGCCAGGGTTGGCTCAAATCTGCAGGCCTTCTCTAAGGCAAAGGGCCAGGAGAAAAGTCAAATCTATGTGCAAAACAGGTGGAGTTTAAAACTGGAAGACAAAAGCTGTGCTTTTCTCCTGGCTAAGATGGGCAGTTGCAGACACCAAAATCTTATTGCTTCTGTGTGATGGTAATGAAAAAGAGTCCATCTCTCAGGTGTGGGGCTCTRTGGACTCCTGGCTTGGCTTTAAGGCCAGCCAGAAGTAGTGATTTGCACAGGCTCAAAGCACAACAGGATTCATTTTTTAACCCAGTGGTCACTCCTGGGTCTGGTATCATTAGGACAGGGGGGGGATGCCACCTGCTAAGCTGGAAACAACCTCAGATTTTCTGTAGGCACCAGGCCCTGCACACAAAATCAGATGCAGTAGTTTCCAACAGTTGTCTTCTTACAGCTGCTCAAATAAATCCATAGTTTATAAAATTCAGTGTGACAATGCCTATTGTTAAGAATCTCACAAGCTCAACCAATAAACCCAACTGAATCTAATCAATTTGTAGCAAGCTCATTGCAAAATAGATTTCAGAGAGCTTGACACAGAGCCACTGCACATCAGGAGTCACAATGAGCTCACTTTGGGAATTCTGCCAAAGGATGCACCTGGCCCCTGAGTTAAATCCTGCTGCTGTCTTGCTGCTATCCTCAAGACAGACAGCTGGGCAATATTTATGTGGCAAACAACAGATAATGGGTTGACAAGAAAATAACTACCCACCTTTTCCATGCCTGGTGTGCAGCTCAGTTTGCTTTGAACTCCATGTCTGGCACCATCTTGCCCATGATGTACAGAAGARCCAAGCCCTCACTTCTTGCCTTTGRTTACAAGAACAGCACCACAACCAYGGGAACCMCATCYCTGAACGTGGACATGCAGCCACTTCAGTGGTGAGAAATACAACTGGGAAACAAATGTCTGTACTGGGTGCATTCCTGTGTGCATGTTGATTTACYCCTACTGGTCTAGCCCTATACCAAGATGTAAAGAAGTCAATCAGAAATGTTCAGATCCACGCCAGGAAACAAAACAACTGTGCTACAACATTCAGGCACAAGGAACTTCAGAGAGAAAGAGTGCCAGTCTTGTGCTGCCTTGCAAAAAGTGGGAAGGGAGGAAGAATTCAGGACAGTGTGCTACGTTACAGTTGGGAAGGCTGGTTTTGATTTTCTCTTCTTTCCCACACTTTCTACACAATTTTGATGAAGCCAAATTGTCAAACTGTCAAAGGAGTCAAAACCTGAAGTAACACACAGCTCTCTAGAGGGACTTCAAAATCATCAAGGGACTTAAATCTCWCAGGACTTTGTCAGACAAAGATAAAAATTCTTCTTGCCACTACACTGTATCCTCTCCCTCTGCTGCTGTTCCTGCCTCTCTGAAGTGCTCACCTGCATCTCCACTCTGATCTGGTAGGTGGGGAAAGGYACTTTCATCTCACCAGCCCAGGCTAACTGTTCTCTGTCAGAACAATCTTCATCCCTCCTGCCTCCTAAGGCAGGTTCTCTTGTGGCAGGAGTGCAGGGAAGAAAGCACAGCTACAGCTGAGTTTCTGAGGGAGCCACACCATAAAAGCAAAGCTGACAGGACAGAAAGGCAAAGCACAGAGAACACCACCAGGGACAGAGCTCAGAGAATTACTAACATGTCCACAGCATGCCCAAAACCTGAACGTCAAAATCAATTCAATGACTTTAAATTAGAAAATGCAGCAATAAGCTTAATCTGATCATCATCCTAATTGTCCATTCAATTCTCCCATGATCTCCTGCACTGTGACACTACTTGAGCCTCACTCACTCACTCATCCCCTTGTTTTACATCAGCATAACTCCACTGGTGTTGAGCTGAAGTCTGAAGCACATCTGTCTGTCAAAGGCAGATGCTGTGAGATCAAGTAATATTTAGTCTCTCCTGTATCAGCTTTGCTTGTTTCTGGAAAACTTCCCCTCAGTCAACTGCATACCTGMAAGAACTAGAATGAATTGAATGTACATGGGAACTCCACATAAGTACAAAATAATCTGTGACCTCATTTRTTGCAGCTTCTCATACATTCATTTTCTCAATATCCACTAGGGAAAACAAAATCTGAGYGCAGGACATGCTGCAAGAAATTATACCAGTGGCTCTCTCTCCAGGGTAGCCTTTTCTGCCTCARTCTCTTCTGAATCACAGAGAAAAGAAGTATAAATCCAGTCTTTGAATCTGGACTGCTGTATGGAATGTGCTTGTAAAAAATTAATGTTCATCTCGATAYATTGTAAGCTTACTTTATTTGCACACAAATAAACAAGCTAAGTTAAATTTTATAAAGGAAATATATCCCACAGCTGCACAGACTTAATGTTAACTGCACTAAACTTATCATACAGATAATTTTTCACTTAAAAAAACCATATATATACCTCTCATTCTTATTTTATATATATGTATATATAAGGAAACTACATATAAATACAATGGAAAAATACATTCAAAAGCTTCTTATAAAACTTGGCACAATATTATTTTGACTGTAATAAAAATATTTATGAGAGAAAGACAGATGCACGGAGAAACACAAATACATAATGTCTAGTGCTTCATCTAAATCCTGRAAATAAAATTTAGTCTTTGGTATTACTAAACAAAGTTAAGTTGCAACCATCTGGAGTCCCAGCTTACAGCCTCTGTTCCACCCTCTCTGATTCTACTTTGCACAGGCTTTGATGGCTGCAAATTTCCAGAATAATTTGCAAACAGGCAGAGAAACAAAACCRGCTAAATATGTAGTGTCTTCTTTCAAGGACTCCATCCAACCTTCATTAAATTCAATGGAAAATATTCTATTGCCTTATTCAGGCTGAAGGCTATGCAAAATATTTAAATYGATTTGCTGTCAAAGCAATAGTCACCCACCAGTGAAAAATAATTATAACCATGTAACAAAGCATGGAACTGCCCCTGAGGCATTCCCTCCCTCATTTTTCCCTTCCCAGTGGGAGAAGTCACTCCCAGAAACCAGGGAGGTGATCCAGCAGCCATGGGTAACTAAACCCTGAGCACACAGTACAAGCTGCCCGGGAGGTTTTCCACCCAGCCTGTGAAATGCAGTAAAGCTGCAGCAGCTTCAGCCTGGAAATTTAGATTGGATTTGGTCTCAGCAGGAGCTGAAATAAATCCAAGCAGTGGCTACAGATGCATCCATCCCATAAACCCAGCATGAAACCCAGGAACATCCCTGCTTCAACAGCAGTTGGGGTTCATAACACAGAATTTTCCTGTATAAGCCACGAATGCACAACATCCATTTGCATTTTTTCCCTGCAAGGTAAAAGCTTTTTGTCCATCTATTTTATCTTGACACTACACAAAAGCAAAACATTTTAAGAAAGGCACATGGCTCTTTGAAGCAGTAAGGGAAAAGCACACCATGGTCTGATTCTCTAGGCAACTTCTATTATGCACACACCTTTTTGTTTGACCAGTCTCACATGTCCAACCTGGTGCAAAACTAGACTGACAGACAGACAGCTTACACAGTGATACCCTTTTGGCTGTAGCTAAATCAACTCAACCTGTCAGTACAAGTCTCTTTTCTACACATTTCTGGATCAATGCAATACAGGACATTTTGGGGGAAAAGCAAAGCACAGCAGAGARAAAGAAAAATAAGTGCCTATAGTTTTAGCTACTGACAAATGTCACAGCTGCTGGCTTCTGATACCCATCCTCTCCACCCAAAAAAAGATGAATGGTAACCTTGTTAATATYAAAATTTCACCTAGTGATATCTTAGTGGCAAAACCATAGATCCAATCAAAGGTATCTGGGAAATGTTCAAAATAAAAAAAATAAATTCAGGTTACCTCTGCTGACTGAATGCATGCCATTGCCATAAAAAGCACAGATTTTGGTGGATCATCCAAACAAGTTCTTGTTCTGTACTGTCTTCTATTCTTCAAGGAGTGCTGTATAATTTCTGTAACTTCATTTTAAGCAAGAAACAAGATAAAACTGATGCCTATCAGTCTCTATAAATGTGCCAGAAGGAAAAATGATCAGAAATCTTTGTCCCAGCCTGAGAGTTCATCTGGAGGGCTTCCCACTTCAGGTGGATAGCTGTCAAAGTAGCTGTAATCAGTCGGTCCAGACAACTAGGACATTGAAAACACAAACAAAAGGGTGTTTCAGAAAGTACCTTTTGAAAATGTTCTCTATAGAGTATGCATGATTTTTGTTGTTTCCAACATGGAAATGAAAGTCTAATATGATAAAGATGATGTCTTTCAATGGATGCAGTTCCTCATTCTTTAAAAGAAGTACCTCCAGTAATTACATTGTACAACAGAACAGTGGCATTAGCCTTCTTGTACAAAAGGACTTCCCAAACATCAAATCCTTGATTTCATCCAAAGCCCTGTTAATTCAGTAAGAAAACTGGGCCACACTGTACAATTTGGATGCTATTTAAGACCAAATCTACACTCACAGGGTAGCTACTCAAAGCAGACCTCAGAAATACTTTTTKTTTCAAATTAAGATGAAAGTGAGCTTTGAATGCTTTATCCTTTAGTCTTTTTTCATTTAAGGGCAAAAACAAATAGGCCATTTAAAACTGGGAGCTTACTCAGGGATGTGTTGGAACTCAGTAGCAGGAGAGCACAGGAATTTGTGTACTCACAAACACTGTACTCTTCACAGTAATATGAACAGTGCATCTTAATAATGTGCCTGTTACCAAGGGAGATATATTTTTTCAATATTAGTTTCTGACTAAACACCATTTGTTCTAGTAATGTTGAAAATGTAATGCAAAGTACACAGGCTGAATAATATTTCCATTACTTGACTGACTSTAAGTTATGTATTTCTTGCTGTCCCTCTTTCATTCAATTTTCACAAAAAATGTTGAACTGTAATAATTCAAATGCATCTCTGGGAAGTTTTGCTATCACCATCAGTTCTCCTTTGTAGCCAAGCTGTGTTAGCAAAGCATTATGATACTGAAAGCCAAAGGCAATACCTCTCTTTTTAAAGGCGATGTTAATTTCCTCACTTTCAGACTATCCCAGTTAAAACCACTCAACCACCTGATTAAAAAGAGATGAAAGACAGACAGGGAGAGACCAAAAGAGAAAGACAGGTAATTTTCTGACATTATACCACAAAGAGCTGAAAAATCACATGAACAAGGGCTATAAGAATATTTTTCCTGCCAACCCCTGTAAGAGCACAGTTAGAAGGAGGAATCTGGAGCACTGTCATTTCCACACAAGGCAGGGGCAGCGTCAGGCCCACCAGGCACTTTGGCACTTCTGCATGGAGGAGGTGCACAGACAGGCAGGTTAATGCATGCAGAAACACAGCCATGCAGAGGCTTGTGTGCCTCCTTGGAATGCCATCATTTTTACAGCGTGAAAACAGGAAGACAAGCAGGAAAAAAATGAAAGAACTGTCTTCCCCAGGCACAAAGTGAAGGGCTTAGAAACAGCTCAGATAGAAAGAGCAGAAAATGTTTAATTTACAGAGGGCTTTCTTGGTTAGAAGAAAGACTTGCATTAGAAAAATTCGCTGAGAGAAAGACATTCTTTGTTAGAAGAAAGAGGACAAAACCCTTAAAATTATTGCTATGGAGCCCTTAACGACTCATTCTTAAAAATCAAATGTTGAAGGGTCAGGAGGTCTGAGAGGCAGATGCTGAACTGGCATTGATTTCTCTGAGAACTGAATTAAACTCCTACATCAACAACCTGCAGCAAAATCAGTAAAAAATAAGATTTCTAGATAATCATGCTGAGGATTTACATTCATATTGTTGCTTGCTATAGTTGCAAAAATACTCAGGAGCAACAGMGATGTCTATGAGTTTACCAGTCTGGGTTCTAACATATTAAAAATATTTCAAATTAAACCCCAAATTTTCTTCTTGGAATTCTCTTTTGCTTACCTGTGCTTCTTGATGTCATTTATTCCATTCCTCAAATTGCCTAATCTTTCTGTAGGGTTTTGCCTCAAAAAAAAAAAAGGGAAAAAAGAAAAAAATGAAAAAAGGAAAAGAATATATAAGATATTCCTATTTTTAAAAGAGCATTTATAGATCCTAAATGCTTCCATTTAACAGTTGCACAGGGAGGCAGCTTGCATAAAACATGTGGCCTCATGAGGAGATATAATGAGGTGTTGCTCACTGMTCCTTTTTTCTGAGGATGGAGAAACCTTCTAGAAAGCCAAAGCAGTGTCACTCAGCAGTGAGAAGCAGCAGGGGGAAATCAGCTGGCTGAGTTTTAGTTGCATATCCCTTATTTTTCCTGGCCATCAGGTCTGAGCTACAAAAGGGGGCAGATCATGATTTACAGCCACAAAGATCCTTCCAATCGTGGTACACAAGAATGTTGAATACTGTTCCCAGTGCCATGGATGAAATCCCACAGAAGCTGGGAATCCAAAGTCAGTGTCACCAGCCACAGGTTGTGCAGGCCACTAAGTTAGGCTGGCCCTTTTGAAATATCACCTTCTGCACATTTTCTAAAGGACTTAAGCCAGTCTTTAAGTGCCCTATGTTTTCTGTAGAATCTATATGCCTAAGTCATTTTGGAAGCTTTTTATTTTTTTTTAACAATGTGCTTGATTTGAAAATCAAATCCCTTAGCTCTTTCCTCAGCCCTCACTTAAGAAATTTTCCCGAAGATGTGTTTCAGAAAAAATTCCCAGCTGCAGAGAAAGCCCAGAGCCTCTGSTGCTTCTGCAGACTCAGAGGTGTGACACATTCAGGGGCATGAAATGCATACTGAATTCAATCAGGATAGACCCTGCCATGCATAACAATTCCAAATGAGGTTGTCAGGAATTCAATGCTCACTCTGAGTCCTAAAAGAGCTCAATCTCTCTACACTCAGGCTTTGCCCCACTGCCCCTCCTACCTGCAGAGTCTGCGGATCAAATCCTCAGGTCGCCTTGTTATTGCCTTAGGRAAATCCAGCTTTTCAATGCCTTTGAGAATCAAATTGTATGTCATCATCTGATCAGCCCCAGAGAATGGTGGGCTGGAAAAAGAAAGCAACACTGCTAAATGGAACACCTGACAAGAGCAGATGGGGCCAGTGCTTATCTAAGCAAATATTTTAGAATATAGAAAAAAATATGGAAAAAAAAGCCCACCTTCCTACTTTTACAACCCTCACCCTTTCAGCCTGTTTAAGATAATAGAAAGGCTTGAAGCTGAGAAGCTTCCTGTAGGTACCAGGTAAAATGCATGACCACGTGTCCCTTTAAGCCYAACTCAGAGAAGCTTCCACTTTGTATTGCCACTGAGCATTCCCAAAGAGTTGTCATGGGACTGTGCAGGGAGCTAAAGAGAGAGCCCTGCTTACAGCTCACCCACCCCACTGCACCCCATCACACACTAACAGGGAAGAGAACAGYCTGTTGTCACTTCTTCCTCACAGGAAACATCAGCAGCAGCTGCAGGAGCCCYACACCTGCCAATTACAGCTTGTGCCTGGGTAAGGCAGAACTGAGAACACATAACCCACTAGGTCTGAGACATTTCTGAAAKGATGGAAGGTAAGACTTKCATACTGAAGTATCATTTTGCAAGGCTGTCTAAAAAGAACCTTGGAAAGATTTCTAATAACAGACAARCCAGGTAAGAACTTTGAGTAGGAGGCACTTACCTGCCAGTGAGGAGTTCATACACAAGAATCCCAAGGGACCAAAAATCCACGCTGAAGTCATGGCCTTTACTCAGAATGACTTCAGGGGCAACATACTCAGGGGTTCCACAGAATGTCCAGGTTTTCTGCCCTGATCCAATCTTCTTTGCAAATCCAAAATCAACCTGATCAAAATCAACATAYGCTGCATAATGCAGAGGAGTTTTGCACTGGGAAGCCTCAAGGTCTTAATTGCTTCCTCACTTTCTGCAAAAGCCCCAGAATTGCTAGTTTACAGCTAGAACAACCACACAGTGTAATTGTGAAGGAGGGAGAGGTAATTCCACTGGATTACTGAATGTTATAAAACAGATACATCTATTACCACAAGTAATTTTCTGCATAGTTTTCCTTCTGGGGAGAACAACCCATGATTTCCTTGAGGACATGAGATTTACTGTCCCTGGAAAGCAGTGGGTTGCTCATTGTCTTCAGAATGGATATTTCAAGCTCCCTGAAGGGTATTYTTGTTGCACTTCTCATGGTCACAGTAAAGCATGGCAGGAGTTCTTTTCTGTGTCCCCTCTCCAYAAAGAGAGAGAACTTGTGATTGTAAATGGAATCAATGAATGTTGAACCTGTGATTGTATGAGGCTGGACAGGGAGGTAATTCTGCACCTGGGAAATGTGGTTTCTGTTCTTACAATAAAACTGACTGATGGGAGAATTTTTCTTTTGCTGTTTATACTGTGGCAAGAGCTCTCAGAGGCTGCAATTCCCCAGTTTGTCCATGGCTTGCAGTGGCTTTGCAATGCCTTAGTTCCTCACTGTGCCATGAGAAGCCCTCCCTCYTTACTGCTGAAGCACAAGAGTTACTACACTCCAGGATCCTGGTTCTATAATTACATGCTATTTATATCCCCCCCTGCAAAGAAACAGGATACAGGCACAAAAGGATAACATTACAATTGATTACATCTTACCAATTTTATATATCCTTCAGCATCCAAAATTAAATTTTCTGGCTTCAGGTCTCTGTAGATAATTCCTATTTGATGCAGATAGTCAAAAGCCTCTGTCACACACCCAACACAAAACTTGGTGGTGAATTCATCAAAGCTGCCTCTGGAACAAAAATAATCACCATCAAGTTCTGAAAATGCCTCAGTTATTAACCAGATAATATCTAACATCCAGAATATTAACCAAACATCTTTTCACTGAATGGAGAACCTACTCAGTAGCCACATGGGACTGACTTTAAAGGGCAAGGTTAGGCTGTGTTTGCTGTTACCTGTCTCTCAGCAAGCTCCACAGTTCCCCTCCAAGGCAAGCCTCCAGGAGCATGTACACATATTTGTTATCCTTGAATGTGCGATACAGCCTGTGGAGACAAACAGCAGCAATTTGGGAAAAGCAAAATAAAAACGAGACTTGTGGTGTCTTTCCTCCAGAGCTCATGTGTGCCAAACCTCATTCCTAATAGTGCTGCCCCAGGGGCCAGCTGGGGGACAAAACCAAGGGAACCTTAAGCTCAACTTACTTCACAACGAAGGGAGAACATATCTGCTCAAGGATTTTCTTCTCAGAATAGATATGCTCTTGCTGTTTGGTGTCCACTACATGTTTCTTCTTTATGCATTTCATAGCAAAAGCCATGTTCTCATTTTTAACTTTAACCTGTGAATAAAAATGATGAAAACACATRAGGCAAAGAAAGGATGTTTTACTAAATCGTTCTCAGTAGATACATTGATATCCATCTTTTTCAACACAGCACAGGACTGAAATTGATGGCTGTAACAAGGGACAAATTCCAGATTTTCTGCAGAACTGTTATGTGAGATTTTAAGCCAAGCATCAGATATTTTAGTTTCCCAGTCCCCACTCGTAAAGTGAAATGCTCCCTTTGTTCATTTTATATATACCAAATAGCAGCAGCTTGGATAAGTACTACATGTTACAGTGAGTTTATATCACAGTGGGTCCCAATTTCAATTTAAGATTTTTAATCACCAGCGTAATACWAACAAAAAGGAAAGGCAGTTTAGGAAGAATGTTTACAAATGATTTTGCATTACACTGAAATATTATCCAATATGCAATAAAAAGATGGAAGTTAAAACAGGGCCTCTTGGAAATGAAGGAAGCAGATATCTGTGTTCTACAGCTGGATGAGAATTCAATTTTTAGCTTAGTATTCAGATGCTGCAGTAGAATTCCAGTGTGGAATTTCTTTTGTGAAGCATGAATCAGAATGGAATAGTTGATGGTCTAATGACTGTAAAGGATTATTGACTTCACTAAAAGCACAAAGTCTCCTTTAATTTACCATTACCTTCAGCAGCCTGCACAAAAAGCATTCAGGTTTTTGTCAGATGTTTGCAGCTCAGCCAGAGGCGAGTGGAATTTAAGGCTTTGGGCTAATAAGCCCTTGGTATCCCAGAAGCACAGCTGATCATGCTATTGAATATGACTCAAAAGAGCCATTGCAAATAGTTGGAAATTTCCCAGTGAACACAGCTCAGAGACAGCTCAGGCTGGCTGGAGCTGCTGTGGGGCATACAGAAGCAGTTCTACCAGCACAGACTACGTGGTGCCATTCAGATTGCTCCAGGTCCAGGCAGATTCCTGGAAAAAGGCCTGCCATTCAGGGGACATAATGCAGGCAGGCACGTCTGTAAACTCCACATGCACAAACTGATGACTATGTCTAGTGACCAGGAAGGTATTTTTAACAGCAGGAGATGGAGGCACACAAGAATGGGTTTGTTCCTTTAAACACCCGAGTCCTGAAATGCTTTTTTAAACTATGCAGTGCTTTATGGAGAATTATTCCTGCCTGAGGGGCACAAGCACATAGAATACCAAAATCCTTCACATTATTCAGTGGCTAAATCAATCATCCAAGACAGAGAGCTACAKGAATAATTTTAAAACATTCTCTTACAAGCTCAACCCTTCCGAACCCACCAACACCCAGAGTTGTGACAACTTCTAAATTCTGGAATGGGGAAGGAGGGAACTGGGCTACTTTCTCCTTCAGCTCTATCATCTCCAAAGACACCTCTTTGGTCAACTGTCCACAGAAGGATCTTCCTCTGCATTAAGAAAATTAACATAGGTTAGTGCTTTTCCTTGCCATTACTTTTAGTGATCCTACATAAGGGAAAGGAAAGGAAATGGAAAAGGAGAAAAGGGGAAGTGGGAAAGAAAAAGGAGGAAAGGAGAAGGAAAGAAAATTCTTCTTATTTCCTAACAGAATCTTATTGGAATCCTATAGAAGTAAATTAGGAGAAAAATACTACTGAAATTCACTGAGTAGAATCTACAGTAATTTTAGCAAGACCTGATCCCTGGTGAGATTCCTGTTGATGGGGGCAGCTGCAAAAGTTTGGGCAGTCCAAGCTGGAGAAGCAATGCTTGAAGGACTGTGTACCAGTTCCAGAAGAATTATCAGAAATAAGAATGCAGATATATTTCTGAACAGAGGAAAAACACACTCTGCTAACCTTCCAGCAGTGCTCAGACTGAAACCAAAGGTACATAAACTAAAAGTGTGGCCCACAGCTAAGAGCAGACATCAATACTATCAGTGCTACACTGAAACATTAAAAATAAACTGTTTCTTTATGTCTGCTTCTTTCTTTTTGAAATGGCACWTAATCTTTTGCACAGTAATACAGATTCCTTAACTAAACCTGGAGTTAAAGTTGGCCTTCAGGGGTTTTTACCAGTCAAAGAACTTACCATCAAAATGCAAAATCTATTTGAGCACAACATAATTTATTTTTTTTTCCTGTGCTCAGTTTTCCAGGAATAGAATGAATTCTTGTTTGGAAGTCAATTCCCTGAGATTCTATGTAATTTTTGTATCAGAAAAAGTCTGTTGGGCTCCATATGCAYAGCCAGACTGTTTTAATACAGTGACTGCTGTCATTCCTAGGGGTCCATCTCCTTCAACTACCATCCATGATTCTAAGTATYTGTGACTCTTTTTTATGATTAGCTACTACAGGTGTAACAAACAAATGATCTGACTTACTTTGCGTGTCGCTTTTCATCAGCCTGGGCCAGGTTGGCCACGTAACCTTCCAGGTAAGTTTGCAGCTCCTCATAAGTTCCAACTGTTTGATTAAATGTCCTAAAACCACAAAGGAAACATCATAAACTGCTGAACATTTGAGTCATGACCCAGTAGTAGTTGGTGGATACTCAGGGATCACTTCCTCTAGGCTCAAGAAATGATCAAGAAATCTGGCATAGGGGGCAAGAGACCTGTGTGGAGAAATAAAGAATTCCTGTATGTACTCAGGCTCAAGTAGAAAACATACAGGAGATGGAAGCTGGGTCAGACTACTTGGAAAAATATAGAGAGGTTGTCAGGATAAATATAAATGAGACAAGGATGGCTGAGGCCCACCTGGAATCAATCTGGCCAAGGATGTCAAGGACAAGAAGAATGATATGTTCAAATACATCAGTAAGTAAAGGAAAACAAAGGATGATGTGGACCCACTCCTAAATGGAGCAGGGACTCTGGTGACAGAGAAGGCAGAGTTACTGAATGCTCTCTTTGCATTGGGCTCCACTGACAAGAACAGGCCTTAGGAACCCCTGACCCAGGAGATCAGGATAAACATCACCACTGCAAGGAGAGAAAGAAAAGAGAACTCTGAACTACTCTAAGGCTTCTGTGCTCCAGCATCTGCTGTCAGCTTCTCTTCATTAGTATTCCTAAAGCACAACCACTCGTTCAGGATTCATTTAAGGAAACACTGTGGTTTTGTCTACAGTGAGGTCACATTAACCCACTGAAAGTCACTTTAACCTGCTGAAAGAGGATGCAAATCTTTTATGAAGGAGCAATGTACTTACTCTCTGTCTATAACGAGGCACTCCACGTTGTACTCATCTGCAATGACGTTTGCTGATCTGACGTCATCACTGAGAATCGAAATGCATTAGGAGAGCTCAGAAGCATGTCAAAATCCTCCAAGTACCTCACACTGCACTCATGGAGGGGCACAGCTGCTCTGGGTAAAACTCCTCAAAAGCCTGTACCCGGATTAATGCTGCTGAACCAAATACAAAATTTAGCCTTTTACTWGTCATTATTATGGTCTAGCACAGTATTTTTTCCAGTTTCAACAGGGTTTGGATCATGACATCCTTTGGCAAGCTTCCAATAAATGAGGGTGAGATGTAATTATTACTACATCAGGATTCACTACTTATTTCTAAAAAGACCCTTGGATATAAAACATTCCCAAACCCAAGTGACTCSCTACTCAATCACACACATAAATATGTACTGAGTGACTCCTTCTCTCTCTTTCTTACTGCCATGGGCAATGGAAACGAGCTCATTCCACTCACAATGGACCTTATCCATTCTGGCAATTACAACCTGGCATAAGTTCTCACCACAGCTTTTACTGAAGTATTAACAATAAGCCACAATGCAGAGGGCCAGAATTTGACTTCTGCAGAGAAAACCAAAGGTAGATGCCAGTGTAAACTTTCAAGCTCTCTCTGCAACCCCTCAAAACATTAGCACAAATTTGGTCACTACCTTCACCTACTGACTTTACAATGAAAAGAAATATATTCAAAACAGCCTTGAGTTGTATAATCTGACACACAGTGATGGGACAATTGAGATCCTGAAATTCACATCATKAATCAGACAGTGTGAACTAACCTAATGAGAGCCTTTTCTCCAAAGTAATCTCCTTTGTATAGATTTTTAATCACCTGAGGCTGTGAGTGGTCTGTAGTACTCTGGGTAACTATCACCTGCAAGGTACAGGAAAAAAAAATTCGTAAGGAAAAGTCTCAAAGTATTGCATGATTTTCTTTCTATTCTGTGTATCTGAGAAATGTCTTAAACTCAGTAATGCTGCARAAAGAATTACAGATATATAGTGTTACCCTTCCTCTCAAAAATTACCCCCAAACATTCCCTGACCCCTCTCTGATTTTTGCTGGGARGAAGGAATATATTCCTTATTGGCAAGCCCTCAACATTTTCTCCTCATTCTTTTTGAAACAGAGCAGAGTAAGTCACATTTTAATGAAAGACTGAAAAATATTTCAGTTCCCTCAGTGGGCAGATGTCATATGAGCTTTTCGTCTTCTCAGTTAAATAGGCAACACTCCAGAAGCATTAACTAACATTTCCCCTCACMAAAATCTGCTTCCACAGTAGCACTTTCTGCTGATGCCCATGTTAGCAAGAAACAAACTAGAATATCTACAGACACAGAGATGTTTTGGAAACTGGAAGTTTGTTGCGGAAAATTCTCCTGATTTAATCCTTTAGAGTCCTGTGTCAGCCTCCAAGGTATCAGCTGAAGGATAAAGACTGCTGCCTTGCTCCTCTGGGACTAACAAATGAAAGGRCTCTGAGACACCTCAAAGGCCATTCTCCATTAAGTCTGGGACTCCAATACTTAGACTTTTCACAAGTCTATGTTTTAACCATCAGATATTGCACCATGTAGGAGAAGGCGTAGGGTCAAATCTCATTTACAAAAAAAAAAATTACAAAAAAAATCACAAAAAAATTGGCTTTACATCTGTGGCACAGAATCAAGAGGCTTCAGGACACAATTTAATTACATTGTAATTAGAATAGTATAACATGAGTTCATTGTGAATGAAAAATTAGGCTCCCTGAATCTCTGCAATGCTGCTCCAGGCTTTTATCATGATATTGTGAATTTAATAGCATGTGCAGAAACACTCTGCAACATTTTTACTGAAGACCACACCCCATAAGGTAGCTTTTGAGATACAAGTGTTTGTACATGTTATTTTTAAAGCTAGGTTTATTATACCTTACCTTTCCTTTTGCTATTATAAAGAAGGTGTTTCCTTCTTCTCCTTCCCGAATAACATAATCTCCCTTGTCATAGTACTCCTGGTGGGGGGCAAGTGAGAGAAAATATTGTCCAACAAATCTTTGTAGGGTTACTATGCAGAGCTCTKAACACACGTGGATGTTTCACTGATGTTTAACTTCCTATATTCTTCATGCCTCCATGTGAAAAGAATAAAGAGTTCCCACTGTCCTYGGAAAAAAATCCCAGCTGTGGTTATAGATCAGGCCCTTACCTTCAAAGGCTGCTRGCAAATACAGCCCTAAGGCACACAGATATTTGGCTGGATTCATGTGCTGGGGACCTAACGCCTTTTTCCCTTACATCTTGCAGTGTATGTGGTCCAAGGGATATGAAAGTATTACATATCCACATCACAAAGAGGTAAATTTGATTACCAAAAGAGTCCTGGAGAGCAGCTTTGTACTTTATCTTAGTAAAGGATAGCTTACAAGTCCTCTTAAGTACTTGCTTGGCTCCTTTGATGCCAAAAATATAACTAACTTCTATGTCACTAAATGTTATTATTTTCTGCCAACCTGGAATTCAGCTCTGATCGCTCCAAAACCACTCTCATATTAAATAAGCCTGGTTGTTTTTTGTTTTTCTTTGTTCTTTTGGAAATTTACTGAATACTACTTAGAAAAACTTAATATCTTACCACTTCCAGGCAGTCCATGATCTTGGTTAATTTATCTTCAGGTAAGTTTTTCAGCAGGGACACACTTCCAGAAAACAAAACAAAACAAAACAAAAAGCCCCATAACCAAAAGCATTTATCACTAGCAATTTTTACAGTCAAATTTGATAACTAGTTAAACTAGTGGTGAACACAGTATACAACTACATCTAATTTGGAAGGTCCAAGCATTCTCATCCTGRTTTTTAGATAAACTCTCCCAACTTAGAAATGCAGCAAACTTTGGTCAGTTTGTAAATCAACTTTGAATTTCAGGAGAGGAAGGACTTTAGTGGGCATAAGGATTGATTTCAAAAGAATCCAGCAATTACAAACCCAAGACATAATAGCAATTCAAGAATATATTTTCAAGTGCACTGCAGAGACTGTAAAATCATAGGTAAAAACTTCAGTACTCTGGACAGCTATGGAAAGATAATCTAATTACAGTAATACCTTTGTGAACTTGCTAGTAAGAACAAAAAAAACCTCCCACCCTGATCATTGGMCTTGTAAAAGTTAGGAAATTATAGAAATTTCTATCTATTTAGGCTCAGCAAAGAAGTGTGTATAGAAATCAAAGGAGGAGAGGGATTTGAAAATACATTCTATGCATGGCCAGGCTKGGCATCTTGATTTGAAGGCATAAGAGAATGGTCATTCTGGGTTAAAAAGATAGAATATTACATCAGCTARTTGTGGTTTGGAACCTCTGATTTCCCCATCTTCCTGAGGAGAAGCATGGCACCGCTCTCAGTGGTCCCTGCAGGAGAGAATTATTCTGCTCTGCAGATTTCTTAGTAATTTAGATTGGAATTAGTTCATAAGTTGAGAGACATGCAGATCTCATATTCARATCTCCAAAGGATAAGGAATATTCCTTAATCTACTGCAGCAGCAAACTAACTACTCTTTRGAGGATTTACTTAGCTTTATTTATTATATTGTTCTAAATTCTAGACCTGTAAGTTCCCTCTATATACTACTACTTAAAGGCATTCAAGCACCTATTAAAGTTTTCTAGGGTGATGCAGGAGAACACCAATTAAAATGGAAAAAAACTCTTATGAATCTTAAAAGAAAAAAAATATTCAGGCTTTTGAGGCCATATTTGCATAAAGAGCACCTTTTTTTCTCTCAGTTTACAAGACAGGCACAGTATTGTTGTGTACCTTAGTAAGTAGCACAAAGCAGTATCAGAAATAGAAATTCATCATATTTACCTTCTAAGGAAGTTTCTGTATTGCTCTTGYCTGGTTTGTGCTGTCACTCTCATGATATTTTGAAACACCTCTCTGTCCAGTGCCCATGTTTTAACATTAGTGATTGCTTTGAGAAAACAAAAAAAGAACAAAATCAGCAATGTTTCCAAATGATTTGATAGATGATATTACAGAATCAGCTCATGGTAGAAGACAGATTAGCTATTTCACAAGGCCCAAGGCTGAATTTTAAAATATCCAGCACCTATTGCAATCAGACTTTTAAAAGAATTCAATTCCCACTTAAAARTGCTCACTAAAGTAAAGAATAGATTTCCAAATGGTTTCTCTAGGGAATGCTTTCCATGCAATTTCATAGGCTGAGCAACCTTGGAAATGACAGGGCTGAACACTTGGGAAAATCTACCCTAATCACAGACAGTCACTGCACTCAGAAGCTGTAAAATGCAAAGAAGCCAACTGGAAAGAAAGAAGAACGTGGTTGGTTTTCCAAAACCTATGTCATTAAATACTGTGCCCTGGATCAAACTCTAATTCAGATTATATGCAAATTCAAATCGTATGCATAKTATCTGCACTAAGATAGAAATAACAGAGGTCAAGAAATAAATTTAATTTCATTTAATCCTGTGATCCTCATACACTTTTCCTCCAAACTATCCATTATATAAGGGAATAAAGGGTAATCAAAATATTAATGCCTCATTTTCAAAAGWTAATCAAACTATTAATATGGTAAGCAGGCACAGGATTCAGCATCAAAGATGCAAAGCACTAAGCAGCTTCTGAGTGCAATCACTGACACAACAACAGTTCTTATTTTTTTAAGCAAAAAGTGATTCTATTAAATTTAATCTCTTCTTTTTAAAGATGCTACACCATATTCAGCAGTTTTCCTTCTGCCCTAAGAAAGAACAAAACTGTGTTTTCTGTGAGATAAAATTTACAGAAAAAAATTGGGACAATTGATTTCCTCTGTTTATCATCAACTTGGAATCATTTTTTTCAGGGAACAAAAATGCCAGGTTCAAAATGAAGCACAGTCATTTCTCATTGTACACAATACACACATACGATCTGCCATCTATCAAAATAGATCAAAAAATATTTTTGGATGCCGGAGGGGAGAACAAAGGTGTTACTTTGGTTTTATTTCTCTCCTGGATAACATCTTTCAGTTTACTTTGCATGAAGAAAGCATGGGAAGTATCCAGCCTATTGCAAATTGGTATTTCCTGTATCTTGCACCTTAACTAAATGAAGTGGTTATAGAGTTAGAAAATCACCTGCAATCTCAAAGACGAGATTAAAAAAAAAGAGAGAAATTCAGAAACACAGGGGTAAATTACAAATACAGCTACTGCCTGTGAAGATGCTGCTGAGCAGTAGCAGCCACTGAGATGCTGTTTGGATGAAATCCCTCACTTGGGAGTTTTCACAGACTGCAGGAAAAGRGCACCAGGAGATCCAGCACCAGGAAAGGGTTTCACACCAGGAAAGGGTTCACTATTCATGCTCAGGTATGGCATTGCACTGCTCTGCTTTCACAAGGATCACAGGAAAGCTACTGGGGAGGGGTGCATTTTTGCAGGGTTTGCAAATAGTCAAATGCCTTTTCTTGTCCATAATTGGACAATTCCTGTCCTACCTCAAAAGCAATTAATGCTAGCAAAGGCCTAAAGCAGCTTGACATCTTATTATGTGGAAACACTACTTTATAATGCTAATATTATACAGCAGGCAAAAAAGAAAAATAGGGAACATATTCAATTAGAACAGCATGTTAGTAAGAAAAATAATCACATTACTGATGCTGTTCTGTTTATCAGGCAGCAACAAAAACAGATTACATGTAATAACTTCCATCTGCAAAGCCAGCAATGATTTAGTGCCTAAACTGGGTCCAGGAAGAAAGACCAAAAGCTTTTACAGCAAACAACTTCTTGTTTTATTCCATTTGCTCCTTTTTAAGTCAACATGAACTCTTCATACTTACTGGTGGCACAAAGTCCCTGCAGATTTAGACAAGAACAGAAATTAGTCTTCAAACAAAAGTATTATTTATGAAATGGTGGAGAGCGGAAAAATGATGAAGTTTACCATATTTAGTCACTTACTTGTTTGTCACAGAGCAATTATGGCATGTTGGAAAGGGAATCAGGGGGTATTTAATGGATGTACACCTAGTCTTATGCAGGAAGAGGAATATTTGTATCARCTCAACACTTAACCACTCCATCCTGGTCAGTCCCCAAACTGCCAGCTGCAAATGGGTSTAGGCAAGACTCCGTAACATAATGATGATACAGAAGTAAAAGAAGTGCAAAAGCAACTAATTCCTGCATATTTTAAATTGAATTAGAATTGTGCCCACTCTACTAAAAACACCATTGCTCTCATATGCTTTCAAACTCACTGCAATTTCATCYTTGGCACTGCATTAGACACAAGAACATAAGAGCCACAGACCACCACCTCTACTAAAGCATCCACAATTAAAACACAATCCTGCCCCAGCTGTTAGTATGCTACAGATCAGGCTAACGGCACAATTTGGAGGTGCCTAATCGTTTATCAAGGGTTATGCCAGAGATGGAATGACATTCATGGCGTGGTATTCGAGTTCCCAAGGAGAAAGAACTCAAGGAAGAAATATGTGAGTTTACTGTAGATAACAAAGACATGCAAACATCTATTAAATGAAAACTTCAAAGGAAATCTGGGTATAACAGGATCCCACAAAAATCCACAGTTTTTATTTTGAGCAAGGTCGCTGTATTTAACCTCAGGTACCTTTCACAGAAGCTGTCCGTGTGCAGTTGTATAAAATGGCCAGTTCACCAAATGCTGTCCACACAGGTATTGAAGAGAGGAGTTTATTCTGCTGAAAGACTTCCAGACTGCCCTCTGTCAAAAATCATCGGGATAATAGGTATTAAACCTGTGCTCAGMTGCACAGAGTGAATGGAAAACAAATCAATGTATTTCTGACTTTGCCACCCCCTGGAACACAGGAATGGGAGCAACAGTGCAAAAAGTGCCTTGAAACACACATAAAAACCAGTAAAGATTAATATTTTTAAATGTACTGCTGATCTACAGATGTGGTCTGGAAGGAAGGGCCATTCTAAATCCTGATGGATAAAGCTTTGCTACAACAAGCCACTCTTTGTGGTTGAGATAATCTAGTGTGGTGTAAMGAAAGAAGTCTCAAAATAATGATCACAGGAGAAATGACTCATGGTTTATCTCTTCATACAGATGTATGAGTATGTATATGCAGAATGCAAAGGAGAAGGCAGAAAAATYAAAAGTACATTAAATCTTCATTCAAGAAGTCGTTCTTGAGCTTTACTAGCAAAAGTCAAAGAAAGTCTGAACTTCTTCACAGTTTATGGCCCCCAAAAACCTTCTCTTAAACATGTTATGAAAGTTTTGCCCTCTTTTCTCCAAGGCCCACACCATCTCCTCAAGAAAGGTTCTAATGTGCCAGAAAAAGTTCCAGGTGCATTTTTCMTTTCTGATATTTCATCTGTTTTCAAAGTGTTTTCATTTTGTCTTGCAATAATATRACCACATKGTCACAAATCCTGCCTCCTCTTTTTTCCTGTAAMATTTCTGTTTTCCTAACACAATTACCATAATTTTTTCCAACTAACCCATCCATATGAAGCCAGAAAATGTGCTTTCCAACATATACCAGTTTGTTGGTATACCTGTTTAAATATTCCCACCTCAACAGAACTCATACTATATATAGTATGAGTTCTAATTCATATGAGTCTCTGAGACTTTTAGTGGTCCCCAGTTAATGAAATATGCAAATTTAACACAATTTTTTTTTAATGGTGAAAAGATGAAAGACCTTATTGCTGATAGGAGCAAATTCCAGGTGTTAAACTATAGCTGAACAGCAATTTGAGGCACAGTAGCAGTCAGCACACATTATTTCAGATTTGTTGACSTTATTTTAAGAAAGCCTTCTGATCCTAAAGCTTTTTTTCTTTTTTTTTTCCCCATAAAAAGCCATACAGGTCTTTTTTTAAAAAAAAGCAACCTCTCAGCTCTGAGAATTATGAATGCACACCTCATCTTTCCACTTTCCATGCACTGAAAACCAGTATCTTATGAATGTTGAAAAGTAAGTTTATTTCAGGAGTGGCTTCATGATTGAACAATTCTCTGTATTTTAAATAATACCTGTTCTTCCTCTGGACAGGAAAAGGTTGACTACACCTACAACAGAAAGGAGCTGCTGGCCTCTGGACTTTCAGGTATGAAAAAGGTCATGAAAAAACATTAAATCAAGACTCATGTTTCCAAGGTGCTTTTTTACTGCTCTCAYTCTGTTTCATAAAAGTCACTGGTAAACATGCATTGCCCTCCATAGGGACAAATAATTTAGAGGCACAAACACCCTCTCTGTGATTTCCTGCAAAACCCTCCAAACCCCTTTCCTGTTTCTTGCACTTGTGTGCTGTACAAGTGAGCAATATTCACCTTTGAGCACAAAGATGTGATTTCCCGGTTCTCCCTGCCTGATGACGTAGCTCCCTTGCTGGAACGTCCTCTCGTACATACATTCCACCATGTCTCGTGTCTGGTGAGGCTCCAGTCTCCTCAGGAACTGGTTTTTATTCAGGGCATCTGTGATGAGCTTCTTCTCACTGGTTGCAAATGAAAAACCACAAAGTTTAAAATGCCCAGCATGGCTGGGGTTTGTTATTCACCAAGCATTCATTGCTCTCAAGAGCATTCCTGTCGTTTCTAACACACTGCTCTGCCTGCCTTGTTTAGACCTTGTGGGATGGTAGCCTGGTTAGTGGGGGAATTGTCTGTGCTCCAGTCACCTGGTGGAACAATCCCATTGAACAATCTTGTTCTCACTGCTCCCTGAGACAGTCTCTGCAGCATTTCCTGCTGCAGTAAATGCGTATAAATAAATGGGTGACTTGTAAAGACAAGAACTGTCTGTATTTGAGCYGCTGGTGGCAGAGCCCAGGGGTTGGATTTTAAGAGGGAGAAAACACGGAAAAAGAAACAATGGATGAATCTGTGGATAAGGGCCAATCAGCCAAAACAAAGCAGATCACACACAATCTATGGGTTCTTACTGATTTGAGTATGTTCTGGCTCAAGGGCATCCTATAAAGCAGTGCCCCAAGACCTCACCAGAAATGAAGGCAATTAAACAACTTCTGCACTGATGGGGCTTTTATGGCCCTGCTGATAGTTTTCTTTTACTGCTGAAGTGAAGGATAAATTCTGCCTTCGAGTCCCCACGCTCCTAATGTTGACAAAGTCAAAACCCTGACAGATTTCTGAGGCAGTTAAGGCTTCCTCTTGTTTGTATTCATAAAGCAATGGGAGATTGTCATCAAAACTAGGTTATGTGGGAAAAATCTCCTGAGGACAATCCAGGAATGAACAAACCTAGGGCATGTAAATACACKTACATTGTTACTAGCCATGTGATGACTGAAAACAAGTGAAGGTGATGAGATGATGCAGGAAAATAAAACCAAGTAGCTATGGTGAGGACTGTGTTTAGAAATARGAATCATAACTTACCTTCTGCTGAAAGCAACAGGGTTATTGGAATATAAGCTCTAACTTAGTTTTCATCTAAAGCCAACCTTGCTAATTTGATTCTTCCTGGCCTGCATCATGTGTACAATACTGCAATAAAATACAGTAATTGCATATAACCTGATACATGARATGAACACAAAAGCTTCCAGAACTATGGAAGAGGAGACTATGCTTCTAAACTTTCATTAAAATCATCCATGCTGAGATACTCCAAACAAAAGCATGGTACTCAAACCCCTGCCATATGAATAGCATCAAATTGTGCCATTTGCTTTACAAATATTTCGAAAAGGGACTGGTGACACTCTGGAATCAATGCAAATTCAAGAAGCATGGAGCTTCCCCTCCTTCTGAGGCAGCTCCTTGCAGAAGGAGCACTGTAAAGTTACCTTACACAGCAGTGGGGCTGCATTAAGTCCTTTCTCTGCAAAGGGGAGGCAGCTACTGGTAGCAGGAACTCCAAACACCCCTACAGACACTGTCAGGCCAAGGGGTCAGAATTTGCTAATTATAGCACTCAGAATTCKGCAGACAGTGAAGGTTACACTTTGTCCTTATGTGTCTGAACTGCCTGAACTTGACCTACTACAGTATTTACAGACCAGGTAAGGAAACCAAATGTTTGCGCCTTTTATCATTTGGCTGTCTCAAGAGCAAGGTGATGGGGTCTTACACAGGTGCATGTGTATCACAGGCTTATCTAACTTAGAGACATAGCTATGCACAGCACTACAGCTTTGTGGTGCTTTTTTTGGCACATGTTTGCTTCCAAAATATTTGGAAGATCAAATAATACTTTGGCCACTATGACATCAAAAAATGATGGGCATCATGTTTGGATTGCTTAARCTGCAGTACTTGCTTTGGTTCTGGCTGCTGCACTTTGCTAATCCACTGGCTCTTCTCCTCACTGCTGTCACAATTCTGTCTTTGAAGGCACCCTAGAAAACCATGTGCTGGACTGCAGTACAAGGATTGTGCCAAGGAGAAGTCAGGTTACAAACGGAACACTCTTAAAACTATGATTTAAGCTACCCAGGTACTTGTGATAAAATATTAATGCAGTTCCCTTACTCTGGAAAAACACTAATAGCTGAAGTTCTCAGCTCTTTGTGGTGACTCAGGCAGCCTTTCTGATTCATGAGGCACCCTCTAAGGTGCAGTGCTGGACATGATGGATGAGAAAACATGCCTCATAACTCTCAGGTCTACTATGATAAAGACTCAGATATGCCATGAATAMCAAAGCTCCCCACAAATCTGAAGGCACTAAAGTCACTGGCTGAAGTCCAGGTAGAGTCTGGCTACCACCATGTTAAACAGACTCTCAGGTTATGTCTACACTGCAAGGTAAAAGAGGGTCTAAGGATCTATGAGGGTCTATGCTTAAGGATACCCATCTGATATCTCTGTCTGCAAGGTCAGCTCTGACTACAGAGGTTYCTGGGTCTGCCAGAGTCTAGAAGGTGTAATTGGGTTAAAAGAGGAACAACTAAGATTCAGTTCCTACACCATGATTGTTAGAGGCTGGAGGGAAGGAGGAAGCTGGCAATAAAGATAAATCCCCAAAAACCTGTAAGATTCTCATCTAAAATACAGAGGCTGCCCACCACTCTTCATCTGAAGTCTGTGGGTCACAGATGATTCTTGGTTAAAGCTATCAACAAACTCAACCAGAGTCTATCACAGCTGCAAAGCCTACGTGAAAAGGATGAATACTTTAATCCTGATTTATCATGAGGAGAGGATATAATTATGATATTAGTAATAACCTTGTAACACAATCAGAGAAGCCCTCTGAAACGAGCTTACCTGGAATCCTTTCGGACTGTTGCTTTTTCAAGGGAAAATATAGTTTGCCTGCTCAAATCACACAGTCCTGTTGTTGGCTCTGCAGATACACCTTCCTTGGCTCCTCTCCTCCTATCAGCAGAGACTTTAAATGGAGAAGGCTGAAGAGAGTGCTCTCCTTGAGTGCTAACAACATCCTGCAGCTTGTTCAGCTGTATGCACTTGCTCTGAAGCTCCTTGGTGAGTTCTGCTATGACCTTGGTCTGCACAGCCAGCTGTTCCTGAAGCTCAGCAACGTGGCTTTGACTCTCTTGCAGCTGCTGATCTTTTCTCTTCAGCTCCTTTTCTAGTTCAAGTACCTTGCTGCAGAGGACATCAGCTGGCCCATTGATCACATTGATGCCTAGGCATGGGTCCATCAGAAACTTGTGGCTGGCAGCACAGCCAATAGCCAGGTTTGCCACGTGCCTATTGGGCTGCCTCAGGTGCTTGGGTTTCACTAAYCCGTTCCCCATTTTGTCCAGAGACCTAGGTGGGAAAAGAAATCTGCAGTTTTATTTCATTCCCRAAGAAAAAGTAAAATTAAGTCATGGAATGTTGAGCAGTGAATTCAGTAATTAGCTGGCAGCTGAATTTGCCATATGCAACTGTAGTAAACACAGCTGATTGCTTTCATCCTCTCCAGTCCTGCAAGTCAGCAGAGTAAAGGGCAGGGAGAAGAGGCAGGGAGGGGTGGTAGAAACAAAGCAAAAGATCTCATGGCTACTACTTCATTTTTGTGAGTTGAAGAGATGTATACACTCCTTTCAGCCTAACAAAGACAAAACAAACTGTAGGAAGGAGAAAAGCTTGTGCTTGACTGCTAAAGCAAGAAAATTGTTAAAAGCAAAAAAATAAAAGTTGGGTCACTTCCCCACTGAGGAATAATTATTGTGTAGACTAATTTAATTTAATAGACAGGCTAATTTAACCAGTGGGTACATACCTGCCTGGCATAAAGGATATGTGATTAGTAAGWATCTGTGTTAACACATAGGCAGCTGGCATCGTTTCTGCAACTCACTTACTCATCTARAACTGGCTCATATTTGTTAGTACAACTGCTGTAACAGCTGCTACTGCTGTCAAGGAACAATTATCTTTTTTATGGGAAATTACCCCTTTCCATTGGCTACTCATGAAAAGTGACCAGGAAAAAAAGTGGTCCTGGGCTCCTGTCAGAGCACACCTATGGCTCCAACAAGCACTTGTTGCAAACCAGCAGCCTTCAGTAGATTTGCAGTGCAGTGACCCCCCCTTCTTCCTTGGACACAATCTTTGGCATGTTTCATTGGATCATTTCAGGAGGAGCAAGGGATGGTGCTGCTCTTGTGGTCAGGCATCAGCAGGCCCAAAGCAGCTGTTTGTCTGCCCCATGGATGAAGGACACCTTTTTCAGGCTGAACCCTAAGTGATGTGGATTAAGATAATCTCTTTCACCTTTTTATTGGACCTGGATAAGAACATGGCCCTGACAAGGTGTGTTGATCAGATGACAAGCTCCAGCAATTTGCTTTTACTTGTTAGCATAACCATACTTTTAACAGATGCACAGTTCTGTCCTGGTTTACAGCCTTCAATGGGTCAGAAACAGCTGACAAGTACCTCACATTCCAAATCTAGTTTTCTTCAACATAGCATTTCTTCTCAGCTCTGTCTGGTTTATTGTGATTTTGAATAATATTTTTCACTTGTGCCAATTTCACAGAGGCATTTTGAACAGCTGGTGCTTCWGCCTGTTAACAGGGACACCTCAGTATGTCAGAAATGAAGGCAAATCTGCACTGCACAGGAGAATTTAAACAAATTGCACATCAGGGTACCAAACCAAATAACTCTGAAGAGGGACCTGTGTGTCACTGCACATGGCTTAACCAAAGATCTTAGCTCAGCATGCAACCATATTTAAAAACAACCCCAAACAACAATCAACATAAACTAAAAGTTACAATACAGAGAGAAGATTATGGGAAACACATCATCACACTGTAGCAGTCCCTGGTACTAAAAGCAGTGGCAGTCACTGCATTTCAAGTAAAGGATATTCCACACACTTTAAAATTATGTGTGGCAGAGTGACTGCCCCAAGGCACAGAAAAACCTACGGTTGGGATTGTACTCAGCAGCAGAACAGGTTTACTGTGTGATGTTTGAGGTTCATAATCTTCCAGCCTCACTGGAGGGACAATGTTGGCAGCTTCTGTCTTCCCATTGTATACGCACGGTTAATTGTCAGTGGACAATGGAACAGGCAGCCGGATCTGACAGATCCCCGTTTCCACATTGTGCCCTTAACTGGCCGCTTGTGTAGGAAACTCATGGATGTGGCAGGAATCAATAAAACACTAACAGGTGATTTTGGTAATTCAGCATTACAGCAGCCAATTCAAGCAGAAAACTTAAAGCTTTCCTCCTGACCAGCTTTTCCCACAGCTCCGGACACAAAAGGCACAACAGGGCATTCATTGCGYTGTATTTGCCTACAGGGCACCTCACACGCTCCTTCCAGCTTACTGAACAAACGGGGACAGGCACCGGACAGACCCAAAACCCACCCGGGAGAGACGGAGGCGCCCGCGCCCGCCGCGGGATGCTCGGGGGATGCCCGGGGGATGCTCGGGGGATGCCCGGGGGATGCTCGGGGGATGCCCGGGGGATGCTTGGGGGGATGCTGGGACTATGCCCGGGAGGATACCCGGGGGTATGCCCGGGGGATGCTCCCGGGATCCAGCGCCAGCCGGACCCGGGTCTGCCGCAGGCCCGCGGGGTGCGGTCGCTGCCGGGCCAGCACCCTCTCCCCCCCGGCCCCCGGTCCGGC
>JACDOX010000054.1:54122-140412 GCA_014549065.1 Cardinalis cardinalis | reverse complement strand
CCCTCACCTGCGAGCCCAGAGCCGGGGCGGGCTGGCGGCGGCGGGCACGGAGCGCTGCTCCCCGCGGAGCCGGCTGGGCACGGAGCCGCTCCCGCTCCCGTCACGGCGGCCGGGGCTGCGGCGGGGCCGGCCCGTCCCGCCCCCTTTCCCTCCCTCGGCCGTGAGGGGCTGCGGGGCTGTGCCCGCCCGGGCTCAGCAGCAGCCCCGTCCCGGCGGGCAGGRACGGGCCCGGCTCCTGAAGGCACCCACCTGGCACAGAGGTAATGCGGGGCCCAGCTCAGGTGTTTGTCCAGTTCGCTTTCTGCTGCTCTGTGTGCCGGTCTTGGCTGTCGGGCACGCAGCTGCAGAGATGCTGCAGCCCTCGTTCTCGCAAACTGACCCTCAACCAGCACTGCACAGCCTGCGAGGAGCTGGTCCATGCCCTAGGATATATCTACATCCACTCAGGCTTGTCCCAGAACGGAGCATTGCCCATGTTCAGCATTGACTCTTGTTAGAGTGCAGCATTTCACAAAGGCTGTTCTCTCCTAGCATRTAGCTTTATGTTGATTCAGAACATCCGTCTCCTTTTGCTTACCCAAACAGCCTAACAAGCCAGGGATGAAAGGATTTTACAACAGGCAAGGAGCTGCCTGCATACCTCTCCTAGGGATGCTGTCAAGAAGACTTCRYCTAACACCAACCTGTGGCCTCTAGGACACTGGCTCTCCAGTTTCTTCTCTACAATTACACTGTAGCCATGATATTTTCTGAAAAAGCMTTTCCTCAGGATTTTTTTCTCCTGAGAAGCTGAGAGGCCTCAGGAACAAAATGTAACCAATAATTATCTGCTGCTGTGGAATGCAACAGGWGGATCTGTGATTGGTCTCATGTGGTTGTTTCTAATTAATGGCCAATCACAGTCCAGCTGTCCAGCCTGTCTCGGTCAGTCACAAACCTTTGTTATCATTCTTTTTCTATTCTTAGCTAGCCTTCTGATGAAATAATTTCTTTCTTYTATTCTTTTAGTATAGTTTTAATATAATATAAATAATAAAATAATAAATCAAGCCTTCTGAAACATGGAGTCAACATTCTCGTCTCTTCCCTCATCCTAAGACCCCTGTGAACACTGTCACATTACACTCTCCTTTTGGGACTGCCCACTTATAAATCTTCCTTTGGTTCCAACAGATCTTAGTGCTCCACAGTCTCTGTCCATGTCTGGGATGAAGCAGCTCATACAAATTCTAACAGAACCGGTCCTCAAAAGAAAAAATTATAAAAAAATGCTGGTCACATACATTTCAYTGCTGAACAGCCTCAAACCAGAAATGTTATAGTGCTCAGTGAAGCATGTGATGAGAAAACTTGTCCCAGCAACCTCTCTGCAAGTGAGCTGCTCTGGGATGCAGCGACTGGCTCCAATTCCCTGAGGCAGTTTGTCAGCACCCTCTTCTCCTGTCGCAAAGTTCATGAGAAATGCAGCCAGRAATCCAGAGACTGCTCCTTATTCGTGGTACACCAGGGCTCTGTGGGATCTTGCTCTTTGCTGGTAAGGTGAAGAAGGTAACGGGAACACCCGGGCATTCACCTCCCAGGAGCCTTTGGAGATCAGCATTCCAGACATGAAAGGACTGAAGTCAGCTGCAGGGCACTGTCTGGAGGGCCTCATACCTGTGTGGGCAGGTCCAACTGTCACACCTCTTCTAAAAATTCCTTAAATATCTTACAGAGCCTTTTTATCCCTTCAGAACTTGTTTCAGGGTAGCAGTATGTTTGGGAAAAATTAGGGGTGCTTTGGTCAAGATAAATTAGAACTTCWTTTGATACAAGTAAGCTTGAAAATTTGGAAAGCTTGCAACTTATTTTGGTGTTACTGTGAAAGAAAAAGCTGTGCAATCATATCACACAAGGCCTATATCCCATAATAACCACTGTCCTATCTGCAAACTGCAGGGGCAGCAGTAAACCTGTGAAGCACAACAGGGGTGGCCTGTTGTTAATCCTCTCCATTTGTACTGTTGTCTTAGAGAGAGATGAGACATTTGTTGCCAGGAAGTATTGAGGAGCAGGAGCCTGAAAACATGGGGATTTAGATTGCTTTCATGTTTTGTAGCAGAATAAAATTRATGGTGCTAAATGTTGCTTGGTTGGTGTTGTTTTTGTTTTTTTGGTTTTTTTTTTAGGCAGAAATCAAACAGGGATTAGAAAATAACAGTGCTTCTGCTTCTTTCATGCCTTGGGAAGTATTTCTTTATTTTAGGAATTTTGCTCTTTATTTTGTGACTAGTGTGTTGAATCAGTAACCTAGAAGAGGGACTTCAACCTGAAACACGACACAGTCTCACTTGCCCACYGTACTTCCAGAAAGAGTGTTTTGTTTGGGGTTGATCCCTTCTTCCCTTCCACCTCAAATAAAAGCTTTTTTTATTGTGGGTATGGGGTTGTTCTTATGGTTTTGGCTCATCTAATAACATAATTAAAAATCAAACAATCAGAAGAACATTGTTTGAAACCTAAAGCACATCAATAATCCACTGCTGTCAAAAAAAAAAAAAAAAAAGAAAGCATGTTTTGTTTGCTAAAATGTATAAATAGCAAAAGGTTTTGGTATTTGTCATGTTGGCTTTGTGAGTTTACCACACAGGACCCCTGTCTGCACAGAACTGTAAATAAATATCTCAAGTCTGTGAATTGGCCTYTTGCACACTGGGTGAGAGAAGCATTTTTGGGGCAACATCCTTGGCAAGAGGTGATGCTGCAGTCCTGGCTTGAGGCTGGGATCACAACAGTGGCTGTTCAGAAGGCAGCAGATAACAAGTGAGATCCTGCTTTTCCTTCTGTCCCCATTTGCCAAAAAAAAAAAAAAAAAAATCCTTCTCCTCAGCCTTGTGGGAAAATAGCTTCTCATCCTGCTAAAATGATCCCTGGGCAAAGTTCACCATATTTTACTGCCTCTCTTTACAATTGATTGACAGGTTGAATGTTGCTAGGATGTCTTGAGCAGCTTCTTTATGCAGATGTGATAACAAAGATTATGGCACACAAAAGAGGGACTGTATGAGGGAAATRGCACTGCTTCTTAATTCCCAAACAGAAACCAGTCTTTAGATTACATGAAAGAACAAATGGTGCTAGGATTCAGTTGTGACCTAGCACACTTGAAAAGACATTTTTTTCTAGTTCAACTATCACATTTCAAAGCATCCTGCTCTTGTGGTTACTTTTTGCATGCAAATSTTTTCTGGTCTTGACGTAGGTCTTATCCTTACATTGAGTTCTCCTGTGGGACTGTCCATCAAGRATAAGTTTGAACAGGCAGGTTAAACAGCCACAGCACTGCTTCTGAGCATTCTCTTCTCCAGAGCAGTCTCCAAAGAGATCCATCTCAGCTCAACATCACTGGTGTGGGAATATAGTCCTGCATTGTGGAATTAAAGCTCACCAGGAARGCCTGGATCATCCCTGCCTTAGGGATGTTGAGGCCTGGAAATAACCCCTTACAGCTCCTTTCACTCTTTCCCTCCCTGTCACTTYTTCCCTCTTTTCGTTTCTTTCCCCAGCTGCTTGTCTCAGTGCTACATTTCAGTTTTCTGTTGGGTGCAGACATCTGGTGGTYGAGCTGGTGATGGCAGCTGAACAAGGGAAGCCAAACAAGGGAGGGATGCAGGATCTTTTCTTCTTACACTTTGGCCCAGAGGTAGGAAAAACAAATTCTGCTATGCAGCAAGGATTTATTTTGTTCCCCTTTTACCTTATCACTCATTTTCTCCCCCTGTCAAGCCTCAGGGACCTGCTGGTGTTTAGAAGAAAGGGCAGGTGTTAGAAGAAAGGACCTAGGTGTTTAGAAGAAAGGGCAGACTGTGCCCAACAGATTGCAAGTCACTTTTGCAATGCAAGTGTGCTCAGAGCAGGAGAGGAGTCACTTCAAGCAGTGCAAGTGACACCTCCCCAGGCAGTATCTGCTACGCAGATGCTCCACAGTGCAAAGAATGGCTTCAGTCAGTTCTGCAGCCAGATAACTGCACCCCACACCTCCCTGAGACAGCCAGCAGCAGTTGGAAGCAGGAATATTTCCAGACAATGTGTGTGGTCCTTTCTGGACCACCTCCATCTGCCTGCAGTCTCCAGCCCCTCTTTTTCTGGGATACATTTTGTGTGGGCTTTGGCTCTGTAGTGCAAGAAGGGAAAAAAGCTATACATCACTTTGTTTTAGTTCATGCTGGAAAACTGCTTACTTAAGACACAGATCCTTCAGTGCATGACAYATCTGGAAGGGTATTCAAGCTCTCCCACTGAGATACTGTGCACTAGGACACACATATTTATTCTATAAATTGAAAGAAATATGTAGGGTCAGGAACTACTCCATGCTCCATGTTCCATGCTTCATGCCCCATAATCCATCTGCTAAAGGTGGGATCAACYCTAATTTTACCTTTTCCAGGAAGCACAGCAAAGAGTGAGATCACTTCACCTGAGAGGAGATGAAGTGCTGGAGGTGCCTGGTTCGTTCCAGTGTCTTATACTACAAGTGCAACACCCTGGCTTGTAGGTGTGACATCAGGCGAATCTTCCAGTATACAAAGCTCTTTTGCCCCAAGASCCCAAGGCAAATGTAACTTGACAAAAAGACTGGTCTCAAGAATGAGCAGATACTCCCCACCTCTGGCTCYGGTCTGTCTCTATTTCTGTTMAGTGTTTCTTCAAAACTTAATGTGTTTCCAAGACAAAAAATTTCCTCAAATTCAGACAACTGATTTAAGGCCATATTTCTTTCAAATGTTTGCTGCTAGAAAAGCAGATGCCAGCTGTTGCCATGAGCTTACCTACATTAAATAATTTGTTCTAAAACCAAGTAAATTCCAAATTGTAAACTCGATGACTTGTCTGCTCACGGGAGGCTGCGGAAGCAATGTGATAAAAAACTAATAAATGAATGGACTGAGAGAAGCAGAAAGAATGGGATTGAAATCAACATGTAAAAGACACTAACTTAGAACAAATGTTTTTGCATTTGACCAATGAAAGGGAATCTTGCAAACCCGAAAAGAAAGCCTTACAAACACTCTGGAAAGGAGATACGATCCAATGAAATGCAACTTAAAAAAACCCCAAAATCCCAGAAAATTGGCAGGTTTAGAGTCTTCAAAAAATGGCCTGTGAGGAAATGAGCTGCATTGCAAAGGACCAAGAGAGGCCAAAACTAAGCTCCCAGATGTTGCAAAAGCAGGGGAAAAAGTCAAGGAGGAAGACACAACTTGGAGGGCAAGATATGAGGCACATGGCATGGATGCTTAAAAAAAAAAAATCCTTCCCAAATTCAAATCCATCAAAATGCAGGCCAAATGCCATCAAGTTCAGGAACGTGCAGCAACACTTGCCTAAATTGATGGAGGCCAAAAGAGAACAGAAGGACTTAGAAACTTGCTGGATTGGAGATTCCATCAAAGGAATTGCAATTGGCGGAGGAAAAAGAAAATTTGGCAAATTTCCAAATTTCGTGATTACAAGAAAATGGACTGGGATTATATCAGGAGCAGTGCAAAGGACCAAAAGAGGCCAAAACTAAGCTCCCAGGTCCTGCAAAGGCAGGGGGAAAAGTCAAGGAGGAAGACACAACTTGGAGGGCAAGATATGAGAGACATGGCATGGATACTTAAAAAAAAAATAAAAAAAGAAAAAAATCTTTCCCAAAGTCAAAGCCATCAAAAGGCATGGCATGCCATCAAGTGCAGGGACATGCACCAAAGATTCCTCTATTGGTCCCCATTGAAATCGCAAGATTCCGCTTCTCTTCCCGAAAGGAAATTWCATTTCCTCATTCCCTCCCCCTTGCCTTGGAGAAAAGGAAGAGAGGGAGAATAAATTTATTCATAACCATTCTAATATGCTCRTTGAGTTCATTCCCCAAATAGTTCYGTATTTGTTTCCAAAAATAAAACGTGTACATAATGGCAGCTTGTTGCTTGCTTCTTTACAAAAACCTAGAGTTCTTTTTGGGGTCCGTATCTGAATGAACTGCATGTCYCCATCAGCAGTTAAGAGGAGAAAAAGGAATTACAAGAGAAAATTTACGTTGAATCACACACCACACATGGCGAATCYGAAGAGAAACATTCAATGAGTACTATATTGACTCAGGAGGATGTAAAATTACAGGGAGAAAACTCTGATAATGCTCTTGATGTCTTTCTTTTTTTCATTCTACATTTTACTTCATCTCCATCTCAAAATACCTGAACACTTTTCACTTGGTCTTTAAGCAAGACAACATTGGTGTTGAGTCTCCTTTCCTTTACTCTAAAGAAACCAGCTTTGCAGGTGGTTCAAAACAGGATGCCTGAATCGCTGCTTGCTTTTAGCTTCATTTCAATTACAAGGTAGCTATTCCAGGGAAAAAGCTGAGAGAAGTGAGGTTGYGCAGGAAATATATCCCAGTAAAATTCATTATTATGCTTAATTCTCATTGGCTTCACACCACACGTCGGCAGAAGTTGAAGAGTGGGGAGATAAAGCAGTTGCTGGCTTCTGGGTATGGTCACAATCTAAACACATTTTTTCTTGGGAACCTTCATTCATTTTTCCTCATCCCATCCCACCCGGATCTCTGGATTTGTTTCACTTGTATCACAAGAGGGCACCCCGCATCAGACTAAAGTTTCCCATCCACATCTTGAAAGGCATTAGCTGAAATCAGGAAAGTTCATGGACTGAAAGGGCTTACAGGGAGAGAGAGGGGCACTGAAGGAACAGCCACAGGGACCAGCGGGCTGCACCTGCAATGTCAGTGTCCCCTCCTTACGCGGGAGGGACAAATACCCAYCCTCCTCTCCTCCCACTTGGAACAGGACCTCTGCAATTTTTAAAACTCAATTCCAAAGTAGCAGACTACAGATAAGGGATTTAAACAGSACAGCCATGTAACTGAAAAGGCTCTCTCAGTCATTCTGGACAACTGGAGTGCCTTCTTCACCCCTTTTTACTGAAAACCAGCTAACTACTGATATACCAACTGGCACTCTTCACAAGACACTGTAACTATGACTTCCCATGGCGACTAACAAAAAGGAAGGAGTTTTCTTCTTTGAGAAGAAAAGCAGCATTTAAATAATCAAATCAAGTATGCCACTAATATATGAAATGTAATTTGTATAGACAAATATATGGACTTAAATAAATTCCCACTTCACTTTTAAAGGTGGTGAATGACTATTTCTTAAGTATAACAAGCACCTGATAGCACATAAAAAAATAATTGTACTGTGTCCTGAAAATCTGTATTATGAAAGCAACTATCTGCGATAAATCTGAATTTAATTTTGTYTGAGGAGGGCAAAATTCTATCTGTTAAAAAGCTAACACTGTGATGAACATTTTGATACTGTTCTCATCATACACTTACCTTTTTCTTGAAACTTAATCTACTAATGACATACTCTGTGAATATTGCTCCAGAATATATTTTCATTAATCTTTTGTGAAAAACAGCTCAACATGTATTGCAATTTWAAGTTCTGACTAAACCTGTTGAAACAGAAATTCACAGATGAGGTCTCCTTAATGCTCAACCCTCCAAATTCAGATTGGATCTTCACACGAGACCTGTTCTCTCTGTGGTTGCTTGACAGTATGTAATGCYGTAAGCACTTTTTTATGGGGGGCAAACAGCCTCTGAATTCCAATTCTGCTGGTTATCAAATTGAGTCACACAGGGATCAAGGAGCATCACCTGCTGCTKCCTCTAGGCCTGATCCTGAACTGCCAAACAGAAAGAAGTACCATAAGAGTTGTGTGTTTGTTCAAACAGAAATTAAGGAGAAACAGTAATGTTCTTCATTGTTAGCATCAGAAGAGATTGTTACATTAGCAACAGCAGTAAGAAGAAACACATTGGATGTAGCCAATACCTGTTTYACCTCATGTTTCACATGCTATTTTTCTAAACTTTTCTTACTAATTGATTGATGTTTTTGCAAACTTCTGCTGTCATTTTGTCATTCTACTAGGTTACTCTTGTTGGCATTGGATGTTATCTTCTCTAAAGCCTGGCAGCAGATACAGCCCACCTCTGACTCCCTTTACAAGAGAATCACTGTGGGATTTCTGAGTGGAGCTTCTTAGGCAGCAAACCTGAAATTCAACATATGCAAGTCAAACAAACTACTGTAACTTAAACTTTTATTGCTTGCACTTCCTTCTATCCAATACTGCTGGCTACAATTCTGTGACATGCCTCAGGAAAGGGGTGCCAATTCATTTTTTACCAGACTCTCTTTTCTATTCCTCCATAGAGTAGTAGAATAGAATACCACATAGAATACTCCATATTGCTCCTCTAACTTTTTTTAATGGAAAAGCAGAATTCAACTCCTCTGAACTGTCTGGAGGAGGAAAGGACCAGGGAAAACCTAATTCTTTCTGAAATAATTTTCTCCCAGCCCTAATAATTTCTGACTTCCTACATATACCTTTCTCCCAAGAAAAACTCATTTAAAAAGCAGTGAGGCATTCCATATGTAAATGCTAGTGAGTTGTTGTTGACAGTGGTCACAAGTGTTTTCAGGATGAGARACAGACGAGAATGTTGACTCCATGAGAAGGCTTGATTTATTATCTTATGATATATATATATATTACATTATATTAAAAAGAAAAGGAAGGAGAAGGTTTCTCCAGGAGGCTGCAGAGCTAAGAATAGACTAGAGAAGAATGTTAACAATGGAGCTCTCTCCGACTCTGTCCCAGAGAGCTCAGTCCTTGATTGGCCATTAATTATAAACACCCAGGATGGGCCAATCACAGATGCACCTGTTACATTCCACAGCAGCAGATAATCATGTTTACATTTGTCGCTGAAACTGCAGCTCTCAGAAATCCTAAGAAAGGATTTCTCATGAAAGATGTCGCAGACACTTGTTGTCAGACACTAAGGGCTTGTTAATGCCAGGAAAATTATTTAATGTTTTGACCACTAGGCCAGACTTGGGGGCCTGCAGAAGATCCTGCTGTAACACCAACAGATATTTTGNGAATAGACTAGAGAAGAATGATAACAATGGAGCTCTCTCCGACTCTGTCCCAGAGAGCTCAGTCCTTGATTGGCCATTAATTATAAACATCCAGGATGGGCCAATCACAGGTGCCACCTGTTGCATTCCACAGCAGCAGATAATCATGTTTACATTTGTCGCTGAAACTGCAGCTCTCAGAAATCCTAAGAAAGGATTTCTCATGAAAGATGTCTGCGACAAGTTGTCAGACACTAAAGGCTTGTTAATGCCAGGAAAGTTATTTAATGTTTTGACCACTAGGCCAGACTTGGGGGCCTGCAGAAGATCCTGCTGTAACACCAACAGATATTTTGCTTGGTTTATTGTTTCCTGGAATACACTGGCTCCAGATGCTGCTTTCCCCTCAGCTGGAAGTCCACATAAGAACCATTTCCCCTTTCAGCCTCTGGACTTCACAAGACAGGGGAGAAAAGCACTAGGAGAAAGCAGATAATCTGGCCCCACAGAATCACTGGCACTCAGACTTCTTTGGCTACATAAATAGCTGATAAAAACCAGCTGCTTTATTCACACCATCTTTTGCATTTTTCTTCCTGAAAAGTAATCTCCATGGAAGGAGGACACTGTATTTACTTGGCTTACAGTGAGATCTCCTTTTGGGACACACTGTAGCTAAAACTTTCTACTGAATGAAAAAGAAAAAAATCCTATTCCACAAGAGCTTTATGTAGCACAGTGTAATGATGATGAAGTGTCAGTGGGTATCAAATKATGCCCTTGCTGGCACCAAACCCTCACTGAACTTTATCAGTTCTTGGAGTATGAAGTGACAGCTTAGCACAATGCCTTCCCTTTAAGCAGGAAAAATCTGCTACCAAGATTAGACAGAGGAGCTGAGAGAAAAAGAAGACAATGGTGCACTACAAAAGCATTATTCTTCRTTTCCAACAAAAATACTGCAGGAAGCCACAAAGGAGCATACCACACACATGTAGTAAGTGYAGTGGTTTTGGTTTGCTAATTTGAGATTTTTGGCTAACACACTAATTAATGTAGTGGGTTYAATGCTGGCTAAATGCCAGTGCACTTATTAGAATTATTTATTTATTTTTTGCTGTGAGATTAGAATTAGGAGGAGAGCAAAGCAGGCAGGCTTAAAACTTTAAAGGGCATAAAGAAAACTTTATTAATAGAATTAAAAGACAGAATAATAAGAATCAAACTTTTAGAACACTTTTATTTCTCCTATACTTTTTTTWAAATGATAATTTAAAGAGACAAAAATCTGGGACTTCTAGATAGTTTACTATTTCTAGAATAGTTTTTTTAGTATTTTTAGGGAGAGAGGTGTCTCTTGTTATGCTATGGAGATTTTTCTACAAGAAATAGTTTTCTTGTGGTTTTAATGTCAGCAAATTAGCTGCTTGGGAAAGGAAAATTTGTTTGCAGTGTTTTTGCAGTGAAAGGTTTTTTATGCTTTATAGTTTTCTTATAGTTTTAATATGGTTTATATTAACTTATGGGGTACCATTTTAAGGATAAGCTGTTTTAGCATAAAAGTTCTTCTCATCTATCTGTGAGAAAGAGATTTTCTTTATTTTTGGAGCAAGTTTTTTTGGTTTTGTTTAAGCTTATTAGATCATAATTACTTTATATCTGTTCGCTTCAGCACTAGTGCTTTTACTTATAGCTGTAGTTAGAATGTTACATTGCTCTAATGCATTTTATAAGAAAAAGAGTCTGATACATCTATTATATTTTTACTACAGTTTTATAAGAGAACTTTAGCTTAAGACTAAGGCATCTTTTTATTTTCTTATCTGCCATTTGACTTTTTAAATTGACTTTGGTTTTTTATGTTGTTTTCTATGTGTTTTTATTTTTTGTTTTTTCTTATTTATGTAGTAAAGAAAGTCTCCCAAAATGACAGGGAATATTCCCTAGAGTAACAGAAATCTTGGAAAATGAATGATGCTTTGCYTGCTGGCCTATTTGCCTGTTTTAGTGCTAGATCAAGTAACAATTTCAGCTCTGTCAAGAACATCTGTCTGGGAAGGCTGACAAAATACAACACAAATGCAAAATACCCACGTGGCTGTAAAGGTTCCTACTTGTTCTTTTAGACATGACAGCTGCAGATAGGCTCTTGCACATTTTTGCATTCACCTGACTGCTCTTTTCATGGTGATGCCATGGAGATTTTTCCAATTGGGAGAGCAGGGGAATAGCTGGATGGTAAGGACAGGTATTGCTCTTGTCAGCTCAGCCAGACATCTAKAGACTCTTTGGAAGAAGCTGGTTCACATGGCTCTGTAAAAGGCAGAGATTTTGTCTCTGCACCACGAGAAGAAAGTGCACCACAAAGAAATAAGTAATGTTTGAGCATTTTGTACAGGAGACATTGTTGCTGCCTCTACCCCCATTAAGCAYTGAGCATCTGTCAGCACTGAGCTGGGATTTTCAGTCCTGCCTGAACACTCAGCTTGTAGAGTTAATGAGTTCTTGCGACTTCTCATTTCTGAGTCTGTGATGTTTCCTTTGGGAGCTGCTTGACCATGGAAGAATGAGTCCTTTTCTCTCCCATTTGCTATGGACAGGTGTGAATGGCCCTTTCCACACCAGTTGTTCCACAGCCTGACACAGCTTGGGATGCTCAAAATTGAAGCCCAATATGGTTTGGCTGCACCAAATGATGGAGCAGAGGGCACAGAGCATGGCAAGGCTCTAACATCAAACGCTGAATTAAATAATGGCTGAAGGAGCAGCTCTGGCTTGCCAGAGGTTTGGGATTTGCATTCCCCTCTCAAGCCTCAACAACAGGGGAGGGATGTAGAGGGGAGGATGGGAAAGAAAGATCTCACCTGGTGAAAGCTGGGAGGCAAGCCTGTGCACAGCAGAAACAGTTTTCTCCTTTCCAAGAGCTGGCCTCTTCTTCCTCCTTCACCCCAACACAGGGAATGGGAAAAGGGGAGAGGAAACCTTCTCTGTCAGAGCTTGATACCCTGGTGAGAAGGGAATTCCTTGTGGAATACATAACTCAGAGACTTCCAGTACCTTGTAGCAGCAAAGAGGCCGTAGTTAAGGACAGTATCCCCATCAACAAAAGCTACCTCAACATTTACTGTGGAATTCAAAATAAAAATACATGCCTGAAAAAGTACAGACAGCACATAAAAACCACCTTACGTGAAAACTCAAGASATGCAGTGCAACAAATAAATATATTTATTCTTACTTTTTTCCTTTTTTTTTTAACAACAGCAGCAGAACAATTGCAAATAGGTTTTTTTGCCAAGTATCTACTTTGCTTATTGATTTTTGCATCCAGGGTGATCTACAGCTACAGCTTAGTTTTGTATTTCTTTTTCAATCAGGTTCCTCTCAGGATAGAGTGACTAAGTATTCAGAGCTACTAAAAACTTATTAGGTGTGTAACACAGTGAACTACTTCACAGTCATAAACACAATCCGTAAAGCAAACACACAGGAAGACTGTTTTGTTCATAGCTGGAGTGGAGAAGAAGACTRTTTTTTTTTTCTTTCCAGTATCTTGCAGTTTCAAAGTGGATTGTGTTCTCCACTGTTACCCTTTCAAAAAAAAGAGCAGTTATAAAAATTACTTAATAAAAACATACTCTCATATTTCAACAGTTTTTATGCCAGTTTCTCAATGACTATTCTAGAAAAGTCAGCTTGTTCAACCTAATATAAGAAGAAGGTCAAGTATGGAAAATCAAGAGTAAGAAAACCTCACAGTAAAARTAAGTGTGTCTGTAGCATGTAGTGGTTGTAAGGAAATGAACAAAAGAAAAAGCTTCTCTAGAAGTTGTAAGGCTACATAGCTACCACCTTTTTATGGCAGGTGTATTTTTTACCACAGTTTATATTTTTATTACATWATATTTTTTTAAATAACTTAAAATAATAATGAGTTTGCCTGCCAGCAGCCAACTCAAAAACACATTGGAAAAAGACAAAAAACCCAGCCACCATTACAGTGGTAGGGAGAAATTCTCCTCAGCAGCCAATTCTTGTGTCCAGTCCTTTCCCTTCTTAGCAATCCCAAACTTCTGGGATATATTCAGCTTATTAGGAATGAGAGCTGCTCAATGCAGACTTGGGTTTCACTGAAAGGAATGGTGAACATTTCYCCTCTGTAGCCTCCTGTGAGTCCTTCTAGCAGCTCTGCAGAGTCCTTGTAGCAGCAAGCTGCAGCAAAAGGAAAGGAAAGAATATTCCATCCAGGTGTGAAATGATTCATAGGCAGCATCTGAGATCTTCAAAGGATTCTCAATCAATACTTCAGCCTGAATGCCAGATGAGTGGGCTGTGATTTTATCTCATCTGTCAGATGGGAAAAGCTGCCTGTTTGTTCTTGAATTAACTTCTTTCATCTTTGCTGCCACAATATTGCAACTGACTGCTCATCTTTCATCATTCTGAGTGCCAMTCAGTGCACAGAAAAGTAAACCAAGCCATGGCCCTTGGCAATCCATGTAACACAGCAACAGCAGACAGGGTGTGCTCTAGACTCTGCCCAGAAGCGCTGACCTGAAAGGCAGAGGGAAATGCAAATGGGTAAAGCAACCTTTAGAACCATGTAAAWCTTCTCAGACAGAGTGACTGTGGTAAGGAAGCTGTGAAACTGAGATTCCAGTTGCTACAGGTCTTGTCACCCTGTGTAACATGGAATGTCTGTGCCCTGATGTGAGTAACTCTCTTCCTGTCTCTCCTCAAAATGAGTGGAATCAATCAGATGGAATTGTTACATCCCCAGCCTCAATGGTTCATCTACCCTTCCACAATTAGTAAAATCAAAGAGCTGCTGAGGCTGCATTCTAACGGCAGTAGAAGAAAAGCCAAAAATGTGACTTTGCTGAATATTTTTCCCCAGCCTGAACTCWAAATTGTTAGCTGGTTTCATTAATGCATTTGCCCCAGAGTGATCTTCAGGCAAGCCTCAGTCCTGTCTGAAAGRCTGGTGCAGAAAGGGATGCAGAAGCTGTGAAAACATCTGTGTGGCATCCAGAGTGCTCTGTATAGCACTTGTGAGGAAGTGGGGATTTCTTGGAGTTTAGAAAGTACTCTCCTCCTTCATTGAGTAACACAAGGAATTAAAATACAAAATTACTTATTCTAATTCCCATTTCYTAAGGGAAAGAAGGACTGAGAGGGTTTAAGATAAAGAGTGATTGTTCTATTTTTTCCAAGAGTCCACGAGATTGGAGTGGGGGGGATTTACAACCATGCTGTACCCCATCTGTTGAAACATGTAACACTCCATTTGGTTTTAACTGCTTGATGCTTGCTCTGTATCCTAGTCTGTTTATTTATTGATCTGGGTAACCTCTGACACAAACCTTAGTGTCTTCCATCTGTCCTTTTCAATGTGGTTCTCAGGACCTTCACTTTCATAGGAAGCCAAATAAAGTGCTGCAATCAGAAGCAAATACATTATGTTAGGCCTACTGGCATTTTAAAATTTGCTCTCCTTGCAAAGCAGTCTGAGTTAAATGAACTGAGGCATGTATTTTCCATCCCTCAGTTTAGGGCTTCAGAATCCCATTAGGAAGTATAGCATTGCTTGTAATTGCACCCAGACAATGCTAACAAACTGTGCATGAGAACAAAGACTACCCTGAAGGGGGAAAACCAACCAGTGGAAACTCAGAAGCATGAGGAGAAGAGAGCACTCAAGAGAAAATAAAGCACCATGTCCCTGGGCTCAGTTTGTAAGCAGCCAGTGAAGTCCCTATTTTCTTCCTCGAGCAGCACCCTTCAGTGCAAASTATCCTGAAAGTCCACATAAATACATTTCATGTGACATTTACAAGGACCACAGCACATTAGTTCATTCTATTTCAGAACCAATGTTGATCCTCACAGTCTATATGCACATAAAAGAAAAATCTTATCTTCTCAGTCATTTGTAAGGGAGGAACATTTTTCACTTGCCAGACAGAGATGTCCTCAGGACAGTTTTTCCTTACTGTGAGGAAGCCACAAATTAATACAGAAAGAGTTTAAGCAGTAGTCAGTGACACCATCCCTGCARAAGTCCAGAGCTCCTTACCATCATCACTGAAGACTGGGACAGAGAGCAAGTACTGCAGAATCTTCCAATCCCTTTCAAAAGGACACTCCACTTGCTTCCATGTCATAAATTCACTGACTTGTTTTGCCAACTCCCAAAATTTCTGTCAGAATACAAAGCAGAAGAGGCRCTATATATTGAACAGCATTGCTTACCCTGAACATTTTTTAAAAAGAGGGAGAGMTCTTGGTTTGGAGACCAAGGCTTCGATTGTCTTTGGCTTTTAAGATAGAATTGAACATGATCTGACTCAACAACTCAACTTCTAACTTTTGTGTTCCTGTTTCAAGCTATGGTAAYGTCCCACTCCTTCACCTTGTTAAAATTACTGTTGTGAATACAAATATAGTAGATCATGTAGTACACTTAATTTCTCCTTTCAAGGAGAAAGTAATACTCCTTATACCCAAATTTTAACTTCATTATGTTATGCTTACGCTTTTTGTTTTGCAATTAAATACATAGCAATTTTCACATCAGATGCTTAATACTGACATTTCAAAATCCAGATATTTCCTGTCAGTTAGCCAATATGAAATGCTCTATTTTCTTGCTGGAAATGTATGCCAAAAATAAACACTCCCCATGTAGTGATGCCATTATTTGATAAGCCCTTTCAATTAAAGTTTAACRTGCCACAAGTGCAGGTGGATTCCTTGAGCAAAAGGGCATTGCACAGCCTAGTTTTAGAACCTTTAGGCTAATTCAGGCCTATGACTACAACTGAAACGTACTGCACTTTTGTGTGGATGACCCAGGCTTCCTGAAAACTGAAAGTACGAGGAAACAAATCATTGGGTAACTCACCCTGTGTCAGATAACAAGCATGAAATCAGAGGCAGAAAAATTACTGGAAGACAAGAGAGTCGAAACTCTCTCACTGCTGCTCTATCACATATTTCTTCAGAGATAATCTGGGACTTACATGCATGAAAATGCTGCCTATGTATCTTGATAAAGGAAGAACTTGCTTTTTATGTGAGGAATTAAAAGATAAAGCTCTAAARTACTAATTTGAATGTCACCATCATATTTTCTGGAAAAATCTCTTTGCCCAGGATTCTTCTGCTGGGAACCTGAGAAGCCTCAGAGGAAAATGAAAACAATAATTATCTGATTTGCTTCTCCTGTGTTTTGCTGCTTTGGAATGTGTTTGGAGATTGTTTGTCCAACAGGCGGTTGTTTGATTGGTTTCATRTGAATTGTTTTGACTTAATGACCAATCACAGTCAACCTGTGTTGGGACTCTGGAAGGAGTCATGAGTTTTTCATTATCTTTTAGCCTTCTGTAAGTATCCTTTCTCTATTCTTTAATATAGCTTAGTATAGTATTTCAATATAATATAATATAATATAATATAATATAATATAATATAATATAATATAATATAATATAATATAATATAATATAATATAATATAATATAATATAATANAATATAATATAATATAATATAATATAATATAATATAATATAATATAATATAATATAATATAATATAATATAATATAATATAATATAATATAAGCCTTCTAAGAATATGGAGTCAGATTCATCATTTCCTCCCTTCGATGTGGGACCCTGAAAACACCACATTTGAACATTTTGTCATTAACTATAACAAACCTGTGAATTGAAATGTTGAGACGAATTTGAGCACAGGGAAGAAGTTCTGACTTTTCTTCCTCCCACTAAAAAAACTGGGAATGTTGAAAGTTTCTATAAACACTCCATCTTCGATAAAACTGCTTTTTCCTGACTACCTCCCAGCTCCCTTGAGAAGTAACAGATACACTGAAATTCCAGTCTATGTTTGCTCTCCCAGAACCCAGTGGAAATTGGACAGTGATCTGTTAAAGGGGCTGAGCCTGCACTAAAACCCCACTCAGTGCTCCCCTTACCTCAAAATTGATGTGGCCATTGGGAAGGCGATTGGCACAACCCTCATTGAGGAAGTAAATATCTTTGATCAAGAGGCTGAAGAAAGGTATCACGATCTAGGGAGAGAGCAGCATTATTATCAGTCTGGTCCTGAATCAAGACACAAAAGTCTACAGAGAAAAATGAGTAGGAAGTCAGGTGATACAAAAGGTAAGCACAATACAGAAGGACTAAGGATTCTACACCTTAACACAAAAATGTGCACTCATTACATTTTAAAATACAAGTCTCTCCACAAAGTCCTCCATTTCTATGTCATGTCCTTCTTGTTTTCATTATTTCCTTCTTCCTTGCAGATTTCAGATGATAAATGGTCAGAGGGACCTACTTGCATGCAATTCCTGCAGGGTATCTCATGGTGTAGCTCTTGACAGGACTCATTTGGTAAACGAGGGGAGAGGTCCATTGAAGCATGTCAGGGAATATTGGGGTAGCAGCACAAATGGTTTGAGCTACAATTCCCTGAACTCATACAAATCATGGAGCCTTGGTACTGATCGGCTTAAAAGTAAGCATTTTCTGCCAACTGAACAAAGTATTTTCTTTGGAGAATGCTGGAGAATTTTACTTTCTTTAAATGGTCCTATTTTAATTTTCATCCTATGGAAGTTTTCACAGCTACACATCCTTGACACAATTGGGGATAAAACAAATACCACTTATTATTTCCATGGAACACTTCACTGCACCATGTTTCAATATCTCTAAGTTCTTTCTCTGAAGTCTTAAAACTGACTTTTCTCTGAAAAGAAGTAAGCCTCTTACATTTAGACTTCTGGTACTTTGAATGATATGTGAATAGATCCTGAGGACTCAGAAAAACTTTCCATGTATAACAACAGTATAGATCAGCAGACTGCATGTGGATTTGCTTCATCTGCCTGGTAGTTTATTCCATGAACTCCAAGATCATGTTTGCTCAAYACAGCATGAAGTCCTAATATCATAAGGAGTTGATGGGCAACTGCTTCCAAGTGGGGAGCAGCTGGGAAGCTATTTGCTTCCTTTCCACAAGAACTACCACAGATTGTGCATCTAAAGACTATACTCAGGAAGGGAATTCCACAGCTCTGTCTAGATTTGAGGTTTAGAATACCTTTTATGAGTAAGTTTTAAAGCCTTTCCACCTTAAGCCATGAATGACTGGAAGTTTAGCACAAGCAGCAGCTTCAAGAACAAACTACTAGCAACCTCATGTCAGTCCTTAGCCTTTCTGTTTGTAGTATGGGTTTGTGATAGAGGTGTCTGTCAAACAGAAAGGAGCTGAGGCAATGTACTTCTTTCACTTAAATAATCCAAGTGATCATTTAATGTTTGGATTTTCAGCCAGCACCAAACTGATCTGGCAGCTTTTTATAAGCCCACCAGGGGCAGAGTTGCTGAGAATGAGAATTTCAGGATACAGGTTTACCATGCAACTTAACAAGCACATTTCCCTATTTCCCTTTTGCCCACTGCMAGTTCATTTGCAAACATACCTTCTCTCTGTTGCTGTGAGCTGTCAGGGACCTCTGAGTCGCCCCACGCAGAGCAGTTCGGTAATTGTAAAAATTGCTAGAAGGGTCCATCTGATGCTGCAAGGCATGAAAAGATGCAGATAATGAGGTACACACAACCCTTTTTCGACTGAGCAACTCTTAAATAGGAAAAGGTCTTCTGAACAGCCCCACAAATGCAGCTTTGTRGAGGACTGTGGTATTACTCTGTTCRTTTGATCAGAAGAGAACCTTATTTTGAAAAATGTCCCTTCAACACAACAAGGGACCCAATACATTCTCTTGGACAAAYCACAAACTCATATAGCGCTGCACCTGCATGATCTTTGACAAAGGTCAGCTGGACAATATCCATTAAGAGCACAAATAAACTAAATTAAATGTCATAATGAAGCCAAACTCACATTTTTGAGCAGTTAAAAGTAACATGCTGTATTAACAGCCTCCTGTCCAAATATTAGCCAAACTTACCTCAAGAATATCAAATTTGGCTGTCTTCACTTTTGCCCAGGTTTTCTTTAATCTAGACACAGGACTCATGTTCATGCCAGCTTGATATAAAAGAAAGAGATTGTTGGAGTATTTAAAAGAAAAAAAAATCTTCTAAGTAGCTTGGATGAGTGAGTATARAGCAAAGAATCTATTACCAATAACAAGTATTTTCAATGAAGCTACTTGAGAAATCAGTCACTATTTTCTTTAAATTCCAAAATAACCTTGGAAACAAAATCTTCATCTCTTACAGAATGAAAGCTCTAAAAAAATTCTATGACATTATTTAACGTGGATTTGATAAAACATGTCTATACAACAGGAAAGTTCAAATGAGTRTTCTGAACACCATCTCTTACACAATTCATTGAAAACTACACCTAACTATGAAGTTTTCACATTTCAAATGAAAAAAAAAATTCCCAGTATTTTCCTACCAGCTATAAAGAGGTGTGGAATTTTTAAACAACTAGGATGTGACAGAAATGATGGATGTTTCAATTCTCCATATTACAGGGAAAGTTACTATTCCAATTTAGCACTGAAGTTGGTTTTAAAAAGTGGGGATTGAGGTCTCTGAAGAGTTGYAAAGAAAACTTTGGTTTATACCAACTTTATACTACACACATAGCACTACAACAGTGTGTCGAGTAACTTCATGCTGCTGACCAAGCTCAGCAGTAGACTTCTGCGTGCACCATTCTGCTTCCTTTATCCAGATTTAAACAGGGATAAAATAATGTCTCAGTACACATACTTACAAATAATAGCCATTAAGGAGTTGAAGTTGCCAATGTTAAAACATTCCCGTGCCACATCGATGAAATACTCTATCACTCTTGCTCTGTGCTTCTTCTTCACAGGCTGCAAAAGACGCATTTGTAGGGTTATGCTCAGCAGGAAACAGCACTCAGACACATCCCCAGAGAAATAAGACCCCTGTTAAAAGTCTTTTCCATRTATACCACAGCTTCACACTATCCTTTACGTGTAGAGGAAGTTACACTTGTTCAATGTTCATCGTACACTTGTACAATGTTCAAAAGCATTCAGGACAGCAAGGACAAACCAGATCCCGGGCAAGCAGAGAGCAAGGACAACAGGCAAGGAGGCTCTGCCAAGAAGAAGGATATGAAGAACAGCAGAGCAGAGTAGAGGGTCAGCCAGAGGAGAGAATGTGCCTCAATTCACAAGGGCCTTCCAGAGAAGAGAACAGCAGGCCAGACACACTMACGTACCAAGAAGGGCTAACCCAGAATAAATCATCACTGTCACACGAACAAGGCTGAGGCACCAGTATAATGCTAAAAACACTGCACTTCTTTCCTCTTCAGACTTGCTCTGACTGCATCCAAGTGTCAACAATTACAGAACCAAGTGAATGGAAAGTCCGAAAGGCATCAAACTAGAAAAGGCTTCACAGTTTTAGATAACTAAACAAAACCTTTCAGCACAAAGAGTCCTTGCTCACCATACAGATTTCTGTGGCAACCAAGTAACTGAGCCTGTTAAACCACTCCACATAGGCTTCAAGATTCCGAGTCTTCTTTCGATCTCYGTAGCAGCTCTACAGACAGAAATAAAACAGCAACTTTTAGCACCGCTTTTATCTTTTCCCTGGGAGATCTTTTGGCTTTCTGCCTTGCCATTCCCAAACATTGGCAAGTAACCAGGAATAACCCAAATTAGCCAAAGTGACAAAAACCTTAGAGGGAAAGCAGCAGTGGTACTATTCAAGCATGTGTAACTTCCTTTTGAGCTGCTGGCCCAGTAAAACACTCCAGCAGGCACGTGGAATACTTTWAGTCCTACTGGGATGCTTTAAGGACCTAAGACAGATTTATGTAAACAATCAGGGATAAATACTTGCATAAAGCTCCCATGAAYACACACACTGTTTCAGTCCTTACTCCTGTCCCTCTGATAGAGTAGATAAAACATTAGGCYCTCTGCAAGTGCAGCAGGAAAATAGATGTCAGGCAAATGATGTTTGGCTGTTGATGATAAATGGACATACTGCATCCCAAGTTTGGGAGATCAGCTCTACCATTTTGATGGGATTATCCCTTTCCTGAGCAGTGCTATATTGTATCACCTTGGAATCATTCCCACACCACATCTCAGGGCTGCCTAAAAAGGGGCAGGCAGCAGTTTCAGTGATCTTTATCTGGAAAAACAATTTTAGAGACCATCTGACTGAACATCAAATTGTAAACTTGCATCATTCTATTCTGTTTGGCAGTTCAAGGATAATTCAAATTTTAATGGACTGACTCTGTCACAGTTTATTTAGAGGTTAACTCATCTTGAAAAACATAAAAAATTAAGTCATTTTGAAAACAGYACTCAAAGAGATGACAACTCCATCGTGGCCAGTTAAAAACACTGCATATTTGCCCTCCATCTCACATAGACCTAGAGCCCTCTGTGGTCTTTTTGTTATGTCTATTTGCTCTACCTGCAAATTCCCCCATGTGCCACTTGGCTGCAAAGASTTCAGTTTACTAAAAAGGAAGAACAGATGTTGAAAATGAGTAATGCAGAAGGCAAAGTTAAACTCAGCTTCTTCCAGCTGTAGGCCACATAAATGGCCTGGGGAAAACATTCACAGGATTAAGTTCTCCCTTAAGTCAGAAAACCCAGGAAATGTGTTCATTTAAGTCAATTTGTTGGCTGAGTTCTTGAGCTTTAGGAGTTGTACTCCAGAAAGAAAAAAAAMCATTAACAAAATGTTTAACTAAAGCTTGTTTTCTACTGGTCCTCATTTATTGCTAGACCTCACTCCCAGCTCATGGTGCACCTGATGGTAAATGAAGCATTTCAGAGCTGCTCCAGATCTGCTCCCATTACCTTGTCATTATTCAAAGGATCCTTTTGCACAAACGCCTGGATAAATTCTTCTGGTCCAATATAATTGAGTCTCTCCTAAACAAAGCACAGAAGCAGCCAGGTCATATCCCCTGTTAACCTGCACTTCAAAAAGAGGGGAGGGACGAAGTCATCCCTGGGAGGGTAACAACTCACGAGCTCTATGTGTGTCAGCTGCTGAGCCAACACATAGGGATCATTGCAGACTGTGATTATGTCCCTCTGCATGGACTGGGGCTTGGTTTTCAGGAGTGTGAGGCGATCTGTGGACGTGGTGGCATCGATTTTGGCCAGCACCTCCTCGTACTGGGTCACGGCGGCCAGCTTCCGGAGCAGGGTCTGGAGGAGCTGCTGCACGCTCTTCCTGTACATCTGTTAAACATCAAACTGTCAGAAAGCACTTCCAAAATGTGAGAATACAGCACTAAAGTCTGCACAACACCACAGCAGATGGATGCTGATACCTGTGTCTGTTGTCAAGGTAAGCTCTATTATGTGAATTTGTAATATTAGCATCTCATCAGAGCAAAAGGGATYCAGCTGAGGGTTTAAGCAGTAATTGTCTCACAGGCTCAATATTGACCCAGTCAGCTCAAAGAAAAGATGTGTTCAATCCACTCCCTGAAAAGTAACAACCACCACTGGAGGAAATACAAGAAATGAAAATACTCCATCTTCTCCTGCTTAAGACCACAGAAAAAAAACAAACACGTGGCAATTCAGTGATAAAAAAAAGGGCCTGTTTCTCTCTGCAGCAAATTATGACCAGTTTCACCAAAGTCAGAGCTCAAACTTGCAGTGAATCTGAGGAAAAGGAGAAGATAATAAAACCATCTCTCTCTCCTTTTGCCTTTGCAGGCCTTTCCATGTAGTGGTTTAAGTTASCAGGAGAGACAATTTAAAGTAGGAGCAGAACTCAACTCTTAAGTAGATAGATCTGTGYAACCAAGGTGGTTACTCTTCCAGATTCCACATACCATCCTAAAGCCACTAAACCAAAACCTAAGTGGCTTCAGAAAGGAACATCCAAAAACTACTGTCTGCATAGTATAGTATTGATCAGTCCAAGGCAGCAGTATTTCCTTTACTGTGATGAATTTGTGCTTTTCTCCAAAGCTTTTTCCAAATATGTCGTTTTAAAGGAGAGATATATTAGTGTGGTGAGAGGTTTTGGTTGTACTCTTACTACCAGCTCTTAAAAGAACTGGAGTACAATAATTCAGGAAGTGGAATAAGAAGCCATAAGTAGAACTGTAGTGAACAGGAGTAGGAAACTGCTTCTTTTGTATCCTTTCTTTTGTATCATTAGACTCACAAAACTCCAAGTGATCTGTAGAAAGGCAAGGTCAAGGAAGTTGCCATTTACTGTTCCAAGCAGTTCACAATAAAACAAGTCAATTTACTGCAGTGCTTGCTTTAACTTTGTCTTTTTAAAGGAAACATCAAAGTCAAAAAACCCTCARAGCCACAGCTAAAAAGGATTTATAGTTCTCCGAGTAACTGTGCTCTCTGCACAGTTTCTAGCAGCTTTGCACCTCTGCCTTTCCCTTCAGTAGATGATTTCACTGTTTAAACTGTGTGYAGTGCCAGAAACTTCATTGCAGACAACCCTTCCCTCTTCTCATTTTATTCTTCCATCCASCAACTCAACTTCCTCCAAGCTAAGCAGCTCTTTTTCTCTGTGCCAGTGAGTATTTTTCAAGTGGGTGAGCCCTCAATCGCAACTACTTTGCCTGGAACTGAACATCAATTTCCTACACTTTGCTATGAAGAGTATCTAGAAACAAAGCAACAGGGCACCCCTGGAGCGAGGGCACATCTCTTGCCTCTTCCCAGCCCAGAGCTCCCTGGAGCTATCATCTTGCAACCTTCAGCTTGCACATCAAATTGTGTCTCTTTTTCATTTGTATTTCATACCACATCTCACTCTCTTGTCCCATCTTCTTCCGTCCCTCCCCACTTTGACAACATCAAAATTTTTTAGCTTTTATTTATCAAAATATTTCAGCTTCCAAGTTCAGTTYAGGTTTGTTCTTTTCCATGCTTTGTACACTCTCTCAAGGACCTTCCAGGCCTTTGGCAGCACTCTCAGCTTCTCTGAGTCCAGCTTACCTCCACGCCTGTTAATGTGCTGTTTGCTGCCTCATCCACACCATTACTTAAAAGCTTATATAAGGAACACTGGTCCCTGARGAACACTGGAAACACAGTGCCATTTAGCAATTGCTATTTGTRTTTATAGCTCTTCCAAATGCCACTCCAGTGTCTTTTGCAATTGCAGTGTTATGCCAGCTACACAGGATTTACTTACTGAAAYCTTGTTAATTCCCTTCCACTAAGTAAATATAACCCTTGGCTTTTGGCCRAGTTTATTTCAGTAGTTAAAAGACAAGCATCAGTTAAGCATCAAAATATTTCATAATACCCAYGTGGAACTTCCATCTGAAAAGTGGGATTTTGAGATTTCCTTGTGTGCTCCATCCACAGGAAGGAATAGGACAGACTTCTCTGAGCTGATACTTTAAGCTCAAGACAATTCTTCGTGGTCCACTCCTCTTTTGKAAATTTCTCCCCAAACCTGCTCTAACTTTTCCATTGAGCTGCAGGTCAAAGGCCCAATTCCAACACACCTTACTCAAGAAATGATCAACACCGATAAGGATTTCTCAGCTACTGTCTTAGCTAGCTTCTTTCAAGTAAAATGACAAAAACTAACATCCACCAAGTTGTGCCTGTCTGCACAAAATGGGATTATGTTATGGGCTTAGAGGTGGAGAGAACCTTGGAGAAGATCTGCTTATGCTGCGTGGCAWCATCCTAGGCTTAGGTACCAGACAGAACCTTTTGCCTACCAGCACCCTGGTAATAAGTTTTCCTAAGCACCCAGAGCCACACCATGTTATTAACAGCAATATCAAGCAGTAATAGGAATGCCTTTTTATCCAGTAACTTTGTGTGCAGACAGCTTACCTCATCCCCACTGGCTATTCTTTGTGCCAGCTCCTTTAAGTTCCTCATCATTCTTTCATCTCGGAAATCATAAGGAAAAGTCTCTGTCCACTCAGTCAACAACTGCAGGATTTTTGGTGCAATTTTCTGGGTCCAGTTCTATTTGGAAACAGTAGTGAGGAATGTTACATGTAACACCAATGCAGGAAATATCCAGCTCAAAGGAAACAGAATTCTGCTCGTCAGGATACTGTGGAGCATAAGGGTGTGAATGTCAGGTAAATTTTAATCTGAACTTCATTCAGCGCTGGATTATAGGCCAGAGACTATGGCCATGGAAGTCAATGAAGAGACTCTCATTAGCTTAGCTAACCTGGAAATTGGGCTTCAGGTGGGTGGAAATGACTCCCCTCACTATTAGGAGTGCCTCAGTGCAAGGCATTGATTAGAGTTTCCGTAAGTTATGACTAACCCTCASCAAAGAAAGTGGTAAATTTCAGTTGTGCCATGACCTATGCACRCACTACACTTTATAGGGAGAAACCTGTGTACAGACAGAGAAGGGCTGGTGAGGAGATGTGGTGGTCAGAGGCTGCCTTGGGCATAGKGACCACAAAATGATTTTTGATTCTCGGTGAAGTAAGGATGAGGGTCAACAAAACCTCTGCCTTGGACTTTCAGAGGGCAGATTTTGGTCTGTTCAGGACTCTGTTTCACAGGTTCTCTTGGTAAAACAAGCAATGCAGCAGAAGCAGCAGCCCTCATGGAGGACAGGATGAGCAGTATGGAAATATCCCATGAATCTCACTGAATAAAGGGTCAAATTCTAATTGCTTGCATCAGGTTTTCAGTCTGTTCTATCCCACTGAGGACCCTCTTGAACAGGAGCATTTTGGTTTGGGAGGGACCTGGGAAGTCCCTGAGAGTGTGGGATCTCACCTTGTCCAGGCCAGGCTCACTGAGCCTCTGCTGCTCAGTGCACAGCTGGCAGACCTTGGCCATGAGCTCGTACGGGTGCATGAAGAGGCGGGAGCTGAGCAGGAAGGTGAAGATGTACGTCCTCTGTGAGCAAGAGGAAGACAGAGAAAAGCATAAATTACCAGGATTTTTATATTTTCTTGAAATGCCTTCCTGAAAAATCTGCYCTTTGTACTTTACTATCTACAGAAGAAAACTACATGTGGCTGTGCCAGAAGCAATTACTACAGAGGTAAGCATTTAATTTAATGCTTATCGTTGCTCCAGAACTAGTATTATAAATTTGTGCTCGAGCCAAGTTATGCAAGATTAAACCAAAACAAGGCAGGGCAAAGGTGGTTTAGCTCTCCTATTGCACACAGCCTTATTGCAARCTTATTACTTGAAATTACTCAGAACAAAATTTCAACTCATCTTCTCCTGCTCTACMGTAAACCTTTATCTCCTGGGTGAAAGCAGAGGGAACTACACAGCTTATTTTTACAGAATAAAAATCAGTTACTGATTCTGAGGTTACAAGAAGAGGCTCCTTATTTTGCTTTGATTTTCCATGTGTCATGATTTGAACCCATTGTGAGACTGATATTCAGAATATCCATTCCACTTTCCACTTTCYCAGTAGTTAAGTATCCATGGCACCCATTCTACAAAGACTCTACAACGTTCTGGCTCTAGAAACTTGGAATAAATAATCAAGTTTGATCAACCAGTGTCTAAAYTGCTACACACTTGAAGTTTACACTAAGCATTAAGCACTAGCTTAGGTAACGTGCTGCTGTTAATTCTGACCCAAGTTAAAAAAGATCCTSTCTTGGAAAAGTGAACAGATCTATGACAATAACAGAAGCTGAATATAAGCAGAGTTATGTCCTCAGCAGGAGCATGTTTACAAGTAGAGCTGCAGTTTCATCATCCACCAGTTATCCCCAGCTGCCCTTCCTGACCAACTTTCGATACCATTCTTTTTTATCTTCTTTTCTAAGAATTATAGAAAATGTCCCAATGCATGGACGTGCCCACACAGGTCAAAAATTCTCATCTGACAAACCTCCTGTTGTCACATCCAGCCTCTGCTGATCCTAAATAGTGCGGTACTAGTTCAACATTCTGGTTGCTTATTGCAAGTGCACGTCGACCTCAGATGAACAATGGGAAATACGCACTAAAACCAATTGGTTTTGCAATAAATACTTTCATTCTGTCACAACGGTGGTCATGCCTCTCTTCAGCTTGCTTGGCAGCATTTTTGAGGGTCAATGGTATACACAGTCCATCAAGCAATAAGCCAGCCTAGGTGTGTGCTTTATAAATGAGTCATCAGGGTTGCTCACCTTACAACGGGAGTAATAAAGCTTTAGACTTCCTAGGCTGGGTGAGTTATTGCAGGATGCACTCAGGTAAGGCACATGTTATCACTGCTGGTCAGCCACCTGAACCCCTTCCTCAGCCATGGATGGGACACAATCTGCTCCTGCTGCACATGTTTCCCTTCAGGAGACACATCAGGCCTGGCCACAGAGTTAACTTACATCAGGATAGTAATCCACATTGGGTACCAAGTGCTGGATCAGAGCTTCCAGAGACCCCGACAGGAGATTGTTGTCATGGTAATAGAGCCCTTCACAGTTGTCCTCTTTAGTCTGATACAGGTTCCTGTTGTAGCTGCTGCTGTCAAACATGGCTGCAAAGGGAGGTGTCTGTGGCATCTTGCCCTGAGGAGACACACAAAAGAGATAAGGGATAATTCAGGGAAGGTACAATGTAAGGGGTTTTCTATCTCCCAGAGATAATACAGCATTAGAAAAAACCTCAGTGTCACGCCATGGGTTACTTGCAYACAGTAAAGATGGCACTGTTTCCAAGCCTGTGCAGACTCAGGAAAGGGCCAACACAGGCTTTCACCACTGCCTGTCACAATTGCCAGGTGCTTCTTTCATATCTTGCTGTTTTTTATTAAATGACAGATAAGATATCCAGGCTAAGAGTTAGAAGGAAGTACAAAAATCCTAATAGGCTTTGGGAACTCAGACTTTGTATAGATCTTTTGGAGATGTGACGTAATGTTCACTTTGGTCAAATCCTGAAAGTAGCTCCCTACGAGTAGCACTCTAAAAGGGAAGCAGGCTCAGGCTGTCCCAGGCTGACACACCCCCCCAGTGCCAGTGCTGAAGGAGAGACTGAAGTGAAGCCCTGGAAAGGTTATGTGAGAGGACAGCCTCCTTTATGCAACACGACAGCCATGTAACTGCAATCCCAAACCTCCCATTTCCCAACTCCACCCTGGTAAATTGGTGCTTGGTTTTCCCAATAACACTGTGACAGGCGTGACCCAGGCTAAAGCCTGATGCTTCAGTGCATCTGCCTCCACCTACCCTCTGAGTGGCTCTACAGAAATTTGGAAAAACTTGCCTGGGCATAGTTGCTTACCACTGTTGTCCAAGTTCACCAATGATATAAAAGATGAGACCAGATTCAGAGTTTTGTTAAACCTTCTCCCCAAATTCTGTGAAAATGTGAAAAAAATCCAACCCTGTGTTTCCCAGCTTTAGGAAAAATAAAGCAATTACTCATCAGTCTGCATCTCAGTGCCTGTGGAATCAAAATGGCTTTCCTTGGAAAAGATCAGTCAGTGCTGCAGGCTGTTTAGTCACTCAGAGCAGTGGGTGGGCAGCAAGGGGGCCATGACCACTCAGRAGCTCTTCTGGTAATGCAATATCTGAAAAGGCCAGAAGATAAAATCTCTGATTGCTTGAGTGTTGAGYTATAAACTCCTTCCTTCTCCCCCCTTCCCTGCTTTCTGGGAGTAGCAGTTCTTGTCAGTTTAAGGAACTTAGGTTTTAYAGCCTCGATGGGAAGGTTTGTGCCCAGTTTTAACCCCAAACATGCCAGTTTTAACTCTACTGCAGCAGTTACTTGTGGGAACCCAGGAAATTCCTCTGGCTGCCCTGGAGGACTCCAGCCCCTGCCCAGGAGGCCCAGAGACCTTGGCACAGAGCCCAAGACCCCTGTGCCTTTGATTTAGYCCTTGGAAAAAACAATTACCAACTTTTATATGAAGAGTTACAAGCCACGACAGTTTAAGTAGAATGAYAGTGAATTTATCACAGGGTGAAAAATAGATTTTTTTTTTGGTTTTTAGAATGGGGGTKCAGGGGGCAAGGTGGAGGAATCTGGRYGTGTCCAGCCTTTCTCCTTCTTCTTCTTGGCCTCCATCTTCTGCTGTGATGTTGGCACTTTTAGATTGGTTTAGAGTAGAAGCTCACTGTCTAACATAGRTGATAGGTATTGGAAAGTAATTGTAAATATTGTACACGTAGTTTTTAGTATAAAAAGATAACACTGCCCCAGAGGCAGGCAGAGTGCCTCTGACTGTCTTGCTGAGCAGACCTCGGCAGGTCAGGTGAAAGAATTTTATAAATAGGAAACAATAAACAACCTTGAGAATGAGAAYTGAAGAGTTCTGACTCCTTCTTCGACCTCTGGGCTAGGAAAAGAGACTTTCTAACATATCTCAGGATCATTCTGACCAGCTAGAGAACCCAAGAGTTASTGGGTGCTGATGGGCATTCAGGGAGAGACAGACAAACTGCAAAAGGAGATGGCACTGTTCCCAACCCTACCCACAACTTCAAGGCAAGGGAGATCAAACTGAGAACACAATATCCACAGGCTGCTGTGCTCATGTGTCGACATGTGCTTGAGAAAAGCATTAATGCCTCTGAGCCATCATTGTAAGAGCAGATGCTGTTTCTTTTCTCTCCATTGTATCAAATCCTATTCGGGAAAAGGCTCTTTAAAGCCMCAGGCCTCAGTGAACACCAGCCTGTGAAGGCACCCCGTTTTGAGAACAACTAGTGATGTGACAGCCTGGAGATAAATAGAGTGCTGCCATCTGTGTGCTCCCCAGCCCACAATAAAGCACTTTTCAGAGTGAGCTCGGTGCAGATGAGAAGCTAGTAAGTTATTAGCCAGATTCCTTAGCTCGGACCTGGAGCAGCACACAGACTTGCTGCTGCTGCCGGCAGTGTGTCCAGACAATGCAGACATTCAAACCAGCACAAGCCTGAGTGGTTCAGTAAATAAACAGCAAAAGAAAGCCAAAAACAAAGGCAGAGAAGGAGAGTGCAGAGAGCCTCCWGGCCTACAGGACCTGTGCTAATTCCACCTTGAGAGGTGCCAAAACATATCTGCATCAAAATGGGAAAGACTGARAAGTGTCAGTGCCTGAAAAGTGACATCAGACACTCTATGCAGCTGTTCAACCAGCGTTTCAATTCCATGCAGCCCGATGAACTGAGAGAAGAACAAAGTCAATACACAYGCCACAGTGTAAAGTGCAGGACTGAACCTAACTGGGCTCCTGTGCAAGGGAGTTCAAATTACTGGGCAGGTGAGCTGCAAGCCTACCACGGCCATGCTGTGCAGCAATAAAGCATCCTGATGCACAAAGACTCCTGGTCTTTCAGGCTCTTAGCAAGGCTAACCCAGTTTAAGGAACAAAATTTTACTGAGGAGCTGACAGGAACCTTCTGCAGCGTTTCCTAGTTTTTCATATCATGCGTGTAAAACCACAGACTTGAACCGACTCCAAAATATTCTTCAGCCCACTGACACTGAAAGATGTCCTGTTGGCACCAAAATTCTGATTGTTTTTCAGCTACTGTAGYGCAGTTTATTCAGTCAAAATGCAAGTGGTAGTGAACAGTGTGTAAACACTGCAACCCACCAAACATTTGCAGCACTGTGGCTCCAAGGYAAAACTCCACAGGGAAATGAGAAAGTCTAGTCTGCATCTGCAAAACAACTCGACATCAATATGAGCACTTGTAAAAAACCAAGGTGAGCAGTTGTTCCAACCCAGATCTCACACTAACCAAACCAGCCTGATTCAGGGTGAGACTGGAATCTGCAGGGGATTTAGCTAGACTAGCCAGCAATTAGTTTTGATTTCATGCAACCCTCTCAACACAAATCAGGCAGGTTGAAGACACACTCTCCTAGGGCCTCATCAACAGGAAAGAAAAAAATCATCAGGCCATTAATTTGTAACCATGAAATAAAATTCTCAAAAGTCTGTCCCCAAAGGGTATATATTGTCTCACTTGTTTGCTATCTATTTCTGGAACCTGCTTGACAGAGAGGGCTCAGTTCTGCTTCAGTGAGACACCAAGTTGAGGTGATGCTGTGTGGTCAGATCTGGGTTTCACTTGGAAGTCAGAAAGACACAGGACACGTTCCCCATGCGATGAAAAGGGCTGATAGCAAAGTGTGACAGAGATAAATATAGCATAGCCAACGGGGTGATTCACACAACACATGTGCTTTTCCAGCATGACTCCTTTATTATCCTGACTTTGACTCCTCTGCTGTATTTTATTTGGAGGTGGAGGCACAAAGCAGCATGCTTAATTCTAATTAGAAGCTTCTTTAGCTAAAGCTTCAGCCGAACCCTGCCTTCAGAATAACTTGAGTGGAACTGAAATTTGGCTGCAGAGCAGATAATGGTCCACAAATCTGCACCATATAGAACAGAGGTATCTTGGAACATAAAAATACTGTTGACAAAGCACAGCAGGGCAGGATCTGACAAGCAGGAATTGGGAAAAAAACAAGAAATATYATTCCAATGAAAAATGTTCTGGGAATTAAAAACTGGAACTTTTTAACTGGGCTTTGGAAACATTTGGCTGGCAACCCATGGAACACATGGAAACCCATTTATCTCTTCTGTCTTTATTTTTTTTTTCCCAAGAATGAAAAGTGTGGGATTTTTGTTTTGCTTTGTTTTGTTGGKTTTTTTATTAAAGATTTGACTTGAAGGAAAGAGCAATGACATAATTTCCCGGCTTTACCAGTGATGCTCTCCTGTGACAGAGAGAAGTCAAAAACTTTGCACTGTGGAAAGAGGAATACAGCATTTTTTTCCTGCATTTAGTATCACTATGGAGAACAGGAGACCTTGGGCACTGCCTGTGAGTAGCCTCCGACAAGAAAGAAGCTTCAACCTTCCCATAACAGCAYTGTAAATAGGAAGTCAGAGCCAAAGACAATGTGCTCAAACCCCCACCGTCTCCTGCGGGAGCCAAGTTGCAGTTTGGCAAAACTAAAGGAATCAGACGTGGCTTCCAAGGCTGCCAAGTGCTTTTCCAAACCTTTATGTTAAAAAAAAAATTWAAAATCTACAAACAGTGGAAGGTTGCACTGGTTTGTTTTAATTTATATTAAAGAGCTCAGGCTGCACATCAGACTCATTAAACAAACCCAGTAATAKGGACAGCTGGTGTCCTTCACAGAAGCACCCACTGAGAAGTTCGGTAGTAGCCATGAAAGGTGCCTTTAAAGCCACTGCCAAACATTTTCAGCTCCTCTGTCGGGTACAGTTTTCTCCCACACTATATCCCTCAGGCAGAGGAATGGTACGGGTCCCAAGGCACACCTCCCCTTAAAAGAYGCAAACTTCAGAAACGAAATTACATCCCCTCAGAGCTGTTCCCCATACAATCCGAAACTYTTAACCACATTTAACAGGTGATTACCATCCACCATTGTTATTAATGATGCCATCATAAAACCGAGGTATGGCAAAACAAAAGACTGACCTCCCGCAGGAGCCAAGCTCCAGAGAGGGCCCTCATTATCCCCGCTCTTTCTTTTGTTAGCAACAAGCCTACAGAAGCCCTCACTGGCCCTTAGCTTTCTTAACCTCATCCCTAACCTCCTGTACAATTTCCCCATATTCCTCCAGACCTGCACCCCCTCCTTGTCTCCCTAGCCTGGCTTCCATGAAAAGCCAAGAACCTTCCATTCCAACGCTCCAGCCACTGATGCCAGTGATTTCACACCCATGCAGGCAAGTGCATGTCTCTAACTCTCCTTGTTTGTTCCCCAYGCCATGTGAGTTTGTGTAGAGGTATCCGAGCCAGGCCCTGGATAAAGCTGACTGGAGCAGCTGGAATCCTTTTGCAGCGCTCGGGGCATCCACCCAGGCTGCCCAAAACAAAAGCAYACCTGACACAGGGGCCGCCCTTGGCATTCCACACAGCCCTTCCTGGTGTGTGTGCTTCTGCTCACAAAGCTCTTTTTTTTTTTTTTAGCRCTGAAAGGTAAAGGGCAAATTTACAGCTCAAGCTACTAAGAAGATAAGAAACCTGAAAAACTCCCAGATGGGTGTTTCRTGYGTCTTACTTGCAGAAATTAAGATCATAGAACTATCCTGGCTCAATCCTTCTTGCTTCCACTCTTTGTGATGAATTTGCCATACAATTCTCAGAGCGTGACTTCAGCACCAACCCTGAGTTACAGTTCCTTCCTAGAATTACTTATTAAGTGCACATTTTAAGAGGCAGAGTACGGAATATTTTTTCATACCCACATAGGACATGAAAAGGGGAGTGCTATCAACTTTTTCCAGACTGAAATCAAGAAGAAGATTAGGAACCTGTCCTTAGGAATCCACCCCAGAGGAAGAGGACCAAAACTATCTATGCTGGACAAGGTCATAACATTGAAAATACATCTTGCAAGATGTTGCAGGCGGGGCAAGAAAAGACCTGAGGTAGATGTAAGAAACCTGACTCAGCCTTAAAGTACTCTTTGGTTTTCACTAAAACAGCAGAGGAGGAACAATTYTGTAAAGTTTTCCAAAAATCACCCAGGCAACAATAAGCTGCAAAGGAAAATGAAAAACGCCAGTAAGCAAAGAATAAAACCGGAACTGAATTTTAAGTAGGGGCATTTTCCTCCTGAATGTGCATTTTTCTTGGGTCTATAAATAGACCCAGCTGATGATTTGGGAAGGTCAGATGCAGCACTGCTGACTGATCACTCACGTATGAGAACTTTGGCACAGTAATTAAGTGAATCCTGAATAACTCGAAATTAAAGTCCTTGGGTACTGAACAGCAGAGGTGTGATGGGCATGAATACATTTGTGGGTTTACTTGGGAGCATTAGGAACATTGTGGGGCATTTAAGAATGGCTTGAATTTCTCCAAATCTGCTAGCACAGAAAAAAGGAAGGAAACAAACAAGTTCCTCTTTGTTGCTGATGTGCTGTAAATCCATGTCCCCTGCTTAAGCCCCACAGCTCAGCTCCCCTTCTATCCTTTCCCAGCCTCTCCTTCAGTGGGGCAGGAAGAGAGAGAGAGTCTAATGATGCTGAAAGTGGCTGTGACAGCATTGCTGCAGCGCCAGAGGAGCACATGCAGGCAGACTGCATCACGGCAAAAATCCCAGCTGCAGGAAAATTACTCAGTCCAGGGCGAGGACAGGACATTTGTTCCTCCCAAACAAAACACATGATACAATTTGTCCGTGTTGCTGGACACACAAAAGCAACAGCCTTGAAACACATGACACTAAAAGGGTGCCACACCTATAACATATAATTTCTTACAGCACTTGTCTCTTACCATGACCRGAATGCTGCTGATATTTCTGTCTCTAGGTTAAAAAACTGAAGTGACCACAATTATTTGAAAAGATATGAAGCATGCTCCATTACTGACTGATTAGTCTTTTTGTTAAGTTCATTTTAAAGTTATTTTTTATTTTATGGGTAATTTCTTCATCTGGATGCTGTTCTTTTACCATTTGAAAGCAAAATAAGGCTTTTCTCATATAAGTGTGGGGATTTTGTACCTTGTACATCTTTTTCCYAATACCAGTTTCAGAAGAGAAGTTTAAAACATGAATAAACAGGATAAGTATATATTATAAGTGACATGATGAATTAGCATAGCAGTATTTAAATGTCAGAAGGCACAAGAGATTTCTAGAAAAGTTCAGTCCACTGCATTCTTCATAGTGACTCCTTAAAACTTGAGGGATTTACAGAATGAATGAAATGGAAAAAGATGCACAAGAGTCTCAGGCCAGCCACAGGATTCAATTAAACACCTCCCATGTTAAAATGGAGACAACACATATAGCTACTCTTTTCTACCAAAATTTCTGAGCTGACAGCTGGACTGAAAGCAAGAATGCTACTAAAGCCTTCCAGTTCTTTACCTTACTGAAGCAGGGTGGAGATTTTAGAAGCAAAGCATTCCCCTAATTGGACYCAGCGAAGCACAGAACAGGTTTGCCATTTGTTCTTAAATATTACAGCCTTAAAACATTAAAATCCCACCTCTCTACTCAGCCAGCTGCAGACTGGTTTGTCAGGGCTGCCATCCGCCAGCAAGATGCAGAAGAGTCCAGAGCCTGGAGGAGTTCACCAGCCCGGCTCCCACACTGCAGAGGGGCAGCTGGGATGCTGCTCCTCACTCAGCTGATGGGCTGCTGCAGTTCTGAGGTCAGGAGTTTGAAGGCAAGGGAACAGCAGTGATGTTTTATTCCAAAACATCACACTGTAAAATGAGTGATTCAGCAGCTGACTCACGGTGGCTGAGATGTCCAGGAATGGGGTGTGAGGTGCGGTGGACAGATGGGGCCTGTGATGCCTCCATGCTATGCTACCCCACCAGTGAATCAGAACTCTGACACGAGTCCTGTAGCTCTGTATCTACAGAGTTCTGCACTCTGCATCATTTCTGTCTCAGGCTTTGTGCCTCCTGCATACTTCAAACTGACAAAACTGAAATTTGATGTTCTCAGCAGAGATGGGAGCAGTTTCCCCTATGCWATCACCAGAAGAGAATCACTGTGGAATTAGACTTTCACTGACCCTGGGGAGTGTGATCCATTCTATGTGACAGAGATGTGAACCCTGGGATGTGACAGGGATGTAATCCTAACCCAGCCCAGGTGATCCAAGCCACAAGATCCACCTTCTCTATCTGCATGGGCAGCAGCTAAGCACAGTTCTGGACCATTTCAGAGTGATAACTGGCTTCATCAAGAGGTGTTCACATACCCACCCACAGAAAACAGAATTATTATGGCATTATTTCACTGCTTAGACCTGGCACCTGGTAGYTTGGATCTGCTTCTGACTCTGCTACAAGCTCCTCACGTGGCTTTAGTCAAGTCACTCAGTTTCTCATTACYGCATTCCTCTGCTTGACAGTACAAAGAGGGACAAGTATGTGGTTATTTCCTTTCATTAAGCACTAAGATCTTTTTTCAAAAGGTGTACAGAAGGTGTATCTTATATTACTGCCAGGAGCACGGTACTAGCCTTAAGCATGAAGCTCTCTTGACACRGTTCCTTCTTCAACCTCATCAAAGCAAGATTATCTTCTGAATYCCAAAAAGTCTTTGCAGACACCCATGCTTGGCCTTTTGGTGCTACCTACAGTACACTTCAAAAGAAAACACCTTTCCCTTTTGTAATCATAACAGGCAGCCAAGTTATAATTTGCAACAGCAAGCTACTGTAGTGTTAAATAACAGTACTAAATTTCATTTAACTGTTTCTACCTAAAACCTCATTGCCAGATGTCTCTGTCATTTAGATGCAGAAAAATTGCTGGTTTTAGGGAAACAATTCATATGATGTTATTTTTCCCCAGCCACTGAGTCCTTATGTCTCCATGAGCAGTACAGAATTTTTACTGACACTTCAATATACAGTAGGTTGAAAGCAGTATATTCACACTTTCTGCAACTTCAGTTAAAGTATTAACTGATCACCTCACCATCACAACAGCAACAACAAAAATACACTCTCCAATGCCTAGATTGAAGATAAAACTGGATGGTTGCACTTTGTCAGCTAAGAGAGGAAGTACAGCTCCGTATCTGCACCAGCTACACTCGCCTCTCCCCCATTTATATCTGGGCTGGGTATCAGCCAGAGGCTTCCAGCACAGAGCTGGGTCTGAGGCACAGAGGACTTGTAAACAGTCRTCTGCAATCAGCTTGCCTGACTCCTTGGGAAATCAAAGAGAAGCATCTTATAGCCAAAGTGACTGAAAAGATCTTTTTCCCCAGTCTGGGCAGGGCCACAGCAGCCTGGTTTGTGTCAGCCTTGGAGACCGGCAGCAGTTCCTGTGCCCGACTCAGGGTGGACCCCTGGGCTTCGCAATCGATGGCCAAACGCTCCTTGCCCTGAAACAATTACAGCTATTAAGTCACCACCCAGTAGGTATGATACCGAGCAAATGGACACCACGCTGGGCTGTGAAAAGATCATTACAAACGTGGCCTAACAGCGTCTGAACCCCAGCAGGATGTTTAAGGGAGGATCAGCTCTAGTCCTGATGGACAAGTACAGTCAGTTCAGCACGCTACATTCATGCAGAAAGCACCTGGCCTTGTATCAATGAGAGCAATTACCTCCCAGAACACCCCACTCCCCAGTCTGACTCAAGCTTATTTATCCTCTGTCTTACTCCTCATGAACCCGAAGGTCTCACAGCTCCCAGGCTCCCCTCTGCAGGTGTGTTACCTGGCATTTCTGGCCCTATTTCCAAGTGTGACCAGAAGCAGGCAGAGTACATGACCCCATGGGAGGGGCAGGTGACCTGGGGAACATTTTATTCYGGGGAGAAGATGCATTTTGATGAATTAAACCCAAAATAGCCAGAATGCATGGATCTGAGTCATTCAGTGCTATTCTGGAGCCGCCTAGGGAGAGTGAGCTGGATTGTTGTCATGATCCTGCTCATTTTCTATTTAAGAATACAGCCRTACTAAATGCCACCCCTTCAGGTTCCTCACAGTAGCAATTTAGKTTTTTAATACTACTTCTTACAGCAGCTAGAACAGAGGAGAAATTAGCAACAGCTTTCACCTGGAGTCTTTGCCTCCTGTTTGTAAATKAATGTATTGTCTTGCTGCGGCTGCAAAATGCTCTCTGGAAGCTTTGTTTAAAGCTCATTTTCTATCAMAGTGTTTATTAGATGATGTGGCTTAGTCCCTCATACCCATGCCAAGCAAAGGGCGCTTGTCAGTGCTTGCAGAGTACACCTGTGTGTTTACTAACATTTGGAAAAAATCCTTAAGTATGTGCAATCAAAGATTGTGCCTCCTCCCCTGAAACGCAGGCAATCTATCCCAAACAGCCCTAGCMTATGTCAGCAGACCTTTACAGCGATGTACAGCACAGGCTGGCAATATCACCCACACACAGCTCCTTCCTGCCTTCACCCCAAGAAAACCTCACTTTTTAACCACCCGGTTAGAAAAGTAAAGCCCCACATTGTCAGCGTTTCCAGCTTTTCATATTCCTTCACTGATCACGCTCCAGGGCTGAGCTGTGCCTGTCACTTGTCGCGGTGTGCAGCAGCTGAGCGCCCAGACCGGGAGCAGGCACGGTGACCCTGCGCTCCCCGAGGAGTGTTTGGATAACCCACACAGCCGGAGCACAGGCAACGACACACAGAGCTGTCCCCCAAAACCTCGGCAGAAAGAAACCACAAAGAATGCAAAGCAACGGGGATTCAGCACACCACACAAAAAAAGCCTTTTACTCAGTGCGTGGCACAGCTGTGRGCTTAACCCCTGCTAAATCAGTAATTTCTTTCCTCTTTCACAAAGATTTAACAAATCCTACAGTGGCGCGTTTCAGTCCTGCTGTTCAAAGGAGCGATACCCCCACTGCTTATCCAAAATCAGAGCTTGGTCTCAGTTTATCCAAAATCAGAGCTTGGTCTCAGCTCTCTCCGGTACAGCTCATCAGTTAGCTACTTGTCTTGAGTATATTTAGCATTGATTTTCAGCTGATTAACAGCCTCTCTCCAAGGCATCTCATTTGGAAGCCCTAAGATAAGCCTGAGGAAGCCGTACTTCAAAAAGCTCTTCTCAGCTTTCAAAATAAAGAGACAGCCTGGAGACCCAGTCCTGCCCGCCCAAGTCCCAGTTTGTCACAGATGGCACAGATGACATCTCAGCCCACCAAGGCGCTAATCTCACTGAAAGCAGCCCCCTCAACATTCCTGGCTTAGAAATAGCTGCCCGAGGTACAGAGCACCTCTTTGTTCCCGGCTCTTTTGATTTTTCCGGCCATTCTTGCCCTTTGAGAGGAGTCAGCCCTCCTCCACTCTGTTCAGGAGAGCTCCTCTGGAAGAGTTCCTCATCCCCCTGTGCTGTATTTCGCTTTACACATGGGCAGACCGGGAGGCACTGCTTGTTAGGGCTGCCTTAGTTTACACTCCGGACTGACGCACTGATTTGGGGTCATTTAACACTGATTTGGGGTCATTTAACACTGATTTGGGTCATTTTACATTGATTTGGGTCATTTAACAGTCCTTACTCTCCTCGTACCCCTGAACTGCTGCCACCCCACACAGCTCAGGAGCCTGAAGTTTTATCACACCCACACCCGGCAGCTGCCCAAAGAAACACACACATACACACAGACACATCCCRCCCACAACCCCATTTTACTCAGCCCTACAAACACAATCTGGTAAATCAGTGCTTTTTTATCCTTCCCACCCAAGAAAACCAGCGATCAGTTGAACTGACGGGAGTAAAGAAAAGCAGGGAAAGCTTCTCCAAGGACTACAGTCACGGGGAAAAAMCCAAAAATCACATCGTGCAGTTGTAGGACCCTGTTTTATCTTACTATAGAGAAGGGGATAAGGAGAAGGACCCAATCACTGCACCACCACTGCTGGGTTGAAGTCTWCCCCTGTATGCTGATACCCCCCAAAAAGTAGCTCTGTCCGTACAGAACTAGGTAGCCAGGAAAGAAATTAAACACCAGGAGGAATGATATCGTCCTGCCGGGGCTGGCAAAGAAGACAGAGATGGATGGATGGTTGGATGGATGGATGGATGGATGGATGGATGGATGGATGGATGGACCGACAAGACGCACCGCAGACCGTACCTGGAAGTAGCAGGCGCTCCCGGCCCCAGACGCTGCTTTATGGCTCTCACACACTCATCATGCACGACACGGCACCGGACAGCACGGCTCGGCTCCGCACGGACTGTGCCGGCGGCGGGCGGAGCGCCGGGAGGCGCCGGGAAGCGCCGCTCCCGCCCCGTCCCGCCCCGTCCCTCCCGCCGCGCCGGTGCCGCGGGAGGCGGAGCGCGGTGCGGCCCGCCCGCCCCACAGCGGCCCTGCGGAGCCACCGCGGGCAGGGCCCCGGCGSGGAGGCGTCCCCTGTGCCGCTGCCTGCCGTGCCCTCAGCTGGTGTGCCGCTGGCCCAGCGCCATGAGTSTCCTAGGTCGTATTTCCAGCACAGAGGATTTCTTTCCTCAGCCCCGTGCTGTTTCTTGTCTCTCCCCAGTTCTCATCCACTTCCCCCTCCAGCTCAKGCGCGGTAATCTTCAAAAAGGTCTTGTACAGATCCACCACCACAACTCCTCCTTCYGTTTCAACCCACCGCCCTTCGTTTTCTCTGCAACTCGGTTTACTAGCTTGGATGTGGTGCCCCGTTGCTCTTGGATGGAGTGACAAACACTTTGCTTCTTTGTGCTCTCTCCAGAGCACCCTGGGTTTTCGCCAGTTCTTGCACAGCACTCTCAGTCASCACTTTTCCAGGATGAAAAGTCCAGGGTCCAAATCTTGGACAAGCCTTATTATCTTCCACCAGTGTTTTTGCAGTACCTCTAAGCCTTCTGAGATGAGGGAAATGGAGCTGCATTTGCACAGTTCAAGGTGCAATTGAACCTCAGGTTTAGGGAGCAATACTCCAACTTTCCCCCCTCCTAACGTTTACTGATCTATGCTCAATTTGCTTTTTTTGACCCCTCAGAACATCCAACCAAGGTCTTCCTATGGAGTGGCAGCAGCCAGGTCAGATCCTACACTTTACAAGTGAGGCTAACTGCATGCATCAGATCTTTCACTAACTGAAGGAAAATTGTCACTGGTAGTTAAAGGCTTGAGAGACAGATGTCTCTAGCTCCTATTTCTACATTCAAGAATAGAAGGAGCTTGAATAAACCTCACACCCTGTGGCCAGGATGATTTTGGACGCAATCATGCAATCCTGCCTACCTGCCTTCCCATTTCTTTAAATAGAGGGTATAGAAAGAAATACTTGTAAAAACTAGTTTAAAAGTAATTGTGCTGTCAATGTAACTAATAGTAAAAGGAACTCCAACACAAAAGGCCTTTGTGCATGCAGCTTTCTCTCTCTGGAATTAGGACTTAAACACCCACGTGGTCTCACTGTGGATTCTAGAAATTACTTGCAAGTCTTTATGTTCTGGATTCACACAAAAGCCTGCTCTGTCCCTTCAAACAGTGTCACATATAATGTGAAATATAACAAAATGACATTGCAATACTATTTCTCAAGGAAGATGACAGACTGCCAAGTCATGGGTCCCAGCACTTGCACACATATCCTGGTACTTTTCCCATTTTGGTGAGTATGTCAGTGAACCGTGCTGTCAGAGGATGGTGATGTATTTGCTTCAGGCTTTGCTTTGTGATGGTTCTACCTCCAGTTCCTCTCTGTGACAGGTTTCTCAATGCAGTAGACTACCTGGCTTTCTTGATTCCTGTTTACCCCTACAATTCCCTTCTTCAGACAGCCCATGTTACTATACATACAAGAAATCTACCGGAAAAGAGGTTTAGACTTCATCCAGGTAAAGACACTTCAATTTTTATTTTTCGCCTATTTTTTTCCCCCTCTCAGATTCAAGGGCAAACATTGCTTTTCCCTCCCCTTGTCTCCTGTGTTCTCAGACAACAAGTTTGATTAAAGTGGAAATATTTTACTGAAGTAATTGCAAGTACAGGCACGTTTATTCTGCTTTGTTTTGGTGCAGGCTGACAAGAGTGAAGGCAGCCCTTGGGCTCCCTGGCAGGGAGGAAAATCCCAGGGAAGTGACTCTGTGTGGTACTGCTCAAGCCTCCTTTGCATAGTGCAGGTGGTTATGAATCACTTGGCCAGAGTTGAGAGGAGATCAAAACTTGGAAGGAGTAAAGAATTACAGTTATGAGTCAACACTGCAAGCACAGAACATGCYTGGTTTGTGCTGCTCAGATGTTTTGCTTGTTTATTTTCCCATTTTGATGCGGTGGTCCTCACAACAGCAATGCAGATTAAAGGAATTAAGCACAAAGCAAGCCCAAAAAAAGACATGGGGAATGATTAAACCAATTAAACCAATTCTTGCCAAACAAGTTCTCCTAAAATCCAGGCCTAGTCCTCATGGATCTGCCAGTATGAAACCCAGCATGTAGGCTGGGCTTTAACATGAGACCGTCCACCATGAGAGAAATACAGGCTGCAGGCTTGGACTGCAAGCCAGGCCTCTGTGCCTCTGTGCTTGGACTGCAAGCCAGGCCAAGTCAGGTCTGTGGATTTGGGCTGTGGAAAATGTCATCCACAGCCCCACCTGATCTCTAGGATTATTATAAAACATCAGCATGTGAGAACAATGTGTTACTTAAAAAAAAAATAGATTTTTGGAGGGAAGAGTACTTCTCTGTGTCGTAGACATAGAAAATCCCTGGGCAAACAAACTACAATTGTGGTTGATTGTGACCAGGCTCCTGGGTTTTCAGGCCCATTCCAGAAAAGGTGAGTTTGACAGCTACAGCAATGCCAATGTCAACTGCTGAAGGAGCGGGAGCTTTAAAATTTTGGTACTTTCATAGAATGAAAATGCTTTTTTTCAAGATATTTCTGTTTACTTTTCTGGTGACTAATAAGTGAGTTAATATGCTTCAAATCAGCATATTCAGACTATTCCATCTATCTTTCAGACACAAGAGTTACAAGTTATAAAGAATAGAGAGTAGGTGGAAAGCAAATTTAATGGTATCAGATAACTTGAAGAAATGCAGCTTTAGAAAACTCACCAAGGCTGGACATAGTGAAAATAGAGTTGTTAACTCTATTCAACTTGTGTTGTGGCCTAACTTCTGTTATGTGGTTGAAAATCTGTGTACTGATAAAACAACCTGCACCCTCCCCATCTCCAGATTTATCCTGACCTTGTGCAGGATGGCTTGTGTTATGTGCCCCACCCCAATACTGATCATTTCCAAGTGATAAATCAGAAACCATGTCCCTCAGTTTATCCAGCAATCATTTGCTGGCCAAGCACACATGGTAAAACAGTTAAATGAGGGTGAACTTTAAACATCAAGAGAGAACATTCTCTCTTGTTTCAGCAAGTAACTGTCTGGACAGTTCTCTGTCAGAGCAATGTAAAACAATTGGCCAAACTAGCTGCTGTCTGCCTTCTGTAGCTCCAAAAGGTCACCCAAGAGTAATAATTAAGAGAAAACATCCAGTACCCAAATATATATTTTTTTCATTTTAGGACTTGTTGCTGTGCAAATAAATCAGCCCTTAGCCTGTGGTTTGTAGCAGTTCCCTGCATAAAGCAGAAAGACATCAGGTTTCATTTTAGCCCTGTGTTTATTCAGCTTGAATTTGAACTAGGATCATATTAAAAACAGATTACAAGCCACTTAAGAGCTCTTAATGCTTGCCAAAACTAGCCTGTGGTTTTAAATGAGATGCAAGGCCAAGTGAATAAAAGTAGTATTGAAGTTGCTGTGGAGAAGTCATGTTACCTAAAACACGCACAACATATTTGGCATTTCAAAAAGTATTCAGCGGAACTCCATACACAAAGAGTATTCTTGTGCAAATGGATGGAAGGGAAGGATTTAGAATATGAAGTCAATTGTCTGAAAGTCAAAAGTAAGCAATTGTCTGAAATTCAAAAGTCTGGCAACACTAGCACACGTTTAAACCTGTGCACAGAACTCCTGCTGGAAGCATTGGGCCACCTGCAGAATTTCACACATCTGTTAAATTTTTTGCAGATCCAGATATCAAGGCTCTCGACCACTCTGAATTTTCAAAAAACTGCTGCAATTCACTCTGTAAACWTGCAGAGTAGATGAATCAGTCTAGCAGATCACTTAAACTTTGCCTTGGCTTCAAGTTTGAAACTAAGTGTGAAGACACAGGAATTCAGGCAACATTCTTCAGTGTTTAGATGCAGTAATGTGGCAATGCAGGGATTGTGTGTGGACATTAGAGATGTAAAAGCACTCAGGGCATTTGAATGGTAGACATACAGCAGTTCCTGTAGCAGATCTGTTGTAATGACACTTTGATTTTAGCTGTTTACAACTTTGTCAGAATTTAGGCAATTGGACCTCAAAGTGTTTGTGGCAAGTTCCTGCTTCAAACTAGGAYAAAATTCAGAAAATATTATTTATGCTCTTCTGAGAAGGTGGTGGACAGAAATCTATTGTTATTGCTCATCTGACTGTATTGGCTATACCTTCCTTATTTCTTCCTGTTACCTACTGAAGGAAAATCTGTGCAAAACCTTGGACAGGTTCTTGAAAATTGAAAGAATACGGTCCCTCTAATTTTCCTTGGATGTTTTGCCTTTAATGCAAGAACTGCCCAAATTCAGACAAGCTCTGTGCCTGCCCTGTGAGCGCGTGTGAAAATTTGTCAGCCTGATTCTCACAGACCTTTTCATGATGGATAAAATCAGTCACAGGTTTTAGAGGCTGAGCTGGACTTGCACTACTGTGATCCCCTTCAGTGCATTGGGCACTAGAGCTGAGGAGATGGAGAGACTCTTTTATATCCTCTGTCCCCTCCATGTAAGCACCAAGACAGTGGGAAAAGGAGGGGAAAAGTTGATCCTGGCTCATTATGGCTTAATCCCAGGTTTTATTGCTAAAAGATGCTGGTTTTTAATTGCAATCACTTGCATTATCACTGACCTCCATTTAATTGTCCCAAAGGAATAAACTGTCCAGGATGAAATAATTAAGTCTCCCTTTTATTTCTATAAAACTTCCCCAAAGTATCTTAATTAATGAGTCTTTGCAAATTTGAAAAATATTCCAGCTTGTTTTACAGACTAAGAAGTGGAGGCGTTTTCAGGGGCAGATGATGCAGCATGTGAACACCTAACACTGAGAACAGAATCCTGATCCCCAGGTCCTCTGTGGCTTGGGAGGTCAGAACCTTAAGGACTGGGAAGTGTGCCTAAAAGCAGATTATCTAGAAGAAATAACATACTTTGCACAATCACTGTCTTTAATTATGGATAAAACCACTCGTTTAGGACCTCGCCTCTTTTTATGCACGCGATGTACAAATATGGGAGAAATGGGAGTACCAGTAAATATAATCCATCTTCTTTCCTGATGGAGAAGTGGARGTGCTTCCAAACGTGTCAATGCCATCTGCCCCAAGCTTTAGAAGACCTAAACTGCTCCTTTAGTAGCATTATCCCAAAGCTGGATGTTGGGATCTTTTTTGCAGTTCAAATGTTGATTTACCGTGGCCATTGCTGGAGGCTTCTCCCTCACTTCTTCAAGACCAGGAAACATTTGCAGTTTCTCCTGCCTCCCCATCCTCTCCTCTTTCAGTCTGACATCCTGTCACCTGCTGACAGCAATCACACTGTGAATGGCAAGTCATTTGCTTATTGACAGCCTCCCATTTACTGTGACACCTGCCAGCAGTCTCTGACCCCTGAATAAACATTAAGACATTAACAACCTGACACAGGTTCAAGGGTTTGAATAACAATATCCTGCAGACTCACTACACTCACACAGGCAGCTAAAAAACCCCCCTTTGCACTAAAGTTTGCCATCCTGGGGGCTGGGAAAGGCTTGCTGGAGGGAGTACCTGCATGGATGAGCAGCCACGCTTTGCTATTCCAGGCAGCGAGGCCTCATCTCTGGCCAGTGAAGCTTTGAACATCTTTGCCCGTGCTGCATATTGGGATCTGGGCTATAAGAAACAGACTCACTGGTTCAGGAAAACAACAGGACAAAGAGGAGAAAAAGATGTCTGCAGAAAAAAACCCTCAAAACAAACCCAGCACCACTATCCCCTATAGCTCAAAAGCCAAACCTCAAATTAAAACAAATAAACCATCCCCTCCCATACCCAAAGCCAATCCTTCCTCTGAATTTTGGAATGTTCATAAACCCTCGCTGAACTGCTCTGGAACTGAGGGACTCTGAACTGCTTTTGGAGAGCAGAGTCTTGTGCTACAAGTGTCATGAGGATGAAATAGTGTCCATTTCAATGGGTTATCAAAAGGAGAAAGTGATCCCACTATGTTTAAGTTTTTACTAGCACCGGGTTTGTTTCTCTTGTATGTCTGCCTGGCATGTAGCCAGTCTGGGACTGTGCTGTAATGGGTGATCTATTAGCTTGAAAGACATTCTCTTCTGTCACTTCCAGCCATCCCAACCGTGTCCCAGTAAGTCATGGAGGAAATGAATCCTTTCAACTTGTGACAGCCATGGCTCTTAGGAGCTGTAATTGCAAACCTCAAAGCCCTGGTGAGAAGTAAGAAGCTTCTGTACCAAATGACTTGCAGGAAACCTGGTCTGCCTCCCAGATGTTTAATAAACTTAGCAGTGCCCTCTCAAAATCTCTGGCTGGAGTTCAATCATCTCTACCCACAGCCAGTGCACAAAGGATTCAAAGACTTCGTAAACCACAGCTTTTGTTTTGAAGTATGGGTAAAGTATGCTCACACATTTCCCTGGGCATGCTGTTTGGTGAGGGAAGCTGGGATGTTTTCCACCCTGTTGTGTGACAAAATAGACTCTTACACTTTAACAAAAAAGATGTGGAAGAAAAACATAGAAAATTAAGACTTTATTTCATGTAAAGTGTTAGTTCAGGTGCTGGTCAGTGCAGAAAAAGGAAAATTTATTCCTAATGAAAGCAATTTGACAGCCTAAGTGAAAGGAATTTGGTGGGTAACCTCTGTCAAGTGCAGGGAATGGATTTATATTTTCCAAACTCTCACCACAGCATCTAGCAGCTGTGTGGGAATGGCTTTTGTATTCCCTAAGTATTTGTAAGATATTGAAAATCCCTCCTAAATCAGAACATAAATATGAAATCACCCCAAAAATCTCGTGTTCCTAGGCCAACAATCCTGGACATATTTCAGACTGAAATTTCTATTTATATAGTTTTTAAATGTGTAAATTTCAAATTAGAAATTTAGTATTATTTAAGATCTTATTTAAACATGTGAAAAAAAGAGGTTGGCTTGGAAAAAAAATCCCCGCTTTTTAATATTCAGAAAAAACTAAGTAGAAGAAAAGAAGCTCCAATCTTTTTTAATTCTCTCCCTGAAAGAAGGTTATCAGCTTGTTTTTGCAAGAGCTACCTTTTTTTTTTTTTATATTTAAATAACAGTGTTCAGTTTTGCAAATTTGTCTGGTCAAGAGGGGAAAAATCTGTCAGTGGAAAATTTCTTACTCTTTCCACTTAATTGAAAGGTTGCCTGCTGTGTCCCCAGCTGTCCCCTTGCAGCTTCCAGTGAAGAGGGGGATTACAAAGCTCTGAAGAATAAAACCTTCCTGGAGCTGCCTCCCTGCCCCCAACAGAGCAGCCACTACTCCCAAAGCAAGAAAAATAGCTGGCACTCAGCCTTCCACCCCCTTTATTTAGTTAGCATGGTGTGTATCTCCCAGAAAGCTGGGAGCTGCTGTTCTGAGCTCACAGACTGCAAGGCAGGACATCCAAGGCAGAAAACAAAGCTAAGCAAAGCTAACCTTCTCCAGCTACAGGCAGAGACACTRGCTGTGTATCTGTCTGAGTAGGGGTCTCTTCCTGCACAAATCCGCTCAGACTTTCCTTTCCTAAAAAATAAACCCAGCAGTGGTGGGGGAGAAGATAGAAACTGTTATTATTGATGATTTTTCTGCTGTTACTCTCAGGAAATTCAAAGATGTGTATTGAGTCAATGCTTTTGGTGGGCAGCAAAAGTCTGGAAGGAAATGACAGAGGCTTAGCAGCTTCACTGACATCATTTGACTTTTCAGGTTTTATTCTATTAAGCAAGCAACAGGAATTTGAAAACTGTTCACAACGTTACTTCATGTAACAGAAATGGCTTCAAAACTGCCATTCTTGAAACAGAATAAATAGTGACTGCTTCAGTTCTTGTCTAAATATGGTTCAGGATGCTTTTACACCCATTATAGGCTGCAGCTCTCTGCTGCCAGTTCACTACTTCTCCCTGGCAGTTTGCTTTTCCCCCCTCTTCCAGTGTAATAGGAAGGAAAGGCACTCTGCCAGAAAGCAAGATTCAGATTCTGCAAACTGTTCTGCACACACTCAACATTAATAAGAGCTGACCTGAGAGAGAGTCTCACTAAACATTTACACAGTGCTTCAAATGGAGCCCATCAATGCAGGTATGTAGGACACAGGCTGAAAGGAAGGAGGTTTACACTTAAGACTGCCATTTCTTCCCCAGATTTACAGTAATGTTTAAATATTATTGCTTTGTTGTCATCTCTACTTAGCAGAGCTGTGCTACTTAATRAGAGCATAACCTCAGCCAAGTGAGATGTTTCTCATCACCTCTGACTTCATTGTTGGGATGAACATCACTCCACACCAGGCAGATTCATAAGAAGACTAATTTTAAAGCAAAAGRGGCTCTGAATCTAATTATTATTATTATTATTTTAATCAATTCCTCCCTCTTTCTTGTACTTAAACAGTAATACAGCCATGGTGTCAGAATTCAGAAACATGACGGTTGTTAAATGTASGAAGCATTTATGAAAGCATCTGAAAACAAGCCTTCAGAAACCAGAAGTGCCATATTTTCCATTTTCCATTTTGCTGGAGTTCTGGATAACTCTGTACTCACCTTTCATTATGCAACAAAAGCTAGAGTTGTCCCTCCATTTTTGATCAATCCAGTTCAATTTCCCAGCCCCAAGGGTTTTAGCAGAAGGGTTGTAGCTTGAAAATTTTTTCTTTCTTGCATTGAAAGAAATTTTATTAAGGAAAAAAATCTAACATTTCCTCCATCTGGTTTTATCTAAGCTTCATAGTTATTGGACAAAGCCTCTATATMTGACCAAAATATTTATTTAAAGCTCAAGAAGGCACATAAAAATAACCCTATATTTACATCAAGGTATTCGAGCTCATTTGTCAATTTTTTGTGAGAATTTGGAGGCAGAGATTCTAGGTGTTATCCRCTTCACCCTCCTCACAACCTGTACAGTAGGCCTTGTTTTAGACATAGGAAAGTGCAGCTGGCAAAACACATCTGCTCTGGGTTTTTGGATGGTGTAGGAAAAATATTTTTTTTTTATTTTTAAAGCAATTTCTATTTCATRTTTTTAAAAATTGAAATATTTTCACGAAACAATTTCCATTTGATTCCAGCTAGAGAGGTTTAATACAACATTGATTTTTTACCCATTAGTCAAATTATCAATTATATATCAGCATAGCTCTCTATTTATGAAGAATAAGCATTACTTATTGCATTGATCTAGAGCCTGGTCTGTACCTTCCCTTTTCCAGCATAGGGGAGAAATAAGAAGTTTAGAAGTACGTACAGATTGCTGAGGACARTCTCTGTAAGACAGTATTTCCTCCTTCAAAATTACTAACCAGTCTTTGAGGACAGGATTAATTTAAGAGTAGGCTTAGATGCAATTCATAATGCTAAATGAGCAGGTGGCATTCTAAATAGTCACGCAGAAGTTTCTCCCTGTCTTGGCAAACACAAGTGTTTGATGTGAACAAAGCCAAAAGGGTTTTGTTATTTGCTGAACACTCCACTCTGGCTCCCATTTCCAAGGTTTCCTTCCCTTGGGACACAGGGGCCTTCAGTTACTCACTCACACAGATTAGAGGGTATCCTTAAAAGTGTCCTGACTAAGGCAGCACAAGGCTCTGAGGGTTTCCACTGCTTAAGAAATGCCCTCAAATATCCCTTCCAAAAAGGTAAAGAGGGAGGGCATTTGGATAAACAGAGGGGACTGGCTRAAAGAGAAGTCCAACCACAAAAGTAACAACCAAACTCCAGGATGCGGAAAATAATGAAGGAGGATTGTAGTTCCTAAGAGGAGATCAGAGATCACTGTGTAAAGCTTTCACTAAACCCTTTTATTGCAGTTTAAGCTCTGTGTAGCTGTGCTGTAATCAAACAGGAGGAGCACCAGCAAGGAACAATGTGAAATCCATGTGCATGAAAATCTCCTAAAACTCTTTGGTTCACCCACATGGAAAAGGACCAAGCCTGTCCTGAGCAGCTTCAGAAGCATAGGCAGGTGGGTGATGACATGCTGTTTTCCAAGAGTATATAACAGATTAGTGGATTTCAGTTTTTTTCACAAGCTTTGTCCACTCTGCAGAAGATACCAAAACAGAACTGCAGAAAACCACAACCACAGGGTGTGTGTCTGTCAGGAAATATGGTCAAAGGAAAGGATGTTTCACTAAACCTTGGGGACAGTGTTGCCAACACGTCCTGATGAACCAGAGCAAGGTGGGAAGTCCTGTCCCTGCTCACAATGCTTTCTACAGCTGTATGTGCATCATTTCCCTTCTATGCCCATTCCCCTTTTCCAGTTTCCCACAGGATAAACCTTTCAGTGCAAAACCAGCTTATTTCTGTGTAGCTGGACAATCCACAATTCCAAAGTAAGGGGCATCATCGTGCACACAGAGTTTGGTGTGCTTTCAAATATAGAACCAGAAATCAAAAACATCTCCTGAGCCAGTTTTTAACAGTTATTGGAATGTTCATGAGCATCCTTTATAAACGCAGCCACCGCACTTCACTGCATCAAATGAGCTGCAGAGYGCCAGTAGGACACAAGCTCTTGAAATAAAAACAGTGCTGGCAAAGTGGTGTGGTGGTTATATCATCAGTGAATAATYGTCATGATAGTTTTAAATAAGTTGATGAAGGAACTTACTTTGGATTCTGTAATTCTTCAGTGCTCTGGAGTTTGAGGGGAAAATCCCAGAATTCCTATTTCAATGAACATCATGGACAGTAATTACTATCATAAAACAAACCTACTGCCTTGATTTCTGTGGCATTTCTTTTCACTTTTACCATCAGGTCTCTCCTGCTCTCTACAGAATAGATTCTGTTTTCATCTGCCTGCACAYGTCCTCTGCTACAGTGCTGACAGTTTTCCCATCCTCAGTCTTGAAATCTTGCAGATGATGCATATAAAGGGAAACAGAGCTTGTTCTTCTAGTCTTGCTGAATGACATGACATGGGCTAATTTGGACTGAGATATCAGTCACTGAAGGGTGAACTCCAGTCTCATTTTAAAGAAGCCTCAGGTGTGAAGAATTCCAATATCTTATAAGCTAGAACCAGTAGTAAGACGTAAAGAGGCTCAACTGGTGTTAAAACTGATARAACAACTGGGTCCTGGGGGTTGAAGGAATATTCTCTCTTCTCCCTTCCATAGTTCTAGTACTACCATTGCCCTGAGTGGAAGAGAAACTGCAGACTTGAAGACATTGTTTAGTAGAAGTCGTTTTTTGTAGGAGCTCATAACTTTAAGTGTCTGCCAGTGCTGCAGCAGATCACCCATCTGCAGTGCTGCTGATATAAAAATTAGTTCAGAGAGCCGACATATTGGCTAAAGGCATTATTTAATGTGGTTGCCAGAAATCCCTTCATAAAAACTCATGACTCCAGCAGCTGGTCCTGGTTGCCRTGAGACTTCTTGTGTGTTCTTCCTTGGAAGGCAGAGAAACCAAAACCATTCTCTGTGTCTCCGCCAAGATCTGTGTCTGATTTTAACTGAACTGAACAAGGAAAGGCTCCCATCACCACCCATTACAGAGATGGCTTTTCCATCACCTTACAGCTCAGAGCATCTTTCCTGTCTGCCCTCSTCTTCATCAGATCAAGCAGCAATGAGCTTTGAACATAATCATCAGACACAGCAGAAATAATCCAGAAAGGTTTAGAGGTTTTGCTGAACTCATCCGAAGGGGCATTGSTATTTGTATTCATGTCTTAACAAAGCACAAATCTTTACCAGGAAGTATAAAAAAATAATGTCCTTGATAGTTCCCCTCTGGTGAAGGCTTTACAAACATTTCTTTTTGTACTCCTCTGAAGCTGTCAAATTGATCTGGYTTAAAGGAGAGGTATTCCAGCTTGTGTGAAGCAGAGGGACAACTCCCCAAATTGCCCTACTCAAACAATRTGTAATAGGTGATAAATTTATTTAGTTTAGCACATTGATAAGACCTCATCCCTCATCTCCAAACACTCTTTAGAGATTACAACTCGCTGTTAACAGTCAGAAACAAATAATCCGTGGGGAATGAAGCCTATGGCTTCCACATCCTTGGGGCTTGGGTCCATATGAGAGTTTACCACRCTGTCTGGGATAACAGGATTCTCTGCATACACTTCCCTGTCCCTCCTTCTTTCACCACTATGAATTAGCACTGCAGAGCTCTGGAATTGCTCAGCTACTGTTTCAGAAACAGGAGGAATCTCATTATTCTGCAGAAAATACACAGAGCTATAATGCTGTGGAGTTAATGTGGAGTTATTAATTGAAACACAATAGCTCATTCAAAATCACCTTTTAAAAAAATTRCTTTAAAAAAATTACCTGCTGGCTCAGATTTTTCAAAGGTTTCTTTAAGTGTCTGTACCTACGAACACTTTCATTTGCAGTAGTTTTTSTTGGTGAAAATGATATTAAGGACAATTAAATTTCAAGTTACRTAGATGTTTCTGAGCTCAAAACTGTGCAGCACTGGAAGGAATTATGCTATTCTGATTGCTTAARAATAACAGAAGCAACTTTGAAAACTACAGTTTTTTCCTTTATGGTACTTTTCTGTGAGCTCTAAATGGAGCTAGCTGGTTTCCTGTAGTATATGCAGGCAAAGAGATGTGCAGGGGCTTGTAAAACAAAGTATTCTTTAGAATGTATTTTTTATTAATRTAACCTAATGTGGTGAAGTTTGGCCACTGATCCACCAAGTATCAACAAAGTGAGTTAGTATTGACATTTTCTGGGAAAGGTCCACAGGGAGAGCAAAGTGTCAGCCCTTTTCTGCCTCATGCCTTGCAAGGCCCTTACTGCTTTTRCAGAGCAGACAAGCAAACCATTCCTTAAACACAAAAAATTGGGGATGAATGTTCTGAAGCTTCCTCAAGAAGTTAGATCACCTTATAAAACTATAAGGTACTCTGCCACAGGACCTTCACATACAGCTGTACCCAAGGAAGAACTCTGGAATTCCTGCCTACAATTGAAGCATGAAACAGAAAGGTGATTTCTCTGCTTCTAACAGGATCATCCTTCCAGCCATTTAGTAAGACCATGTGTAGCCCTCTAAAAGTAACCGGGGGGGGGGGAACAAGGAGAAGCAACCATTGGAAGTAGCTGAATACTGACCAGAAATGAGGCAACATTCTGTTATCAGTTATCTTTCCCCAGCTAAAGTGGCCTTTAGTCTACAGAACACACTGGGGGAGGCTTCTGGCTAAGGGATTACATGAAGGCTTCAGAGCACTTAGAGGGAGCTCCTTGAAAGATGGAGCTGAATTCCTGCTTTGAGGGCTGAGGATCTGTGCGAAAGGCGTGCTGGATCTCCCTAATGCTCTATCTGCCCACATTTAAGCAGATTTCTTTCTACTGCTCTTTGTTGTGACATGTGGATCCAATAAGTGTCCTCTTCCCTTCTGGATATCACATACTTGCTGTGCCAGAGTTTTACCACCCCACCCCACACTTCCTTTGAGAGCCTGCCCTCCTCTCCATCGCTCACTTCCTTCAGTTTAATAGCTCCCAATCTTCATCTGTGTTCTGGGCACAAAGGTTACTGCTGCAACCCCAGTCTGGACTGAAGAGCACTCTCTCTCTCTGCCAAAGCAATGCTGCAACTTTGATTGGCTCTGAGGATGTGACAGGGTGAGGCTTAATGGCTCTAAGTCAATTAATGCTTTCCAGACTTTACACTCAACCTTAGTACTGTAGCTAAGGCTGGTTTATTCTGTGGTGCCAAAGGGCTGGTCTGGACAAGCAGGAAGAGGGACAACATCTGGGAGAAAATCTGCTTTTGTAGTCACRGCCAGAGCCATGAGCACGGATGGGTTGTGTTTTGCTCAGTCTTTACACCTTCCAGCCCTGCTTGGGGCTGGCCATGGCTAGCTGCTTTCTTAGTGCACATATGGCAGCACCCAGCTGAACTGTACTTTCCCCTGAGGTACTGACTCAGTTTCTTTTCAGGCTTCCATCCGGGATTGCCTCCCAATAACCCCTGTAAGTCCCATGCCAGCTGCCTTCAGCACAAGTAACAGTGCCTTCTTTCTGTGCACAGAAGAAAGAAGAAGTGGTGAAATGGTACACTGATTACAAAATGCTTTTACTCCATAGAAAGCAATGGAAAACCTTACTAGACAGAAAGAAGGCAACTTTCAATAATTTACTGAGCAAAGAATCTCCCCCATTCCAACAACCTCRTTTCCCCCACTGTGAACTTCAAGCTGCATCTGCCAACATATGGGCTGGGTACAGATTGTCATGTGTAGGCTTGAGGTGTTTTAGCAAGTTCTCCAGCTAGGAACAGGTGTGTCTTTTGAATGCCCTTTCAAGTAACATATGGACTTCAGAGAAAATCCAGCAGGGTTTTCAGATCTCACTCTCCTAGCTCTGTCTGGTCAGACACTGTAGGGAAACCCATCTGTGCCAGCTCTCAAGTTCCTTTGTTCTGTGCTGCCACTCCTGTTGTGACAGTAACTACCACAGTGCAGATTAGAGCTCCTATTTTGATGTTTATGTAGGCTTATCTATGCCTGAGACTCTTGTTACACAGAGAGTAAATTCAGGAGTTAACTCCTTTGCATACACCCAAAACTTTCCAGTGCAGTTAGGTACTGAAGTACAASAAGTTACCACACCCTTTACTCCTCACCTGGTTTTTCAGAGTTCAGCTCTGGCAGCTAATTGGATTTAGCAAAAGCGTGCATAAGCGTCTAAATCTGGTGTGAACTGATGTCACTTGGATTATGGATTCTTGCCTTCCGAGGAAGAATTTCAAACTGGGAGGGAGCAACCTGATGAATGAAACTCGGGCCTGCAGACTGTCTGATCCTGGTAGATCCATCTAGCTTGCAGGCATGCAAATCCAGGGCTAAGATTAAGAATACAGAGCCTAGAGAGATTATACTTTGGTTCTCATTCCTACTATATGCCTGCTTGTGGTTCCCAGACTCTCCTTCCTGGCACATCTGCTGGGCAGGTAGGCTGTTTCATCTGTATGTTACTCCAAAGRCAGATTCCTCTTTTCCTGCCTTTGAAAAGAAAAGAGATGTGAAGCTTGTTTTTCTTACCTCCAAGCAGAGATCAGTAAATTGATTGCAAATAATGCAAAATTTATCAGAAAATTAAACTTAAAATGAGAGGCCTAAATTCCCAAATAAACTAAGTTATATAACTTTAAAAATTGCATCCTGCATCCTTAGCCACAGGCATATTTTTGTCTTATTCTCATGCCTTACATGCTGACATTCTTTCCATTACCACTGTCATCAGAGAGCTTCTCTATGTATTCAGCCCCTTGCTGTCCATATTTTCCTTCCTGAGTAGATCCAGGTCAGTCCAGTGATCAGAAAGTTCATCAGAGTGAGTTCACTCCAGTAATTTCAGGGGTAAAAGTCCTGTCTGTCGTCTGCTGTACATTGAACAACCACATAGAAGACAGCACTGAGAGAACTTTAACTCTGTGCCTTRTATCACCAATTACAGCCTGGAATGAAAACATCTTACTCATGAGTGGAAAGGAMCTGCGAGTCAAGAAGAGCCTGCCAAGAGAAGAACTGCTGGCAAGCAGAGTAACTGTGGGGCTGTGCTCGCATGTCACAGGTGGCAGGAGAAGCCCCTCCTTGCCTTCCCTCGCCTTCCTTGATGCCTCTGTACAACAGGAATGAGGCTTTGCATGTGGGAGGCCACTCAGGGGGTGATGTGGATGATGGTCCAGCTACACCAGAGATGTTGTGAAGGCCAGACTGGCCTATGACATGAGRGATATCCAGTTTTAGAAATGTTTAGCTGCTGGGCAGCCCATGCAAGTCTTCATTTCCAGCCACATAGAAGCCTTCATTTCTTTTAATTTCTTGTATTGCTTCAGATTTCTTTAGGTAAAGCCATTGTTATTGTCATTAACCAGGACCTTATTTTTTGCACTTCTGTGTATCAAGATCATCTCTRCAAGGAAGGAAAGGCAGGTTATAGTTGTAGGTGACTCTCTTCTGAGGGGAACAGAGGGTCCTGCCTGACAGACAGACCGTCCTGTTAGRGAACTCTGCTGCCTCCCTGGGGTCTGGTTTTAGGACATCAGCAGGAAACTTATTAGCCTGGTCCAAGGGACCTTGGAGCATTGCCCATTGTTTCTCTTCCGTGTGGGTGGTAATAAAGCTGTGAAGAGTAGTCCAAGGACAATTAAATAATACTTCATGGCCCTGAAGTGGTTGGTAAGCAAAGCTGGAGCAGAGATAATTTTTTATTTTTCTTCTTTCTGGACACACCCTAACACCTTRATGTCTTTCTTGTATTGTTGTGCCTCAAACTGCACACACTGCTTGAGGTGAAGCTGCACAGTGCAAAGTAGAGCGGGACAGTCACCTCCTCCAGCCAGCTGGTGATGTGCTGTGCTTGATGCACCCCAAGACACAAGCTGGCACAAGATCATTCAGTGACATTGCTTTGGAAATRTCAGACACACAAGTAATTTCATAGCCTAGTTCTTGCAATGTATGCCCCACTTAGCTGCTGAACTGTGAGTCACAGCTTGAACATGGGAAAGGAAAAAATGTTCCTCTTACTTTTGCTGCAAGTAGGTGCAGAGACAGGAKAATGGACTCCTATCACTCAAACTCTGCTTTCAATTCTGTCACTGAAAATCAGCAGAGATAAAATTTAAAATGGTATTAATTGAAAGCCATTTTTTGTAATTTTGATCCTTTTGTGTAAACATGGAGTTGATCAATCAATCAATCAATCAATTTGGGGGTAGATGAGACTAAAAAATTTTGGTTTAAGGGTGTCCCTGAAAAATGTTCTCTGCTTCCAGTCAAGTCTGGTGTTCAGATTTTGCTAAGGTCTTGTAAGTCACCTCACTTCATAACCACTGAACCTGTTGCTGATGGTGGGGAAACCTCAGAGCTTTTAGAGAATTTTTAAGAATCAAGGCAGTGTAAATCTTTTGTCAGTTATTTACGTTTCTGACACTTTAAAATGAAAAAAGATGTCATCCTCCTGTTTTAACAATATAGCCTTTACCTTTCAGTGCGCCACCATAGTAACAACTCTTCACATGACTATTGGAATATCTATTACTTAATTTCTTTAAAGGATTTTATGAATTATACTCTTCAAGGACAGTATTTAGCAGGCCCTTTTCCATGGCTGAAATGAGGGAGAGTATTCCAGAGGCATCAGTGTTGCCACATGAATCTGCCCCCAAGCAGCTAAAACCACTGTTGCCAGCTGTTATGGAACAGAGCCATGRTATGTTTTTTTGCTTCAAAGAGATGCTGAATGTTTACCAAAAAGTTCAAATATGTTTTGAATGTGATAAAATCTAGAACTGCAATGCAGGAGATAAAGAGCCTCTATCAAACAATCTTCAGATTGCTCAGAACAACATCCTTGGAATAGACACACTCATGCATGCTTGAGGGGAATGTAGCTCTGAGTTAGACAKCCTGCAGAGTTCTCCAGTTGTTTCACAATATTGCTTGTTGACAAAAAGTAAGCAGCTTTACAACAGACCACATGCTTGGGAGATTTTGGAGACCAGAATTTAGGAATAGGAATGTTTGCACAAAACCCCTCAGGTTTGGAAAATCCTTGGAGGATCAAAGGCTAAAGTTAGCTCAGTAATACTGATCATGAGTAGGTCCTGCTRCTCAAATCCTGACTCTGAGAGGCACTCCTTTTTTATTGCCACGACTGGTATTGCTAATGCATTTTCCTAACCAGGCTTATGGAGGTTTTTCTGATGTCAGGATGACTGAAATATAAATATGGGGAGGCCTGGCAGATTGACTCTGTCRCACTCCCACAAACTCCCAGGGTCTTTTTCCCCCTTAGGTAGGTAAGGAAGAGGAATTTCTGTATAATGTACTGAAAATATAATTACTTACAATATGAAAAGAAATAATGATAAACCATTGTAATTATTTACTCCTAAATAGGCAAAAATAATTTTCATTGAAGAAAGCTGACTTTGTGCCATTCTGTTTCTCTAGGTCAGGGTCCAGCCCACCTCCATCTCTTTCCTTCCGCCTTTATAAACACAGAGACAGGTTCTTTCCTGAGCTTTAATTTAGACATAGAAAAAGCTCCTTTGGAACTAATATATTACCCTTATTTAAACCCACCTCAAACCTCTTTTTTGTAGTGAAGAGTAAAGGAAATTCTGAAGTGAACAGGCCACTGATGTGCCCTGAYGTGCCCAGACTCTCACAGCTGGAGCTGACTGGTATTGGTTGCTCCAAATCCTGATTCTTCCTTTTCTGGGCATGTCAGTTTACCCTTCATCAATCCAGATAATMAGTTCCCTTATGATACAAGAATTCTGTTCTTGTTTTATGCTCATGTGGTGTTAAGTGCCATCATGTAATGAACTGTGATACATAGAAGTGCAAAAAATAAGGTTCTGGTTAATAACAATAACAACATCTTTACCTAAAGAAATCKGAAGCAATACAAGAAATGAAGGCTTCTGTGTGGCTGGAAATGAAGACTTGCATGGGCTGCCCAGCAGCTAAACATTTCTAAAACTGGATATCCCTCATGTCATAGGCAATTCTGTCATGTAGCAAAGACGAAATTTAAATGGTTTCTGACATATTGCTTCAACCATCAAATTTCTGTTGCTGATTTGTTCTGTATTTTTACTACAACAACTTTCTAAACACCAAGCAGCACTAATTTAATCATTTTAGAAGACAGTAAAGTTATGATTTTGCCCTGTATTAGGCAAAACACTAATAAAAGGTTCTTGAACTACTGCTGAARTAGTTGATATGGATCTTGAGTGCTGTGCTTGTTCCACTGAGGAGCTGCTGCCATGACATGGAGTAATTATGTGTTTTCCTAGGGGAAGAAAACCTTCCTTGTCTTATTGATTCTGTCATCAAGTATTAAAAAAGTCCCTCTGGTTAAGTCACACTGATGACAACCTTTGCAACAGGTTGCKCATGGTCTTCAATTTCTGCAGATGCCTCCTGTCTTAGCAGCAGAAYATTCTAGAGGCCTTTTCCCTGCTAAACAGCTGCCCTGGATAAAGTGTGAGATATACTGGGTATATTGGGAATATTTACTTGCAACAGAGTCACTGCTTTAAATAAGAGCAATCTCCAGGTTGCTTTACCTTCTGCTCTWAATCCAAAGCTCGAGGATTGGAATGCTTTATCCCTTTTCTCCTAATCCACCAGGCTCCACTGGGGACAGCACATGCAAGCATACAAGTCCCAGGATGCTGAGGTCATCTGCTAGCCTAAGAAAAGAGCAAAATGTCCTGGTAGCACTTACACTTTCAGAACTTTTAACCAAATAAGATGCCATGAATTTCACACACAGTTGGACCAGAAAGGTTTTCAGGAGCATGCTGTCTGTCCCAAAACATTTCCAACTCAACTATCACTGAACTTCATGTCTGGTTTAACTTAAATGATAGATTTTTGAGAACTCATAGTCAAAACAAATGAACAAACAAACAAACAAACCAATCCTCCAAACAATAAACAATAACAAACACAAACCCCTCAAACAGCTAATGCAACAGGTGAATTTACAAGAGTTTTYTGCAGCAGCTAAATAAGCTCAATTTCACTTTCCAGTCATTGAGCCACGTCTTCAGCTAGTTTAAATTCATAGAAATTCATCAAAGTTCTAATTACTATTCTATTACTAATGTATACGATTTACCAAAAATGCAAAGGATTTAGAAGACTATTCAGAAATCAAAACATGACTGCCTACTCCCCTGCCTGCATCTCAACTTCCCAGTCACCTTCTCCTGGCCACAAAAACATGCCTGGACCTCAGGATCTCCTGTCAAAGAACTTATAATCTTACATGTCTCAAAATGTTTTCGGGAGAGAGGTCTTTCAGCTGATTTCCTAACTATTTTGCAAGCAGCTAAGACTCTGTTCCCAGTGAGTTAAAACAAAACTGAAAAGAAAAGCAGATTCTGGTAAGTGAAAAAGCATCATGGGTTGAAACCTATGATAAGCAGTTTGTGAAACAGCAATGCCAACTGCTTTAGAGAGAGCTAAAACCAGACTCTAAATGGTCCTCAATACAGGAAAGCTAGAACTAAAACAACTTTTCTACCTTTAACAAGTCAAAAATAATAATGAAGATTCCCAAGGTGGAGAAGTTGGAACCTGACTGGAGAAAAAAAGTCTTATTTCTTTTACTTACTAATCACTTATTAAAAAATGTATCCAGGAATCTTTGTGGTTTTGAGGTTTTCTAGCTAATAGTTTGGAGACTTTAAAACTCTTTCCTGCTTCAGAAAAACAAAACCAACATGTAAAGTAAATTCAAATTGAAGTCAAGAGAACCTGCATAGCCTTAACATCAAGGCAAAGAACTGCAGMCAGAAGCTGTGCACTTTTCCTTTGTAAGTGGAATCTCAGAGGATCGAAATCTGATTCTTTCCCTTATGTCCCCAATTATTTGACAAAGAAGCTCTGGCCTTCAGCAGCCCTGGGTGAAAATACATGGGCTGCTCATTTTGCTTATCTTGCAAGTGCTACAGAGGAACCTTCTCCAGGCACAGGGGCAGAGCTGAGCTCTGGGAGCTGTGCTCTGTGTGAGCAGATCCATCTGACACAGCCCCAGTGACCCTGCAGTCCCCATTCCTGCAGCAGCAGCAGCAGCAGCAGCTCTCCTCCTCCATCCTGCCAGGCTCTTTAGGACACTCCTCCCTTGGCAGCTGCCCCAGCCATCCCTTCAGCAGACACAGGGGACAGACATTCCCTCTGTTCCCCTCCCCAGTCCCACTGGTGCTCAGATGAGCACACAGGAGAAGTTGGCGCAAAAAAGCCACCAGATAAGGCTCTTTTAAAGATTTCTTGCCTCCCATCATGTGGGCAAGGCTTACAAAAATTGATCCACAGATGCTGACAGGGGTTCCTACCTAATAAAGCCACCAGATTTTGGGCAGGAGAGTGTCAGCTAGGCAGGAGTTAACACAGAATCACACTGCCCCTTAAACTCTGTGGCCGTAGTCGAAATCAGCTCAGACCCTATTAATCTGCCAACTTTCAGGAAGCATGCATAGAAGTTGGRGAAAACTATTGAAGTTTTTCTGCTTTTTCCAGAAAATATAACATAAACAYGTGTGCTTATTAACAGAGCAGGAAAAAAAGCACATCTCTGCTACTTACCATTCTTTGGTTATTTTCACCAATCAAATTTATTTTTTCCTTTTTGGCAGACATGCTATTTTTATGTTGGGAAGTTCATCTGTATTTCAAAGGGAAGGAATTTCTTTGACAACATGAAAGAGAAGCAAACAAACAGGCAGAAAAAACATATGGGTCACTAGGACCAATGCTGACAGAAGCCTTCAGATAAACTTTGTCCCAGGTTTGTTTTATCGTTTATACAAGAAATTTAGTTCAATTTTYCAAAATGTGCCTTTGGGCAACTACACAAATCCTGTTCCATTAGTGTAATTGTACTAATTTTAATCACAAGCAGCTTGTAATCACTGAAATACCTTCTGACTAAAACTATTAAAGCATTTGACAGTGATGCATGCAAAACAGCATCCTGTGATTAGGTTGTATCATTAGTGGGAGATGTTTCAGCTCATATGATTAAATCTTCCTGACATTTGGTATTACATTTGCAATGGCTGTTTGATCATGCACTCGCACACATGACAGCAAATCTGTGCTCATTCAGACAAGGTCAGCACAGAAATGCTGTAAACAGTGTAACAAGCAGCCTTGCATTTGCCCACGTGGAACAGAAAGAAAGAACTTGTCTTGAAATTCTTGAAATWTCCCAACCCTGTGCCTCTGTGGTCAATTTTCTCAGTGCAAGCACTGGATTAGAGAAATTTTCCCCCTAATAGCTCATTCCCAGATCATCCTTGGCCTGCAGTTGTACCAGTACAGCTTGGACATGGAAAAGAACTGACAGGAAMACTTCTGTGTCAGTCTCCCAGTGCATTTCACGCTTTTGTCTCACTAACTACTGTACAACTGAAGATGAAAGTCTAGCCTCATGTTAAAGAAAGTTTCCTGTCTGACAGACACTCCCACCCCCCAGGCACTCACTGYTGGACTGAAGCCTCTTGGCAGTGGGGGGATTCCAGTGACCCAATGGGTGCCCCACTTGAGTCCCCACACACCTCACATTCACACAGTCAGACGAGTTTCCCTCACTGGTTGGAGCCCAGATTTCCTATAACAGAGTCCCAGATGTCAGCATCCTTCCCACTGTTCAATCGTGCTGCAGTAACAGCTGAACAGAAGCAGCTCCCACTGGTATCTCTGAGGAGGGACACAGGAACAAAGGAACCCCTGGGCTTTTGTCCCCTCACAGTCTAAGTGTGCCACAGTCTGGGTATTGTATTTGTTGGGAATGCCCTGACGAAGGCAGGAATGATGCATCTGCCTCCATGTTCTCAGAAGACTAATTTATTATTTTATGATACTATATTATATTAAAGAATACTATACTATACTAAAGAACACAGAAAAGGTACTTACAGAGTGCTAAAAAGATAACAATGAAAACTCCTGACTCTTTCCAGAGTCCCAGCACAGCTTGGTCCCAACTGGCCAATGAGTCAAAACAACTCACACCAGAATCCAATCAGGCAATCACCTGTGGGTAAACAATCTCCAAACACATTCTAGATGAGCAAAATACGGGAGAAGCAAATGAGATAATTATTGTTTTCCTTTTCTCTGAGGCTTCTCAGCTTCCCAGGAGAAGAATCCCGATTGAAGGGATTTTTTCAGAGAATGTGAATGCCACAGGCTGAGGTCTTCCTGCTGGACCATTGGGTTCTGTTGGGCCTGAGTGCCTGGTCACCTGGCTGGAGCAGCAGGTCCCTGTGCCCTTTGTGGTGGAAAGGGCTGGTGCCACCTCATGGCTCCTCGCCTCGGGCTCCATCCTTTACCCTGGCCAGGATCAACCTGCAGCTCCCCCTGCAGCTGCTCCCTGAGCCACTGGCACTATGTATATTCCTCAAGCCTGAAGCCAGTTCAGCTGGCAGAGCCCCTGGGAGCTCCAGAGCTACATTCCTTTTGGCAGCAGTGCGTGCAGCCACACCAATGAAGCTGACCCACCCCCACTCTGGGTTTAAAATTAAAGCATTGGGTTCTGCTTCAAATGATGCCATGGATGTGGGGACAAACTGTTCTGAGTGTGTTCTCTTTGATACCCCATAAGCTGCACACTGCTGTTTCCATCTCCCTAAAGTCTGGCCAGCATCCTGGTGCAGATGGCTGTTGTACATGTGTCTGCCAGGACAGCCAAACTGCCAAGGCTCTGTGGTGCTGATGTCCTCACTCAGCCGGGGAGAAACCTTTATTTAGGCACACTTACACTGGCAGAAGATGAGTTTTGGCAGCACAGAGTGCACTGGCACAGGATGAAGTGAACAGAATTTGTTCAAAGCACAGATTTGCTTTCCGTGAACGTCCCAGTCTTATCAAAGCACTTTTGTTAAATTCCCACTGCACGCATGGAGCACTATTCCAACAGGACCAGGATTTTCYTCTCAAAACCATAAGCTGTGTCATGAGGAACTGCTAAGTTCATTCCCACTGGGAGACAACTGTGATTTGAGAAACCTTTCAAATCATCAATTTATTTTGGGGACGTAATACAGACAAAAAGTCTCTATAGGCAGCTCCACTGCGCATGCTGGCCCAAGATTGGAAAGCTGTAATTTTGGAGGATGCAAAGCTGTTATGAAGAGGTAGATCACAGATATATTCTGTTGATTTGCTCACAGAGGAAACTTTCAACTTCTCCTTCTTCCTTTATTTTTTTTCAGAAGTAGTTCCTTACCAGAAGCTGGCAACTGACAATGAACCAAAGGCACATTTTGTTCTTAGGGGTCTGATTAGAAGTGAAAAGTAACATGACCACTACAAGCATTCCTGAATTAGAGGTAATCAAGATCCTGAGAAGATCACTAGAGGCAGGTCAGTCTCCTTAAACACTTTGTCATCTTAAAGCAATCAGATCCAATTTCATTTGCTTTCAGTCAAAAGACAGCCTTCAGCTAAAAGCATTTATTCAATGAAGACATTTACACTGAATCTGTTACAGTCCCGGCTGACAAATGTTTACTTACCCAGAAATTTCTGCCTCAGTTTCACTCTCTGGCACTCTTCTGTCCATTTTTTTTTTTTTTAGCAGGAAAAGCAAAGAGCCCAAGCAGGGTGAATCAGCTCATTAAAGGATTGGATGAGCACCAGAGCCAAAGCCATGGAATCAGGCAGAGAAGTTGRGTGGTTAAACTGAGGTGGCCTTTGTCACTACTCAGAGAGAAGGAATACTTGTGGAACAAGGTTTTGGTTTGCCCTTTCATTCATTTTACTCAAGGGGTGATAGGAGATGGTAGCACAATAGTATTTAATTATTAATTCCAAGCAGAAAATTCCAGTTAAATTGTCAAATTAAATGCCCWGGATGTAGAAAGAGAACTTAACAAAAAACCAGGTGTTTTCTGCTGCACACTGTACTTCTGCTGTAACCTCAAAATTCAGTACATATTCAATGAAATCACCTCAAAATCCAACCCCAGTTACATGTGAACTTTTACTGAGTTTYAGATGAACCTTAGATTAATGTTTTTGGCCAGAAACCCTGGGAAATATGTTAACTTCATATGATCAAACCACAAAAAGGATGAAAATAAGCAATTTAAGCTGAGCTTTGTTTTGAAAGGTTTTGCAAAATGAAGCCCAGTTACTGGGAATTCACATGATGCAAACTCAGAAATGAAACCTCCACAGAGTCCCTGAGAGATGAAGCAGGAGTATTTGACACTGAGCTCCTACTTCCCTTTAAGTGCTCCTAAATGGCAATTATTGCTACTCTGTTTTCTATGCTACTTTTTCCAAGGTTGTACGTGAAAACTCAGATCTACCTCAAACATCAACCCTTCCACTGAGGGATTATRTTGAAGGAACATAGCTTTGGGTTTGTATATTTTTGCTTGAGTGTCTTGTTTGGATATTTTAATATAAAAAAAAAACCACCTACAGATGTCTGTTTTGCAATTGAGTTTGTTTTTGGCAAATATAAGTTTAAAATTGAAAACAGGGACTCAACAAACCAATGTTATTATAATCAATATTCCTGATCCTAACTAAAGGCAGAAAACACTTTTGAGTTTGATTTGTGCYAGTTTGAGTTGAGATCATTGCAAGGTTACTGCTGACATCAGAACAGCACTGGAGGRTGAGGCTCTGGTCTCAATCTGTGTGTTAGGCTGCCTGAAAGCTCCTGAAATGCTGCATTTCCCAACAGTTAATAGTTGGACATGGCATCTTGGCAACAGCACAGCCCTGGTGGGTAGCTGGTACTGCTGGAGACACACTGGGAAAAATGCTTCCACAGAGGCCAGGCAGCCAAGTCCTCAGAGATGAGCTGAAATCCTGAGGCCCAAAGGAATTTTTGACAATATACAATGTGCTGTATGCAATTTGCCTTGGGAGCTAAACATCCCCTTGGTTGCTATTCCAGCACAAGCTGGGCTGCCCCAGCCTGTTTGCACCATTTCACAGATTTCCTCAACATCATGTGATGTCCCTATCCATAGCAGGGATCACCTTAAAATTTAGATGCCATGCACTCCTTGAGGCACTTATGAGTTCTTACAGAGATCAGGGTGAGACCCAGAGGTCCCCTGGGACCTGTTTCTGTAGCAGAACAAACTGGCAAATCCTCAAATCCTCATCTCCTCCTCCTCAAACACCACCCCTGCACTTTGTGCATCTTAAGTCATTTCAGTGTGCTGAGTGAAGGTRCTCTAAAATCCTGTTACAACAGGATCTGTTCAGTGAAAAAGCACATTGCAAATGCACTTCCATTAGGGGTTCTGGACAATGCCTCCTCTTGCAATGTATTTACTTGGCTCTCTAAATATCCAGGGCAAAGAGTAACCCTTGGCTAATAATACAACCCACTGATAGAGTCAGTACACTTCAGTTTACTGACAAGAGGCTGGAACAGTCTGATGCTGAGGAAAAACAGAAACCAGCCACCAGCTATGCCAGTGTTCAGAGTTGCTGGCTGTACACAGTGTTCTTCACTCAGCAGGCACCAGGGACTATTATAAAAAACATTTATCAGGAAGACCCCATGCTCCATGAATCCCTAAAGGAATTATTTAGATACACATTAGGCTTCAGCTCTTCAAGTCTAAATTTGCAGAGACCTTTCAGAGAGAATGACATATGCTAGAAGTCAATTTAAATGGTATTACCAAAATCTGAGGAGTTAAAAGCACATCCTGACATTGAATAATTTTTATAAGCCCTCAGGAGACTTGGCAGTTTCTTCTACCTGTGTCATTAAATGCCATCATTTCTGAGCAAGCAAAGGATTCAGGAAACTCCTTCAGAGTCATGGTCAATTTGCTGTTTATTTACTGTAAGGCAGCTCTTCCATGGAGGCTCCATGCCAGCTTAATAAACTCACAGTAACAACTGCAGGGTGATAAAGGGCTGAACCATTCCCCTGTAGGATCTTCAAACATAAGCTGGGCTGCCTAGGACACTTCCAGGGCTGGAAGGACCCTGCCAGCCCACCCAGGCACATCCCAAGGGTGGCTCAGAAGGGGATATTTTCTCCAGTATTGAGCAGGCTGGAGCTTTGCTGGTCACTTCCATTAGCCAAACCAGGTTGTTTGGAAATTCCCTGAACAGCAGAGTAAAAAGCTTTTAAAAGTTATGGGAGGGGGATTTTCTCAGACGAAATGCAAGTATTATCCTATCTGCAGAAAAACCTACAAACAGAGAAAAGAAAAAATAAAGAAGAAGAAAATCCATAAATTTCATTCTTCTTCAATAGACATGCTGTAAATCAATATACTGTACCCCATCAGCTCAATCAGCTGAGTAGCTGTGCCACCCTTAACTCAAAAATTAAAACAAAATCACCCAACCAAAATTTACCCTTCTGGGCTGGTGGGGATTCACATTTCTGGTGACAGGGGGATTTTTATATGGTCCTATCTTTACTTAAAGGCGCCCAGAGAGACACTAGGATCCTGTGTAATCAGTCTGAAAGCTTACCTAATCAGGTGAAAATTATTTTTTTCTTATTTTATTCCTACACTGTGGCTGTGTTTTGATATTTGCCGGTGCTCAAAAGGACAAGGGGTGCCCATTTCAATAATCAGTAATGCAAAATACATTTTCCCAGTGGCACCATCAGAGTGCAGGATTTGCCAGCTGTGCCAGTTCCTCATCTAAATGCCAAATCCATTCTTTGGACAATCCTGGGACAAGAAAGACCAGCCCTTTAGGYCAGTGAGGCTGATGTGGCTTTTTCCTGGTGGCTGCCCAGGAGCTCTTGTGTCTAATTGAGAAGCAGCCCCATTTCTGCTGGGTACCACCCTGTTCATGAGGTGCGTGGTACCACCGAGACATTGGGGAGATGCTTTGAGTTGAGACTTTATAGCTAGCATAGAACAACAAGACGATAAAGAGGACAGAGGAGTTTCTACTCAAGGACAACACCACCAATTTTGCTCTCAGAAAACATGAAGTTTTTGTACTTCAATTTAAAAAAATTTTCATCCAAGTGGAGCCAAATGGGTGCAGTAACTTCACCAAAGCTGCTTGCATGGAGCAAATTCAAAATAAAGAAGTTGGAGGTCAAAATGAAATTAGTGCTAAAAACCCCATTCAGGCTGCACCTGGAGAGCTTTGCATGGTATTTTTTCACATTTTGTTTTTCAGGTTAATTTTTTTCTGAGGCAGCTAATCCTGTGCTATTGTGTCATGCTAGTTGCTCCTCCTACAGGGACAGAGCTTCCTGCCTGGGAGCTGATAACGAAGAGACTTCTTGAAAAGGTCTAATAATTTTGGAGGCTTTTCCCCCCGCCCTCCCCAAGGTGGATCTGAGGGGATGTTAGGAAGGATGGCCCTGCAGTCACTGACCTGCTTGTGAAATGACAGAACYTGCAGTGAATTCTCAGCAAATTTGACCCCACTGACATAACTCCTGACCAACAAAAGAGGAAGAATAATGCTCAGATTTGTCATCCTTTGCCTCMTGTACCAAAAATACTATTTTGTTGAAGCACACCATCTTGTCAGTCTTTAAAGAGCATGGTGTGGGTGCTTGGTACCAGATGCTTCACAACAGAARTTCTGAACAATGCCACCTCCCTCACCAAGCCTGAAGGACAGTGAAATGAAGAGAGAGAAAAAGCATCTCTAGAAAGGTTTAAGGCTGATACTACTGGGGATAATGACACTCAGGAGCCACAGAAAACTGAGAAAAGGAAATAGAATCTTTGAAAATTACCAATAACTAACAGGCTCCTTTTGAGTTTAATGAGCCATGGAAAGCAATGGATCTTACAGGCCAATGGGGCTGGACAATCCCCTAGCAAGAAGAAAGTCACTCTGTTTTTCTAAATGGGCATTTTTCTGTCTCAGTCCCTAGTATGACATAGTTTTCTCCACAATTCTCCCCCATTATTTCTTCATTTTCCAGTGGATGAAGACAAATTTGTTTTTGCTTTTTTTAGTTGTGTGACTTTCTGCTGCATGCAGATACCCTTTCTATGGMAAAACAAAGGATAGATAGCTCTCCATGTGCTTTTTCTTTTTTTCCTGTTGAATGGCCTTTCTATCCACCAGCTCATCTCTGCAATCATATGAGGAACACGGGAGTTTTTCCTGATAATTTACTTTTTTTTTTTAACCACAGCTGGGCAAGGCTTCAGTTCTCTCCTATGAGAACTTCCCATAATAGTCTCTAAATTAGCAGTGCTTTCAGGCTGCAGCTCTCAAGGGGACCACCACATTTGCATTGGTGACAGCCAACTCCTGCTCCAGGGTCACTCCAGTCACATTTCTTTTGCATCAAGTTGACACTCAGGGTCAAGTGACATGTTAGCTTTGACACTGCAGTGATATTTGACTTCAACAGCCTCCCAAGGTCAGGCTGCTCTTGGCTGAGCAGCACAGACAGARGAGTTTGTGCTTGCCTCCCTCTGCTTGGGTTGGGAAATGATGGAGCAGTTACTTCTACAGGAGGACAAATGGTAGGCAGAGGAGAAATGCTGTCTGAGAGCCAAGTTCACTTTTGCCCTGCTATTCCTGTAGTAGCATAACAAAATTATTCACACCTTTCTTGCTAAGGTAGGAAAACTGAGTGCCCACCAGTCTGCCCAGTTTATGATTAGGCTATGCTGGTACCCTCCTGTATTACAGATTATTACCTTCTTTTAGGATCAATGCTATTAAATTCTCAGGATAAAGTTCCCTTACACCCTTAGAATAAAGCTGTGTTATTTTCTCTAAAGGTCACGTGCAAACCAATGAGTTACATTCACTTCATCTGTTCACCTCATCAATTTTTGTCCCACATCAGTTCAGAGAAATCAAAAGCATTAACCCTCTAACCTAAAAGCTGAGTTTTAATTGCTTGATAAGAAACAAACTGCCTTTACAGCCCCTGACAATCAAGCAGATTCTTAAATGGGCAGTGTCAGACAGGGGGGTCTGTGAGGCACCTGTGTGCTTTGACATGATGGAGAACCTCTGTTTACTTTTGCAACAGGGGGRATCTGGGAAAGCATCCTGGAAACAGAAATGTGTTTTAAAATCCAGAACCAAAACAGGCAAAGGAAGAATAATCTTATTGAAGACACTGTGATTTAAACAAGCGACATCCTTCTCATCCTGTAAAACTACTGCAAGGATTAACCAGCACTTGGGTATTTATGTCTGACAGCAGTCCTAAAAATGAGTTGCACTGCATGCAGACTGGAAAACAGACAAAGTGACACATTCAACTTACATAACACCATAAAAAAAGAAAACTTGCTGCAATTCAAAACAAAAAGAAAAGAAATCGATCAGGACATAGATGTCTTCTGGCTACYACACAAACAGCCACCTCAGCATCTTCTGCAGCTTTAATTGCATTTTGGTTCAAAACCTTCAGTATAACTCAGTAAATATAAATAAATAGTAGAGATGAACACATCTGTCCCTTTGTAAACACAGGAGAAAATAATCTATACCACACTTCACCTATTACTTCAATAATATCTTTAGAAACACAGTATGTCAAGAAATGTTATATAAGAAACAAAGTCAAATCATGGCATTTGAAAACTGAACACACTTCTGTTTGGCCAMAGTAATTGCTCTTTTTCCCATGGGTGAACAATTTGTTCTGCAGTTTGAAAACATCTCCATTGAATTTTATTCAATACCATTCTAGTTGCTCCTTCTTTATCATCTGGGCCTCCTTTTATTTGGTCTATCACACCAAAATAAACTTATGTAAGCCAGAATTCTCTGGTTTTGATGCCACTAGTTTGTTCCTCTTTCCCTCACTAAAGAATCTCCAGATCCAGCTTACTTCTTTTCATCTTGTATCTTGAAAGTCTTTTCTYTTTCAGTACTTAACCCAACATGCTSTTTTKAATAGGGTTTGGCACTGAGKTGTCTTGCACTAAGATAACATAAACCTCCTTTCTTCCACTCCAAATGGTAGAACAGAAAAGCAGTAAGGGACAAAACTTGATGATTTAAACCACTTGAAAGTAGTTCAAATTAGCTTCTCAAATTCTGCTATCACATGCAATATTCCTCCTATCCTCTTTTCTACTCAGAATCTTCTGGTGTAGCTCTTGATACCTGAGCAAGGAGAGTGTGAAATGTACTTTGAAGTACTTTGCACAGAGGAAACCCTCCTTCTTCCTTCATGTGTGTTTGGCAGTTTCTCCTCAAATACTTGTGCCTTCCCCTCCCTGACTTGCAGCACTGGGAGGGGAGTTTCTAAAAAAACTACTCCTAGTCTCTATCCCATTCCTTTTCTCCATCTTCTACTTCAGAAAGTAGACATGACTATGAAGAAGAACTTCTTTACTGTGAGGGTGACTGTTACAATCATATTTTCTGAAAAATCCCTTTGCCCAGGATTTTTCTCCTGGGAAGCTGAGAAGCCTCAGAGAAAAATGAAAACAATAATTATCTCATTTGTTTCTCTTCTGGTTTGCTTATGTGGAATGTGTTTGGAGATTGTTTATCCATCAGGTGATTGTTTTATTGTTTTCTTTGGTGTAGATTGTTTTCACTCATTGGCCAATCAGTACTAAGCTGTGTTGGGACTCTGGAGAGAGTCACGAGTTTTTATTATTAGCTTTTTAGCCTTCTGTAAGTATTCTTTCTGTATTCTTTAGTATAGTTTAGTTTAGTATTGTTTTATGTAATGTAGTATCATAAAATAATCAATTAGCCTTCTGAGAACATGAAGTCAAATTCATCATTCCTTCTCTCATCTGGGGAGAACACAAATACAATAGGTGACTAAGCACTGGAACAGGCTGCCCAGAGAGGTTGTGGAGTCTCCTTTCTTGAAAATATTCAGAACCTTTCTGGACACAATCCCAGGTCACCAAGTCACATGCTCTAGAGGACCCTGCTTGAGCAGGGACATTGGACTGCCTGTCCTCCAGCGTTCCTTTGCAATTTTACCCRTCTGTGATTCTGTGACCTAAATCGCATCTTCTGTGGATTTCCTGCTGTTGGACATAACCCACTGAGGAAATGCAGAATATACATTTCAAATGCATTGAGCTGACACAGARCCCTCTGATCATTGCATCCTAAAAGAGATTTCAGTAAGCAATAGAATAAGATCTGCATATTTTATATGCTGAGAGAGGTCCTGGCACTGGAGAAATATGGGGCTTGTTGACCTTTCCTCCAAATTTCCAGAAATCATCTTGAATGAAATCTAACAGAAAGACATGGAAAAACATTAAATAATTTCTCTCAGGATAATGTGGCTGAACCCGTGGCAGAGTAAACACAGAGGTTTTGGGATGACTCTGATCCCTAGCAACTGTGATTCCTCTTCCCTCATGGCAGCCACATTATATSCTACCATGGATGGGGGCAACTTCATTTACAACATCTCTTCTTCTTAGGATTGCAGTGATACCATCAGATCATTATTCAATATAACCTAAGTCTGACACTGACACTGCTCCCAGTGTGCTCTGTAAAAACAGACTTCTAACTCCATAATGCAGGAATAGGCTCATTCCTAATCATCAACAGGAGATGAGAGTCTATTTAGAATCCTCTTGTGAACAAAACCACAGATGGGGAGAATTATTTCCTTGCAGAACAGGCTGCCCACACATTTTGTGCTCTCAGAATGGTTCAGTTTATATCAGCTCCACATGATCTGCTTTTCACCACCACTCTAAGCAAATACTGCAGAGTGCAGACACTCACTGCAGAGAGTGCAAAAAACAGTGCAAAGGCAGCTTTGCCATTACACATTAAAAAATAGCTCTTCAAGCATTATCATACAGGTCTGGAGGAAAACACAAGTCTTGACAGGGTTGCAGAAAAAAGTAGAAGCTGTTCTGGCTTTGAGCCTTTCCTGGGATTTCAGGATTCTCAGAATTCATATTTAAATCCTTGGTCAGATACTTGCTCAAAGAGAGCAATTATGACAGTTTAAAATAAAATTGGTTAATCAACAATTAATCAATCTACTAAAGCCCCAGCAAAACGTTGTTCTTTGGATCTAAATAGGTGTTAAAAACCTAGTAAGACAGTTATCAGTGAGATTAAAATGGGTTTACAGCTTCAGAGACCCTCCAGGACCTTGGAACCCCACAGTCCTAACCTGATGCTGAAAAGGTCCGTCTTTCTCACAAACTACCTAAGCCCATCCCTAAAGGACAATGACACCCTGAAAGATCACACTTTGRTTTGTGCTAGGTTATTTCTTTCTTATTTGTCTCCTCAAAGCAGCTAAACTTTCCTGGAATGAGGGCCTAAAGCAAACATGTGAARGAGGTGTTTAATTCACCTTTGAAAGAGAAAAGGTCTCTCTTGCTATGCCCATCCCATCACAGAAGAAGAAATGCAGCTGTACTGGGTACTTTATTTCTTGTGTGTATTTTCCAGAGCCCTGTTTCTTGCAATCAGGGTGAATACTGGAAAAGCAGAAGCTTGGGGATGGCTCTGGGAGGAGAAGAAGGATAAACAAACTCCTCCTGATTTTCACTGAAGAGCATCTTTTTATAGAATGATGCATTGCAGCATGTTTGTTTTAAACTGAATATTCTTGAAGTTCTTGGGTGCATTAAAACAAACTAACTAAAGTACCCATTTAAGAATGTTTATTTATTTGGTTCAAACTGTTTACATTCAGGAAAAAGAATTTCCTCTATCCGTTGATTAAACACATTCTGAGAGGGTGAAACTGGGCACACAAACAAAAATTCAAAGCTRCTCCTTAAAATAGGAAAGCCTCAGCCTTGCCCAAGGCTTTCTGGGCATTTTAGCAAGCAGCAACAAGAAATTACTATAACTAACAGACTTAAGCCTGCAAAAAATCTAAAGAGACAAGAGACTAAAGGTATTCACGTGAGAAAATAACRCAACAGGAGCAATCATACCATCTTATCAGAAATCTAAAGAAAATTCACGTCTTGAGCTGTTTCTAGAAAGATGCTACAAGTCCACTGTGGTCTGGATTAAAAATCATGAAGCATTGTCATGAAACTAATTGTTTCTGATATGAATATGTTAAGTAAGAATGTAATTAAAAGTGTTCTGCTTTATTTCCCCTCAATATGTTGAGCACAGCTAGCTCTCAGTAGACAATCTGGAAAGCCATAAAAGCTTAGGACCACTGTGAAGTCAGACTTTTTTTTGGTTGTCACATTACTCCAGCTTTTATAATCCATGTGTAATTGTTGTAACCACATTTTTAGTTGGAATTCATACTTTTACCTGCAGAGGATTGTAATATTTCCATTCTAGAATMATCTTGATGCTTGACACATGCTCTGAAACACTCTCCATGAAGTGAAATATGAAGTAGATGACAAGACAGTAACTTTGGATCCTTATGACTGCTTGAGACCAGACTGTATTTCCAATTGCATTTTGAGTGGGATAGAATTCTAAATCCATAGCAAGGCTCCCACTGAATGAAATAATTGTCCCTTCAAACTGGAGGGTATGAGATGACACCCAGAGACAGCATTGYCTGCAGAAGCCAAAAGCACCCTGATGAAGGTACAGGTAAAAATGGGGTGATTTTCTTGCAGAGTGAACATATCACCTAAAACAAAGGTGAAACACCCAAAACAAAGGGGATCTGAAGGCAGCTGAATGTGCAGGAGCCTCAGACTTAACACTCTGAAGGAATTTGAGACATTCTAAGTGAGGGTGATCTGCTCAGGCTGATTTCCCACATCCCAAGCCTCAGCCTGCTTATCTCACAGCAGACGTTCCTTGAAAAAACACCAGTCCATCACTGCCTTCAATCCACAAACTGTTTCACACAGCCTCGGAGTGCCAAGAGGTTGCTTTGGGCCAGATGCATCATGGTGTCATTGCCCTGTTTCTTGCAGCCTCCTGTGAGCACGGCCACAACCACTGCCAGAAAGCACAGARGGGCCACTCGGCACTCACACTGCAGGGACATCCACGTGCACTTGTTATTTTGAAATATTGTGTTTATGAAGAAACAAATAAAGTCTACAGGCTATGGTGGCTAATGGAAAGCCATGTGCCGGATGTTTTAAGGAATATGACAAGTTCTCCTAAGGGAGGAGACTTGCCAGAAGTTGGTCACCAAGCGCAATACACTTTTCTAGGGTTAAGGTTTTAACTTGGCAAGACTGAGTGGAAATTCGTGTCAGGCTTTCAAGTTGGTAGCAGGTAAAATATTCATGAGTCAAAAGGGTTCTTTACTTCAGAGCGATGCTTTTTTGCTGACACCCAAGCTAAGCAAAGTAAGTACAACAAAAATCAATGACTAAACAAAGCTCAGCCGAGTTTAAACTCCTAACCCTGAACCACAGTGAAGACCTTAAGACTTCCTTAAACTTTCTACTTAGACACTGAAACAGTAAGGTCCAGTGGTCAGGGATGTTGCATTCCCTTAGAATGATTCTGCTGTCACATAAAAAACAACTTGTACCAGAATCAAGCATAAGACAACTCTCCAACCAAGCAGAGTTTCAAAGCTTTAACTGATTATTCTGGAGGTTTGGGTCTTAWACTCATTTCAAAAGACTCTTGAGGGAAGCCACATGTAACTTCTCTGCATTATTGTWATATTTGCAAAGACTGAGACACTCACTCAAATCTCAGGCTGTTTACATATTTTAAAACCAGAAGATCAAGTGCAAACTACCAACACTGGCTTGAGTCTGGGTCTAAATCTATGACTTTGTTTGGATTTTTTAAAATAACCACATGGCCTAAACTACTTGGTGAAAAACATTTTCMTGTGTGAATCTAACACATCTCAAGCTGGTAGCTTAGTTCTTTTCTTAGCACCATCTCCTGTTGTTTCGCAGGGAGGAGCCACCTAAGATACACAAACAGATTTTTTTCTGTGTCAGAGAGTTGCTTAAAAAACACACCAAGTCAGTCTCAGAGGGTAGGGAATCCAGGCAGGTTCTCCTTGCTGCCACAAAGCAACCTTGCCACAGGGCTGGAACAGAACATGAGGTTGGCAAGGTGACTGGCRAGCTGCTATAAAATCTTCTGTGAAGGAATTTACTCACAAAGAAATGGGCCCAGCATGCTGAGAACTCCTTATGCCTATCAGGACAAGAAATGGTAAAAGGAAAAGCAAAAGGGGCAGGCAATGATGGTGTGTGCCCATGTTTAGGCTGATGGGCCATGAAGAAGTGCCCCCATCTTTCTCTCTGACAGAGCTAGCAACTCTCCAAGGGAGGCAGAGGGAAGGGAGTGGAAAAGAGGGAATCCATAGGCAAAGAAAGTCAGAGGGTTGTTCATGTGACGATTCCAGTCTAATTATTTCTCTGCAGGACGTGCTACCTCCTTGCTTATAACTATCACCTTTAGCTGAAGTCTGTTTTCATCCTGGCATCTTAAAACCCTTAAACTAGCATGGTAGTTCCCTATAAATACACTGCTTAAGCTTCCTGTATRGGTTTTTCCGTTGTTTTATAGCTGCTTGAATGTCTCTTGTGCTGTATTTAGCAATTCCTCTGGTTTTCCGTAGTCCTTGCGGAGAAAATCCCCAACAACTCTACTCCCTTACAACAACAGAGTTCAAAAGAAATTAATAACATCCCTGTGATCACAGTAGTGTTTGGGACTGTTAGAAGTACACTCCATTCAGTCCACCCCCACAATTTCTTTTGGAAGCCTACTGAGGTCCACAGCTGTTAAATACATGTTTAACACACAAAAAAACCCCCCTTTGGTCTCTTCACTTCCTTCTCTTGCTGTCATTGCTTCAACTTCCTCTTTCCTATTTTCCCCTGATCCCTTTAAACAAGACCAAGCTTTTTAATCACTGTAAAGGACTGAATTTATTTTCAGCTTATTTTGTGGTGCAGCTGTTATTCTGTTTGGGCAGGCAGTGAGCTAACATTTCATTGCAGCTGGGACTCCTCTTTCCTGTTTCTGGTGCAGAACCCTCACTTGACTTCGTTCTTGAGCCTGTCCTTCTAGATACTACATGGCATTCAACAGAATGACCTAAATTTAGGTAATTCTTCAAATTTAAAGTAAAAAGAGCAGGACTTGATTTGCACAGTCACCATTTTGGATCCCTTGATATCTCTCTTAAAACAGGATAAGGCAACAGAGTCCACCCAAGGTTTCTACTATATGAACTTATGAACTTGATATCATGAGAGGAGGGTTGAGGAGTTTCAATCACTTTAWTAACTCTGCCTAGCATGGCAAGCAACTGCAGCTGTGCAGGAACTGCAGAGCTCCATCTTCCAACCAACCTGTATTTCCCCTGTATTTCCCTAAGAAAACAGCATTTCTGTTTATAAAGGAAGACCCAAGACAATTAAGCTGATCTTCAAAARTCCTTCCTGACACTCCCCGACTGTGTCTCTGTATTTAGTGCAAACAGGACTCTGCCAGTCAAATGCCATTATCAGCATAACTCCTATCRGAAAACTGGGTGATAAATGTCCATAGCACAGTCATGGGAGCTTTCTGGGGGTCCTGTCTCCACCCTCACCACACACTGGCTGAGCACTACCATTTTGCTCTTGCACTGCCCTTCACCACCCTGGGATCCTCACTGTGTCTCACTGTTTACTCAAGTCTGTGTCACGCCATTGAACAAATTATCCCAACACACAAATGATAGCCCAGAGTAACTTGAAAGCCACCTTGAATCCCAGAGCTGGCTAACAGCCTGCATGTGCTGAAAGACAGGCATTTCAATTAATCTGACACTTCTCTAGTTACAATGTGCTAATTTTCAGACTGCTGCATTAAAACACACACACTTCACTGCCATGGGGCAAAGCATGCTACGAAATTTAAGAGAAAACTAAGTTCTAAGGAAGGAAGAGATACAAGAGCACAACTTTATCCCTGGCTTTGATGAGATAGTGTCTCAAGCCCCAGAGCATTGGGACTGGCTCAAGGTCCTGAATGAGCTTGTGGCATAATCAGGAGCTAAACCCACGTGTCTTATGTGTCATTTCTACTGGTGCAGAAAGCAAAACCAAAAATAGGGACTCGGAACTGAATGAGTTTCTCAGCTACGGCTTTGCAGAAACAAACTGTCCCTTGATAGAATTTGCCACATGTGTAGGAATGTTAAATAACTCCCTAAGCAAAGAACAAGTAATCTTCTGTGAATTCATTCTGAAAGGCTGTGTTCCCATGGGGAAACTTTGGTGTTTAATAAGAGGAGATCTCATGATGCAACCTCTCCTTGTGGATTGATTCTTGTCTCTTCATGCAGAAGCTGAATTTCCTTCAACCTTCTATTGTACAGATTTGTAAGTCAACAGACAATAGGGTGGGGAGAAGAATCACAAACATATAATAAACATTAAAAAAAAAGAAAGAAAAAATCTAATATCCCTAGAAAAAGAGASTGAAAGGAAATCAGCAATACTGCTGGTACATAATACATGTTCAAGTTTCCATGATAGCTCCAGCCCAAATGCAGCAAGTTTTTGAAAAYTTTTTCCTTATTATAGACACCAGCCTGAAATCCTGAAAGCAATCAACCTAAAAAATTGAACAACCCAGAAAACACAATGGAAACTTATTTAATTGAGTGATCAGGGCAAAATCTTTCAGAAATAGAACAGGCAGAGGAAGTAATAATATTGCATATACATTTTATGCCTGGATATAAGAGCTAATACAAAAAGGTAACTTCATCTGCATTCATTCTTTCCCCCAAAAGGAACTACAACTACCAGTGCAGATAACTTGATACTAATTTTAACTAATATAGGAAATGCAATAAGAAATCTGAAAAGCAGATGTGTGAAAAGAGAAAGCCAATATCCTCTCAGTGTAGATTTTTCTGCTACAAAACCATGCCTTCAGTCTTGTAACTAACATTCATGGTCTGTGGCTGTTGTCCCAGGAGCTGGGCTTAATATCAGAGCAGTGTATATGAAAAAGAACTTAACAAATAGAGAACTCCTGAGGCTGTTGGCCAGGTCAGCCTGCAAACTCTTAAAGGGTCTCAGWACCAGGAGGTGTGGGATTCCACTGTAAATTCAGTTTCATCAGGCCAAACGCTCAGAAGGGCAATACACAACTCCCACACTGACTTCAAAGGAAGCTGACAAGTTCTCATCATCTGTCATCATCTGTCCAAGAGGCTGTGTTTTGCTGTTTTGGAGCAAGGGAGCATGCATGGATTCATGAACATACTGCTTTGTAGTCCCAGCACAGAATCAGAACTGGCACTGGGTAAAAGCAGTGACTGAATGTGTATCACCCAAGGTAGCTCACTCTTTAATCATGAAGAAGGCATCAATCAATACTTTTCTGGGGCAGTGGCTGCAGAGAAGTTCCTTTTCTCCACTGCCAAATCATTATCTTTCCACACCTACAGAGCTTCCCCAGCTGTTTACAGGAGTGATCTCTGAACTGTGCTGTGAGTGACCAATGCCAAGCTTTACACACCCACCAAGGGAAGAACAAAGTCCTTTAAAGCCCACTAAGCCCACCTTATGTCAGTCAGGCCAGGCTCCTGCTGTTCAGTAAAGGCCAGATACTAAGACCTGCTGAGCACCTTCTGTTCAATTTAGCACAAGACTCAAATGCTTGCCAGCTTTCAGGATTTAGCCCCGAGCTAAACTCTATTTTTGTACCCTCATTAGCACAGGAACTTTCTATCTTTCATAACAGCAATATTTTTCATAAGGATAAGCCTAGAGACACTAAGGCTGGCTGATTTAGGAAGAAAGGAATTTTTTTCCTTTCTTGTTATTTCTATCACAACATTCCTCCTTTTAGAAAATGGAATGATCTATTAAGTGGATTTCATCATCTGGAAAATCCACCAAGTGTTTCAGCTGGCAAAGATGGGCCTTGGTCTCTGCACCAGAGTCAGGCACTGCAGTTGTGCCCCTGCTAAGCTCACTTTATCTCTTGCAGGGCCTGTTCCCTGAGTGCAATGTGTGTAACACCACAGTGTCCCTCAGCTGAACTGCTGTGGATAATCATTGCAGACTATACTGGCATAGACTGACTGTACTAATCAGTGACTTGATTTCAGGGTGAGATTCAGGACAGAATTAATATGTTCTATGCAGTTGCTGTTTTTAATAGTTTGAAAAGCTGTATATATATAAAATAGCGCATTATGTCATGGTTCTATGCATTTTTGCCCTGTGAGAGCAATTCCACAGAGCAAAGATAGCACAAATAGCTCTGTACAACAACTTTCACCAGACTCCTGTCCCTATCCTTTGGAACATTTGTGAATGCTGTAGCTCAACAGCCATGCTAAAACTGTGCCAAACAAGCTTTATCGTTGAGCTGAACTAACAAGGTGAGAATTCACCTTCTGATTGCTGAGCTCTGTTCAACAGATGTCTTTCCATTCTATGCAATGTGATTTGAATGRCCAGAGAAAGAGATCTCACGTGAATCTGGAAAATGGTGAAAACCAGCTAAAATCAAGTAATGCAGACTTTTTTCTCCTCTTACAAAATCTCTCCTTCTTCACTGTCTGGCTAAGATTCCACCTGTTTCCACATTCCATAATGTGTCATACTGATGACAAATTATGAGTTTTGCCCTTTCAGCACTTGAAATGCAGGTGTTTTTCCATCCCATTTACAGCCTCAGATGTGGGACTTGAGGACATGGTTTRAAGGTGTACACAGTGATGGTAGGTTGATGTTGGACTCTATGAGCTCAGAGGTCTTTTCCAACCTTARCAATCCTGTTCTTACACAAATCTCCTTCAGAGCCACCCCTCTTTTTGACTGCAGGTGTACAAAGGAAATGATCACTTTTGAGGGCTTCTCTGAAAAGGAAAACATGGCCAGGCAGCACCTTGAGAAAACAGACCAACTATACTTGCCTTTTATCTTATTACAAAGGAAGTTTTAACAAACCAACAGTGTTTAACGAACACTCAGTGCTCAGCCTTGAACCTACAACTCACAGTGAGTTGTAGATTCACGTGTCTCAGAGCCCAGAAATCTGGGAACTAYAATTTGTTTAAGAACCCCAGGGAAAGAGGAAAAAAAGCTCCAGGAGCAGCAGCCAAGTGTGACAGAAGAAACCCTGGCTTTCTTCAGGATGAGCCAGTCCTCCCACTCGCTCTCATTTAAGCAGCAGCATATCAATTACAGCATAAATTAACTGCCCAGCTGGGTTAGGAGGTTATTAAGCACTGAGAAGCAGTCCAGCCTGGAAAGCTGACAGAGACAGAAAAGACAGAGTCAAAGTTGCACAGGGAACTTGGGCTGGGTTGGATCTTCAATCCTGCAAAAATCCCCCATGAAAAGATGTCTTTTCCAAGCCTTACATGCCAACTTGCAGTTTAAAGTAGTATCACAAATCAGCATCAGGTTCCCACCTGCTAGAACTACTGCAGGTTTGAAAATAATGCTTGAGTTAGGCTTCAGAAATACATGCTTGACAGACAATGCTCTGTCAAAGGCTCTCTGACCTGGAAGAATTCAGATCTCACCTCAGTTTGAAGTAGTCAAAGTGCACAAATCTGTCTAAAGGCTCTGTTCAGATCAAACTGAACAAAATGGATGAATAGCCATTCAACATACAAAACCAAAGAAAACTTTGGTTGCTGTTTGGAAGGCAGAAACCTAAAATTAGATGACAAACTTCTGTTACTGAGTCCAATTGCTGTAAGTTCAGGGAAGCATAGAATTTAAAGCCTAATGTGAAAAGGATTGATCATACAAAGGTTCCAAAACCTTGGCAGAAAATACAAGCATGTGCAGCTCCAGAGGAAGATGGAGCTAGAATTGGAAATGAAGGCAAGTGCTCAATGAAGAAAATGGAAAATTATCAGACCTTCCATCAGGCACACTTCCTTGCTTAATTCCTCTCTGTGGTCTGTTGAAAAAACAGAAAAGTCTCAAACTTTGTCTTTATTAATATCTTATTCTACAGATGTTCAAATTAAAGCCAGGGCACATGCAGTTGGTAAAAAGTAGCACAAAATCATTGAACAGAAATTATGAAATCAGGTGCAGCCTCCTGACAGCTGCAACTATCTCAGGGAACTGAGAGATAKCAGACATTTGAAACAGCATTAAGAAATTACTCTCCTGTGGGGGGKGATATTTATATAACCTATTAGAGAGATCAGAGCAGCAGGGAGCTTCCTTTGATGTCAGTGGCCGTTGTCAGATCACTGCACTTCTGAAAACAGCTCACTGTGCTCCTTTGACCTCTGGTGATCTCCTCAAGTGGCCTGTTTGGTTAAAAGTTGTCAATTCCAAAAGGGAGGTCCACAGCTGAGTAGCTATTGGGATTTTTAGTAAAAACCCTCCCATTACAAGACTATTGGCCATGAAAGAAAAGCCCACATTCATTTTTCAGGTACTATYGAATCTAAAATAAGAGACACAATATTGCAGTAGTACTATAGCAGATGACTTGATATTTGAGAACAGAGATACTTCTGCCTTCACCAAATGATCATGTATTTCATGATGCTGGTCATAATGAGAGGCTACAAGAACTGTCAAGAGGTTGATTCTGCAAGTTCAGACAAACTTACAGCTGGCCCAGCTTTTTCCTTCCTTTTCTTTGCTAAGTGGGAAGTTTCTGTGAATAATGTCACTCTGATTCATGGAATTGGGAATTGTCTCTTGGTAAAGAGGTTATGTGTGAAGTCAGGAAGCATGGATTGGATGGAAAGGAAGTGTGTTCGTTTCAGTGAGTTTAAATCAGGCTTTTTGTTATCAGCCAGCAGAAAGGCTGGGTCATGCTTTCCAAGTTCTGTCAAGCCAACATGAAATACTRCAGATGAATTTACAATGAAATTATCAGACTAACAGATATATTTTCATAAAAATGTCACATTTACACTGAAAGTTCACATCATTGTCACATTCAAAGAGCAGGAAATAGAGGTGTGTTCAGATTCTTAGGAAAAAAACCCCAAGCAAACAGAAAGGCTGATTACAGAGTAAAACCACAAGTTTGAAATGAGCCCGAGAGCCAGAATTGTATTTAAAGGCTGGTCCTACAAATCCACCCAGCTGACTGGACCTTTCCAGCACTGCATGTTTCCTCTTAGTCACTGTGTTCATCCTTGGCCTTAAGAGACTGCCCATACAGGTTTTCTATGAAGGAACCTGGGAAATTATTGCAATGTGAGACAGCAGATCTCCAWAATCACAGCTAGTTTGAGTGACAGCTCACAAACAAGAGCCAGGTCAGATATCAATAGGAGAACATGACACATGGAACTCACTGCAGAAGATGACAGATGGTACTAAAAGCTGACCTAAGATCAAAAAGAAAGCAACCAACTTCATGAAAAAAATTCCTTCTCTAGGTGAGAAAAAGCCTCATACTGAAAATCAAAGACCTGAAAAAAGCTGGGACAAGCATCACCTAAGGATGCCCATTCTGTCACTCCCTATGGGTTTACATGTGGACCAATAAATTGGTTAATGGTGCTAAGGAAACTTTCCTGCCACAGTTCCCTTTGCCCTTTGCTGTGCAGAGGGTTGGTGCAAGGTCACTGCCCCTCGCCTGGGTCTCCAGCTGTTCTGCCCACCCAGGGACAACCTGCGGCTGCTCACTGAGCCGCCTGCATGAARTGTGCTCCTCAGCAGTGGTCAGGTTGCAGACTCAAAGCCATCTGGGTCTGAGCCTGCATGGACAGAGACCATCTTGATCAGCTGTGTGTTTGTACTGACCCACACTGTGTACCCATAAAGTGTGGTCTGTTCAGCACAGCTGCTCTTGTCTGCGCATACAATTCCTTCCTATGCTTCCTTAAAACCAGGGAAGATTCATGTAAAACAAAAGAGTGGCTTGGACAAACACCCCAAATTACTCACAGAAGACAAAGACTGTGGCAAAGCTTCCCACATCACCACACAAATGCAACTKGAAATAAGAGCAAAGCCACATTTCCATGTTGCCAAGGTTATACAAACATAATAAAGCCAAAGTGCACATTTTCCTGGTGTTCCTGAGAACAGRGAGATGTGATCCTGAAAGGCCCTTTCCATGGTTTGTGCATTCCCTGGTGGGCTGGCTGCAGCAGCCCTTGAGCAGGACAGCTGTGATTTTTCTCACATGGAAAGTGTGTAGGTGTGTAACAGYTTTCCTACCAAAAACCTTTTGGAAAGTTACTAGTGCAAGGAATGATTACATTTCTTTTCACAGCCCACACAGAGCGAGCAGGAGAAGTCAGCAGATCTCATTGCCATAGAATCAGCATAAAAACAGTTTGGAAGCAGTTTCCCTAAACTTTAAAAATAGATACATTTCATACAGCATTTAGTATAATCACCCCAAGCTCTGTCTTTGTGCAATAATGGAGACTCAGGACATGTAGGGGGAAAAAAGGGCTTGGGGTGCCAGGCCAATTGGAGAAGGCAAATTCCAATGGTGAAAGCATGAAGGACATTGGAAATATTAGGAAAAACAACACTCAAACCTTCCCTTACAAATCAGCTGTGTTTGACATAGTTATATAAAATCAGTCAGATGTTACAAGTAAGAATTGTAGCTTAAGTACTGACTCAAAAGTTTATGAGCGGAACATTTAATCTTTATTCACTCCCTCTCCCCAGGCACCCAAACTACAAAGATAACATCTAAAGCAGCAATCAGACTGTGGCTCCTGCAACTCCTGCAGATGCAGCTACATGCCAGGAGGGATGTCCTGATTTTATTCAGAATGTGAAGGGTGAAAGTAGAATATTGTACTCTGCCAATATAAATCTGAACATAAACCCTCAATATTTTGCTTTYGGACTTAACAGCTGAAAATTAATCCCAGCATTAATTGATGTATCAGCTGAAATGAATGTAGCAGAGAGAAATCTYGATTGCAGAAAGAGCTCTAGGCATAAAACTATGGTACCTGGTAAAGAGCAGCTGTAGTCAAAGTAGACAGCACTTTGTGTTCAATAAGTGGAGCTGCTCCCTTGGCTGCTCCCCTAAATGTTATCCTGAGGGGAAGCATGGCAAGCTTGCTTTGGATTTTTCCAGTCACCAGCTCCTGCAAGTCCTGGACACAGACTGGTTTTTCATGAGGACTTTGATATAGACTATTAAGCATTCACCTTTGTCTCTCCCCATGAAGAGGATCATAGCAAGACTCTCTAGATAAGAATACAAACTTGTGTCAAGCTTTGCCACATTCCTAATTATTCTACATTCATGCTCCCATGTGTAGCTCCTGTACAGCTCCCCTTCTGCTGTAATTCAGCTGCCTCTCTTCCTGTCTCCCCACTTTGTGCCCTGCTCCAGTCTGATAAACTTTTAGCACAAACAACATCTCAGAACTCCATCAGTTCTCCCCCTCTCCCCCTTATTAATAGGCTGGATGGAAAATTGCAAAGTTTAGGWTTTCTTCCTCTCTTCCCTTCACCTCAGCCATGTCCAAACCTCAGCTTGTTTGCATGTTGCTGCTCTAATCTTCAAGGAAGACTTTAACACTAAAATCTTTGCCCACTTGTTTCTAGCAACAATTTAGGGTACTGTCACAACCACTGAAGGTGGCACATTACATTATTTCAGGTGAAGAAACAGGGTTTGCCAACCCTGTGTCAGATTGCTGATGCTCCCAGTCTGATGACCCTGGACTCCAATCATGTGTGCCAGAGGAATAACCTGCCCAAGCTGAGAAAGAACAACTGGATCCTTCTCAGGCTCAGTCTCTCTGTCACCAGAAACCCCAGAGCAGAACTCCTTTATGTATTCCTATAGGACTTTAACTGCATAAATGTGCAATTCCCTAACTCCTGCTATGCAATAGGATCTGTTTTCTTGAATCATTAAGATTAAAACCTTGCTCTTCCTCCTGGCTGCTCACAATAAAGTCGACCTCATCTGTGCTGGAATTCTTCCTTCCAACATCTGCTATTTGGCACTGACTTGAATTTTAATCTCATCTGCTATGACACTTCAGATCTTTGCAGCTCTGGGGGGTCTTGCCAATGCAATGCAAACTTTTCTAGTTTCTGCTAACATATACTTGTCTGCCTCTTGCAAATTCTGTCTCCTTGCTGTTGGCCTCTTCTCTTTATCACTGTACTGCTAGATAAAACACAGCTTATTGTTTTGATTTCTATTCCTAAATTTGATAACTCATAGCAAAGGAAAAAATACTTAGAATTTGGATTTCCCTCCCACTGCAACAGCAGAACACAAAAAAGAAATCTGTGACATGTGGAAAGACAAACCAGACATGTAAAAGATGCTGCTTATAGGCAGGAAACCAATAACTAACCAGAACTGCCATCTCTAGTTCAATAAAGGAGGAGGCAACAAAAGAAGATATTTTACCCCAAAATAAGGCAGATTAATCAAGAAAGGATTATTCTTTAGTGTTTTATTTTCAAATATCTTKATTACTCTTGTAGCTTTTGTACTGTTCTTTGCTTATCTTACATTTAAAGAAAGCTCAAATCCTGCCTTTTGTCTGTGTGACACTCACCTGGCGAGACTTGAGCTTGGGATCTCAGATAATTCCTGTAACACTCAATGYCTCATGAATGTAAACTAGAAGAAAAATTAAATTGTTTTAGTAACAGGACTTTCCCATTACTTTCTCAAGGTGAACAATCAGAATCRTGAAGTCTTTTTTTTCCTTCTCACTCATCCAATAACCATTTTCTAAAACGCATCGCTTAAAAATGGCAGTTACCAAGCCTCCGGCATAAACCAGTAAGGAAACARATCATTTGGGATATTCAGTTTTGTAATATCAATCCAATATAAACAGAYCACAAAGTCCATGTGGAAAGAGTGGCATAACCTCTGTCTAGAATGTAGCAGCTTTTTGCATTTCTTGTTGGCTAGGAAGACAGGAATTTAGAGAGAAATGGGCTTTGGAGGATATCTTAATGGTAGGGAAAWCTTGGGCCAAAGTAGGATCTTTATAAAAGCCTGGTGTGGTATTATTTTCAGAAATAACATTCGTAGGGAGAAATAACATTCTTATTCTCTGCCTGAATAGCATTCTAAAAAATAAACAAACTTCTCCCCACTCCCTAATGAGACAACAGTATCTTAGTTTGACAGGACTACCCTCATTTCTCACACAATGTTTCTAAAGGATGAGCAGTGGTAGCTGTTAAGGCCTGTTAAAGCCCAAGAAACAAGAGTWAAGAAAAATTGCTTT
>JACDOX010000054.1:0-53962 GCA_014549065.1 Cardinalis cardinalis | reverse complement strand
AAAGCAAAGACAGCCATTGCTCCTGAGGAGTGGAGGAAGCATTCACATCAAAGCAAGCTACAATGGCTTKCAAAAAGAACTGGAAATCCGGGGGACAACAAGCTAAATTCAGCAGCAGTAGATCCTCTGTACAGCCATGGAGAGGATGCCCAAACACTCCAGCCCAGCTCACCCATGGCTCCCACTGGAGGCTGTACAGAGGGGATATCTCCAATTTAACCTGAAGATGATKGCAGCATGTACATGATGCACTCCAKCTAGGGCACAGACTGTGTTCAAGAAGATATCAAGGACATCAACACCTTTTTCACCATTGTATTATCTTGGTTTGCACTTTCATACTGCACACTCTCTCAAGTACTGGGTGAAAAAGCTTCAAAAGATGTGGTGCTGTTTTATCCTGAGCCAAGACTGAGTTCTGTAGGAGCACTAACTATAGTTTAGCAACAGCTCTGCCTGAATAAATAGCATTTTCTATTTTCACAGCTTCTTTTGGAGCTTCCAGTTCTGTGCAGTGCTACTATGGAAACAGCAGTTCTGCTTCCTGGGGCTGTGGGACAGGTGACCACACTTTCATTGCAGGATATCTGCCTCCCCAGAGCCCTTCAGTTTTGGGCTCCAATGGCTCTTCCTGTACCTGGTGATCACAAAAACTCAGCTGAAATTTGCAGCCTTCGTGGTCAGCAATACACAAAGGCAATATTAAATGAAATATCATACCTAGGACTCCAAGCCTTGAGCCAAATGGGCTATTTAGCAGAAAAGGAACAGTTTGAAGAGAGTGGTCTAGCAGTGATCACAACTAGGCATTTGCAAAATAAGTAGGGAAAATATATCTGAAAACATCAGGTGTCATTATRCCCTCCATGTGAATTCCTAACTCAGGTGTACATCCTGCTTTTTAGCCATAAAGGCTGGAGTAAATAACTCAGGGAGAAAAGCCCTTCCTATTCCACACACACCATGGCATGCATGATCCTGTATGGCCCATGATTGCCACTATGATTGTTTTTTCACACTACATTTTAATTTTCAATGCCTTTTCTTGTCTATTTGCTGATGGAGTCCTTAAAAAGGACAATCTAACCTTTTGTTCTTCCTGCTGTAGAGACACACATCTGCATTTTTTCTTTGTGGCAGTTTTGTTCATTTCTGGTAAAGGCTTCCCAGAACTGAAAATATGCACTCTGCTGCATGGAGCTATATAGAGTTCTTAGGCCAGCTGCCTTTGCTTCCTCTGAACAGATTCCAAAGATGACACATGCATAAACTGTAAAAATTCTGATGATGAGTTTGCAAGGGACAAATTACTGTGCTGGAGATGAATTCACAGTCCAGACCTGTCAATGCATCTGTTCTTTGCTTACACTGAGTGAAGGTATGCTGGAATCAACACAGAACTAGTTCCCTAAATTTAAAAAACTAAATAAAACCCAATCTCAGCTTCTGACAGCAGTGTCTTACAGAACTTCAGCCAATTCAAAACCAAATAGCATTTCCATATCTGTTGCAATGTGCAGCTCATAAGATTAAGACCTTCATTTTAAGGGTCTTTACTCTCAAAGGCTTAAAATCCTTCTGATTTGCAGATCTGTGTCATGCCATCTGTCCCTTCTGATTTTCTTCAACAAATATGGAGTGACACATCTTACAAGCAATAAGGCTTATAATATAAACTCAGGTAACAATAGTTTCAGTGGTACCCTCTCTTCCTTTTATAAAACCAAGGACTCCATAAAAAGTTCTGTTCTAAAATCCTTTCCTTATGAGAACAGATCCACAYGTGCACACTCAGATTTTCAAAAGCTTTCAACAAGTACTCAGTTAATAATAAAAAAAACCCTTTAAATAAAGTRTTTTTAAATCATCTGAATGCTTGTCCTATGGGCAGACTGCTTCAGAAGTCCATTTAATGTATCACACCATAATTAGCACAGTGCAGATTGGTAACAGACTGTGGGAAGCAGATGTTTCTCTGTTATGATCTTTACAGACAAATCAGAGCCAAAAGCTTTCCAAGTGACTCACATTTTCACAGATGTCATGTTCCTTGTGTTGTGCCTGGAAATGAAGGCAAAACACTGATGACCCCTGGCAGGCTTTGCTGTCCCACCCACACCCTTGGGTGAGGTCAGGGAGATGAAGATAATCCGGAAGCCACATGCAGAASGGAAAAGTTCCTCCTCAGAGCCAAGCTGCCATTGATTTGTGTGACATGGCCACATTTCAGGCCTTGACTTCTGCTTATGGCATTAACTTTCATTTTCTTGTAGAGAGGAAGATTCTCTTTTCTACCTCATCTTCCCACCTGTGAAGTGTCAAAATCAACGAAATTTTCAGGTTTCAAGGCAAAGGGATCCAGGATGCTCTTTGTGTAGGCTGCTATGTAATTACTGGTACCATTTTGATTTGGTGATGCTTGTAAATGGACAGAGTTTATTCTGGGAACCCTCAGGACCCATAGAAATGCCCCTCATACCAACACTTGCAGTCTTAATATCTCTCCTCCAGCGGCATTAGAAAGGAAACCCAGAGTAAAGCATGACCAAGCATTTGGAAGATAATTTGTCCCCAAGGAAGCTATGAAGCCTTGGAAGTCACAGGAACCCCATCCTGCCTCAAGTTAACTGCTTATGCTTATTATACTCATTGCACTAATACCAGGAATCTGCCYCACCCATTACTGTGGCTTCAGTGTGTGGGGCCTGCAAGTGACGGATATCTTGGGTATGGTCTGGGAAACAAAYCTTGAACATTTTTCTACTTACCTTGAGAAAGCAATATTGAACTCTCCTTGCCTGGACATTTAATTAAGAAATAGTGGAACAACAGGGTTAATAGAACCCTTTCATTAATTCAACATGCAGTATAATACAATTGTAAAGCATAATTTATGTGTTATTTAAATGTTATTTAGCTGTTATTTAACTGCATAAGATACACAACATTTTTTCTGAGACATTTTCCTGAAACATTTTCCAAAAATAGGAAGGCTGGGAGACTTACTGTTATTTCTGGGAATCCACATTTACAGTGCAGGTTTAAGAAGATAATGGACAAAACATATGAAAAAAATTCAAATATGTGCTTTCAAAGTGCAAGTGCTGGTCACTTACTTTGTTTTAACAGGCTGAAATAAGCCTCAGTTTCAAAGATACTAGCAATAAAATCCCTGTTGGCATCACGAAAGTGTAAAAAGAGCTTAATAGAAACCTCAAGATTTGATAATGTGATTCATCCTAAAGTGGGAAGAGGGGAGGAATTATTCCTAAATCTTTTTTTTTAATGTTGTGTCACTGTATATTCTGATGCTTTTGTTACTGAATTGGAGATAAGTTTAACACAGCTGGTCCCCAGTTGCTAATACATGCTAAAAAAAAAATAAAATCAAAATCTCCCTTCTCCCTGGCCAAGATTCAGCTCAGTTTTAGAAAACTTAAGAGTCAGAGTGTCTGAGTAAAACCTCTGCCAGAAAAATGACCAAAACAAAATGTGGGAACATCCCCTGCTCTGATGTAGGATTTGTATTTACAGTACATTTTGGAGATTTTTTCCAATATGGACTTTAATTACTGAAAATATTTGAGAAATTTTCCATTTCAGTTTTCACCATTACAGGTTTATTTCCCCCTACCATGTGAATACTTCCTCTGCTTGCTCAATTTCATCTTCATTTGAACTGTGCCAAATGGAGGAATCTGAGGCACAGGATTTTAAGTGGAAGGGCTGCAGGCAGGCAGCATTTCTGCTCTGAGACATTTGTGAGGACAGACACTGAGCATGGGGARCATCTGAGCATCTTTGTCAGAAGATGCTGTCCCAGAGCATCCCAGAAAGTGAGCTGGAAAGCAGCAGTAGTTGGAAATTTCCATGTGGCACGTTGGAAATATCAATCAAGATTTCTGTTGTCAAACTGCAAGCTGATAGCTAAATAACTCCTAGGGTGACACATATCATCCCTCCAGGCTCTCAGTGCTGCTGAACTCAATTTCTGCAGCACTATCACATCAGCAGCACTATCACATCAGCAGCCTTTTTAGGATTGATCAACTCATCTTCTCACCTATAATGAAGCTTCTGGATCAGGAGGATCACTGAGCTCTGGTTTAGGATAATTCACATGAATAGTTCTACCAAGATTAACAAGAAAAGGTAGTATATAGACTTGAGTGCTTTGCTGAACTGGGGCCAAAGCTTTCTAAAGCATTTTAACCTTAAGAGAGACAGAAGTCAGAGCTTTGAGCTTTTACTCTGCAGCGTTGTATTGTATTACAGAGTTCTGTTTCCAGATGCCTTCCTTCTGAATTGAAGCCAAAAAGCAGATACAGGCTTGCCCAGAAAATAGCAGTGCTTGTTACTTGTCCAAGGTTTTCCTCCATCTTGTGCCTCTTCATATCTTCCCTTTAGTTTATATGGCATTGTGACATCTGAGGACCAGTCCCATTTCCTTAATGGAAAAAAGGAGGAAACMAACACCCTAGTGCCAGTGCCCACATCAACAACTAGACACCTACCTCAAGCCAACTAGAAATGTTTTCTGGGTTTTGTTTTTTCTTTTTTTTAGAGCAGCATTGCTCACTAACTTTGGTAACAGTACTCTCCTCTGGCAGCRTATGTCATCAGCCTCTTACCATGTCCGTTCACACCAGAGATACCTGTGTGGATCTCTAGAGCATTYTAAAAAAGATCTGACAACTAAATCATGTTTCCAAAACTGAGGTCAATCATCCTAATGAGCTACTTCCTCCACAAAATATGTAATCAGTAATCTTTGGAACTGCATGGATTTTGAATAAGTTACGAGYGCAGGATTACTGTCCCGTTCTCTTTCACTTCTGAACCTGCAGCATTTCCCAACAAGATTATTACTTCAGGATTATGCCAAGCCATAATCACATGAGAAGCTGGAGTTTTCAGAGCCATACTTAATAGCCAGATTTTGCAAACACCATTCAGGAGGCTGCAATTGTTTGTGGGATCTCTGAGCTTTACGCTCTCTTTGAAAAGCTGCTCAGGTTAACCTCTTCAGGAGAAATTCCTGCTGCAWTTTCAATGCCCTGGTAAGCAAAGAAAAAAGCAGGGCTTTACACAAGAATGGGGCAGAGGACACTTGACATAAAACGGTCCTTCAAAAGACTATCAAATGGTAGCAGAAATACTTACACCGTCAAAGAAGCCACTTAAAATATATGGATGTTGCCTGAACCTGGGAAAAGACCTTTGTGTTTCCTCTGARCTAAATATTCAGGTACATGAGTTCTGCTGCCTGCAAAGCTGCCTTGCTGATCCAGTCAGTGACATTGCTGTCTGCCACTTTGGAGGAAGAAGCAGGAATGGGATGTGTGTGKGTGAGAGGTATCAGAGATATAAATTATAGGGGGGAAATAAATAAACAAACACACAGGACAATTTGGGGCAGAGGGCAAAATTTCATTTGAGACAAAGGCTCAATAAGTTTTCTATAAAAAATCTGAAGCCTTCCAGATTTCAGGTAGTAAAGAAGCTTATATAATGGATGATCTTATCCAGAAAGGAAATGCCTCTCTAATGTGTTCATGATGAGATAATTTAATAAGTAGCACATACTCTATAAAACTAATTTGTGTAAAGAGGGATGGATTTCAAACCTCTTCAATGAGTTTACCRTGAACAGCAGTTACAAAATGGAAAGCTCTGAGTGACTGCAGAGGAAATGATCTCTGGGCTTTTAGAATGAATCTCTAGGTTGCTAAACAACTAATGTTTTGTTAATTAGTATACCAATACTCGGTATTGATCTCCCTTATTTTTATAAATCACTGTTTGTTTCACCACTACTTTTCAAGAGAAGCACCTGTAACCATTAAACTACAGCAGGTTTTCATTACACTGGACAGAATATGACAGGAACTGACAGATGCCCTAAACTATCACTCTGATGCTATACAGAAATGATACTTATAWAGTACAATCAGTAAGAAAAAAAGAAACAAAGTTAAAGTCCTGGAGTTAGACAATGTAAATATTAAGATAATCTGGACACTTAGGCAAGTTTCAATCTTCAAATCTGCCAGGTTCAAAAGCAACTAAATTTAACCGCTGCTGAATGCTATMATCTTATCTAAACTGAGGATTAGCTCTCCAAGGTATGTTTGGACAACATGTCTGATGTCAGCCAGGGTTAATATATGTCTGTTACAACATCAAATAAAAATAAGAATTACAGAGCCAGTGATGGTGATGTTGCTTTAGTGGTTGCAGAGCCAATTGTTACCTTGGTTCCCTGACCCATCCTCTATCACCATGGGCTAGGGGACAAGTCTAACATCAGTACAACTCATTTTGGACATGGTGTTGAATGGTGAAACAGCAGACAGAACAGAAAAGAATTTTTCAGAGGCTTTTTTCTTTCCAGATTTCCTAACTGGTTCAATCAGGAAAATATTATATAAAAAATACTCTCCGCAGCGCAACACTAGGGACCACAATCCACCYAAGAGATAGCAAGTTAGGACCCTTGTTACTGCTAAATGACTGTCCAAAACCAGGACCTGAGCTACTTTCTGCCTCTTACAATCTCATACTTCACTTTCAGCCTATGCTATCCCTTATCTCTTTGGAWAATCAAATAATGTCCATTAAAATAAATGGATTTTTTTTTTTGCATAATAGTGGACTACTTACCTCATAAGTTTTGTATGAATTGACCATTTACTCCCCCTACAGTAAGAAAATGCCCTTCATCTGAGCTTCTTTGTCTCCCTTCAAAACCCAGAGAGMTGTCAGAGAAAAAGGGCAGATATCKCATTTCTAAGCCCTAAAGTTTCCACACATTTTATGATTTTCTCCTCCTAAATAATTTGTTCCMAATTAGAGAACTGTATTAATTTCCCTGCAATCTCAGCTACAGACCACAGAAAGCCATTAGCAACCTCAGCAGATGATGGAGCCCGAGGCATCCACAGACCCAAGATGGAAAAGGTTGCTTTTTGAATGGATCGGGGGGTCAGCAGCTGCTGCTGGCTGAGAGCTGCTCAGCCTGGCTCCACAGAGCAAACTGCTGAGGCTGTGGGAAGTGGGCTGGCGGCATTTTTCCAAGCAAGTTGTCCTGTCAGAACAGGCAGCTGCAGGAGCTACTCCAGACAGTGACACCTGACAGGACAGAGCGTGACTGTCTCCTCCACATCCACAGTCAAGCACCAACTCTGCCTGTGCCAGCACTTATGGCAAGAGTATGAAGCATCCTCATGTTTCTCCTGACCTTCCCAACAAGCTGAACCAAAGCATCATGTGATTTTACCTTCCCTTTTTCCATTTCTGAGAATGACTAAAATACATTGGAAGTTTCTATTAATCTGGAAGAGAATTAAGAGTGCTCACTGAAGACAAAGAGAAAGGCTTTAAAAACTTATTTTGTTTGAAGATTTTATGACCTAAGGATAGTTAAAAAGAGTAATCAAAAGGCAGTGCCTTGTCAATGTACAGAACATTGACATAAATTTTTTATATCTATTTTGCTCCCCCTCRTCTCTTGGTTATTGTTGCAATCAAGAAATCAAAACAATGAATCTTCCTGTCTTCATTTCAAAGTATTAAGCTTCTTAGAAGTAGCTGTTCCATTTATTTCCTAGAAAAATATTTCTGGGTTTTAGTCTAGTTACTTTTCAGCCTGAGAATTTTTTTTCAAGCTACAGCTGACTCACTACCTATAAAACTGCCATTGTACTGGCATAAGGCTGCAAATTCAGGGAGTACCTCTTGCTGTCTACAGGAAAGAAAAATACAAAGGTAAAACCATCCAATTTTATCTCACTATAAGAACACACAGAAAAATATTACCTAAGCACTTCTTGAACCTGACATTCTCAGCTCGAGAGACAGGTGYTTGACATGACGTTGCTACAGTGAGAATGTCTGCTCAACACCCTTTGCCAGCCATACAACTACAAGAAGGGAAATTCAGAGCAAAGTTAGGAGGAGAATCAAAAGAACTGAAACTTGCTCTGRGACCTGTTTGCCAATATTTTCTGTAAATAATCCAGACAGGTCTCTGGCCTCTCAAGTGAGAAAAAACAGTCTGTGACCAGGATTTCAGTGCTGCTTTCTGAGACACTGGCAGAGGAGGAGAGAAAGCAAMAGATGGAGCCAGTGACTTGGGGAGATTTAAGCCTCTTATTTGCAAGCAGGATTACAGATTGAGAGRGGCCACACTTCTCTCCTTCCCTCCTAGAGGGTTTAGCATACAAACAGTATTTCAAAGCATTAAAAACCCTGTGGTTTTTCTGGACAGTACATATGCAGTGATTATTGCAGGGGAATATTGCCCACCTGAAAAGTAGTTGCATTTTACACGTTATACTGAAAAACTATTAACCCCCCCATCTGCAAACAATGCCCCAGAGGTAGCAATTCTCTGTTGAATTCAGTGTTCTGAACAGGTGGGCTGCTGATACTCTTTCTCTGACCTGACATTTGGAATTTTAGGTGCCCACCTACATCAGGTCCATTGCTGGACAGCAGCTGCTTATGTGTGTAACACACAGGATCCCCTCATGGACCTGCTCTGGCCAAGATGAAGCCCTGTTCTTTCCCAAAGAGGGCAAACAGTGAGAACTAAGCAAGACTACTGAATGTCCTGCCACTTGACTGCAACACTGAACCAAAACCTGCTCTCCTCTTTTTGATGAAGTAATTTCCTTCTATRCCTTTTAAACTTCCATGCTCCCTTCATACCTGGAGGGTCAAGAAACCCCTAAACAGTAAATTTAAGGTGGGATGGGCAGCATGTTCTTGCTTGTTTACACAGATCCCTGAAAGCCAACAGACCACCAGGTGTGTCCATTAGTAGGAGACAAAAAACCTGTTTTTCCAGAGCTGGATAGAACATCACAGTGCATCACAGTACAATGATAATRACATGTTTAGGCTTTCACTTGGATCCTCATACTTGCTGTGTAAGAAATAAGCAATGCAAAACCTGCAGATTGTGAAGTAATGGATGGATATATTTTACAGCCATGACGGTGGGAAGAGAAAAAGGCTCTGCTCAATTAGACTGACCTAATTTCATTTCTGAAAGTGCCATCCTTTTCATCCTGTCTTCCTTCAGAGAATGATCCTGCATTGCCAAGGCCATGCTCTCTAGTTGAATCTCTCAATTGAATTAGCAGTTTCAAAGCCAATTTCAGTACAGCCAGTGCCAGATCTGTGTGTGAAATTTTCTAAATTAATTTAAAACAGCCATCTCTCATCAGTCAAGAAACCAGTTAAACCAATAAGACAGTGAGGATCCATCAGGACTAATTAAAAAAGTTAATTTTTGAGTTCTGAGCAACTTTACGTCTTCTCTGTTACTGTTTGAAAGTTACAGGTTGCAACTGGAAAGAGAGGTCTGAGAAACTTGGCCTAAATTATCCTTTCAAAATAAACAAAGAATATCCCATCAGCTTTCTTTTATCCACAGGAGAGAGCAGCCACACAGTGCTGAGAGACAATTCMCTGCATAAGTAAAAAGAGGTGATGGTAGTTGAATCGTCCAACTCTCACTTCCACGCTGCCACCACAAAACCAACCTCAAACCACAGTGTGTGATGACAAATAACCTGCTGCAGTTCATCCCCTGCTTTCAGAGCTTCCTCATTACTATTYCAAAATGCTAAAATAGGGCTGGACTCATAATTAGCAGTTTCCTCTCTTCCCTTGCATATACACAAAATGTAATTGTTTACTTGAGAGCCATCAAGAGCTATTCCAGTGCTTACAYGTCCAAAGCCCAAAGGTACCTTCATCTTCAGATCTTGTGGCTGTTGTGTTTCCTTTCTCATGTGTATATTGCTCAATTCCATTTTCCTAAGCCTGACTTCTCTTATAGCTATCTCAGCACTTTCCCCTTAAGTTCAGACCTATGTAAAGGACTGTTCTTTCTCCCTTCTGACAGGCCTTTTGTCCCCTTTTATAAAGTTACTGCTGCCCAYGTTTTTACTGTTCCTTCCTTTCTTCAATTGCTCTTCCTACTCCAGGAAGGTGTGCGAGTTGGCATTACAAGGTATTTGATCAAATTTGAACAGAAAACTTGTTCTGTGATGCTGTGAGACTGGGATTCAGGTTCCAGGCTGCCTTGGCTCCAGTTATATTCTTAGGAATAAGCTTGGTTGACTGCTGTAGATCTCCACTCCATGGCCTATGAATGGAGCCAAGGTGCTTAGCTGTGGCTTACTTGCCTATACATGGACACCTRAGTTTACTTGCCTTAAAATACAACCTGAGTGTCTTAAACAATATCTAAGAGAGATTTCTCACAACACAAATGGGAAATAATCCCTAAATTMATTTAATTCCATAGCAGGGGTTCCACAGAGATCAGGTGTTGGCCTACAGTTTTCAAACACCAAAAAAAAAACCCCAGGAAGCATAGAACTAAATAGTTATAACTTGAAAGTAAGTAAAAAAAAAAAAAGAACTCTCACTTCTGTCAAAAGATTTGGCAATTAGATGGCTTTCTAAATTAAAAATGATACTGTAAAACCAAATTAATTTCCAGATATTCTATGGGCCATACACCACACAGACTAGACTGCAGTTTTTCCAGTTCTATAGTGCATGAAGACTTCATCTCACTCCTGAAACAGTTCCTTGTATTCCCCTCTTCAAAACCCTTCAGTGCAGCAGCAATTGCCTTCACCTGCTTCTATAGTGCTCTTTTAAGTAGAGTCTATTTCTAGCCCTGTCCTGAAATATGCCCTGCATACTCTGGGAAAGGCTTTGCTGAGCAGAGCTTTCTATCAGTTCTTGCTGCAGCACAACTGCCTGCAAACTTCTCTTCTTCCCAAGTGCCCATCGGGAAGCCTCACAAGTTCTCTCATCTGGTCTTCGTGGCCACACAGCAGGTTGAAGAGAACACTTTGCACCTTGGCAAATTACMTATAAACACCCAGCTTTGCAGCATGCTTGCTTGCAGCATGACTCAAACCCCAGAACTCTTACACAGCAAGAAAACAGCCTTAAGAACAGGATTTATATCTGACAGACATGGGCATTTTCTTAGGCTTTAATTTCTTCAGAACTTCTTTTTTGAACACAGCAAGTGAAATAAGCCTCAACATCAAAAAGAGTTTAGCACACAGGACTAATTTGATTTGTGTTTGCTGCAGCATTAGCAGCAATAATGAAAGTTAACAGCCACACCACTCTTCTAAGTCTCTTTGATAAACTAATCCTTTAACTCTTTACCTCCTTTATTTTCTTAATGCTTCTTCTGTTCTTAAAACTTCTTAGGAAAGGAGGGTGCTTGAAGCAGGGGATGCTTAGAAGAGTGTTGAGTGTTTGATGACAGCAGGCATCCTGAAGAATGTGTATACTTTTCCATTTCAGACAGGACATGGAAATTATCAATTTAATTATCATGTCAAATTATTATTTCACCMTAAACATTGAGTATGGACCTTCAAGAAATACATTAATTCTAGGTATAYATTTATATATTTATGAAGTATTAAACTTAAATATTAACATATCTGCAAAGAYAAACCAAAAACCAGGCAGTGCTGAAAAGCCTTCTCTGTGCACCTTGTCACAATCAGCCCGCAGGAAGGTAGATATTAATTCAGTTAATTCCTGCATGTGTGTCAGGGCATTSCTTCTAATTTTGTTACCTTCCTGTTCATAGACCCAGTGTGTTTTCCCATACAAAATATCCCTACTTTCTCTGTTGACTCCCTATCTCCATTTTTGCRCTTGCAGGGCTATGCCATGCTGCAATTTCAATGCTGTGAGTCCTCTCTTCTGCTCTAGGCTAAACACCCTGATGAATGGACAAAGCTCATTTCATCCTTCCTCTACCTGAGCAATACAAAARTTAATAGAGTAGCAAAAAACCAGACAAACAAATGAAAAAGCGACAACAACAACAMCACCACAAAAACCTGGTGATTTCTAACACTTGGATACCCATCAATTGCCTGTCTGGTTTGATAAAAACCTTTTCAGCAACTGCCAYCACTGAATGCAACTCCAGATCATGAATGCTTACTGTAAAAATTCTGCACTACTCTCTCTCTCTTGACAGATATTATTATCCATCTTCCTTGGGGCTAAAATTTCCATCTAACAGTATCTGTAGCCTGGAAGGATTATTTTTGATCTCCGCCTTCCCCTTCTCTTGCCTGAAGGGAAGAAGCTGAAGTCCTGTATGCATGTAATTARATGTATTTCTACTCTTTAAAACATTGCAGGGGCACTTTCTGTTAGATTTTTTATGAGATTTGTTCAAAGAAAGGCAGCAACATCAGAATTGTTTAGTCTGACACGCAAAGTATGGGTCCTAATTACTGAGTTAGATCMTCATTTCTCTCAATTCAGCTCTGGTGGTTTGCTTTAGATAGACCATTATATCACAGAAGCATTTATATCACAGAACAGACATTTATATCACAGAAGCTCAGCTGGATAGCCTTCCTCCTCTAGCCTTTGTAAAAATTACCCTGCAGTCACAAGGCCGGATAACCCAGTTTACTTGCACCTATTGTAATCTCATGACTACATGGCAGTTACAGCTATAAACTTCTACATCCTAATTTACCATTTCAAAACTAGAAATACAAAAGCCACCTTCTGAAATAGAAGAAAACAAACTATGTCAAAGAGGGAACCCTATAACCATTGGACATATAACTGCTCCTCACTGTCAGCAGACATTTTTACAGAGGATCATGGTTTTCATTATCACTGTTTTGCCTCAAGAGAAATCTAGATGCTAAAAGAAATTATAGTCTTAACCAAAACCATCAGGCATCAACCACTTGTATCTCTGATAAAATKCTTTTTTCTCTGAAGTGCATCCGGGAAGCTGCCTATAATTGGAAACGTTGGAGGAACCACACAGAAGCAAAGGCAGCTTGAGTGTCAGACGACCATTTTCATGCAAAATGGACTAAAAGCCTGCAGCTAAGAGCTGAATACTTAGAGGCTTAGCCATTTAGGGAAAAAAAAATGCAAGTATATCTGCACCTTTCATACATCTCTTTACAATGTGTAAATGAATGCCTCTCTTGAAGACATTTAAGCCATCTTTCAGCAGACTAACATTTAATAAAATGACCTCTCTCCCTCAAAAAAATTGCATTTTYCCCCCAACCATTATAGCATATAATCACATTGCCCAGGATGTGTTGGGCTTGGTGTTAACTACTGAGTTCACCAGGAGAAGCAAGCAAAAGAAAAATTTATCTAATAAGATATTCAAATGTTTTGAAATAAAACCATTTCTCTTTGGTGATCATAGGAAAGCTCACCTGCATCCCATGACTGTTTCCAGAAGCTTTAAAGGAAACAAATGTTTCATCATAACTAAAGCCAGTTTACTCCCAGTTACCTTTCTATAGAGGTCTTCTTGCCTCAGCTACAGGAAGCATTGCAGGCTCCCATCCCAATGGGATCAGGACCACCTGGATGTCTGCACAGCTGGCTGTAAGCAATCCAGGAGTGTATGGAGGACAATTTCCTGGTCCAGGTATAAGACAAACCAACCAGAGGAGAAGCAAGTACCACAATATTTTCTTGTCCCCAACATTCAAAGGGGACAYTGTGAACAGACATTGACTATTTGTTCATGCAATTGCACTGATGCAAACCATCCTCAGGCAATGCCTTCTTGATCTCCATAAGCTCAGCCTGTGTGGCCATGTGTGCCATGAAATCATTGGAACAGGTGTCCTCACTCTTGGTCACTATTTAATGTAACAAATGTATGGACATAATTTTTGGAGCTCACTCCAGAAATTTGGATACCACCTTCAAATCTGAATATGTCTGGGGATTTCTCTCACAAAAAGGGTGCTGAGACAGACTTTTGCTGACCTTGCCTTCCCCAGGCAGAACATCATCTGCACCACCAACAGTGGGGTTAGATGATTTTCTTCCCGTGGAAAGGTACTCTCMCCTACTTTCAGGAGCTCATATCCCAAATTTGGATACCATTTCCAGAGTTGAATGCATTAGGGATTGCTCCTGTACTGAATGTGGCAGGAAAGAAAGCTGGTGCTGGCTGTTATCTCCCCTGGGCAGCACATACTGCACCACCCACACTGGGCTGGGTTCTGTCCTGTCCTGTCACCACTGCCAGAAGCCTCCTCCAAAATTTGGATACCACCTCAAAAATGATCTCATGAAAGAGCATGACAGCTAATTTATCTGAATTTTGGGAGTAGGATCCTGAAAATAATGGCAGTCCTTCTGTTTTTTCAAGGCAAACTCCTATCCAGTCTTGGTGGTGTAAATGATAGAGTGCCTGGGGGAGGAAAAGTCCTTCAGCTTTCTATCCTGGTACGTTTTGTGTGGAAGCAATCCTCCAACATATTCAGTTTTGCAGGTGATATCCCAGTTTGGCTCCAGTGGAGCATTCTGTGTTGGATCTTGGGTGTGCAAGAGCCAAATAGGTTATGGTGCATAACATCAGCAGGAAAGTGCATAGCACCAGTTTTTGTGATGCAGTTCAAGGGGCATGACTTAAATGAGGAGCCTTCAMCCCGGGCACATGAGCGAGGTGCAAATTAAGGGATGTAAATAGAAGGTCAAAGTCAGCAAAAGCCTTTTGTCCTTTTGTTTGTCAGTAATGTTTAGATGTTTTCAACCTTGGATCTGTACTTTGGATTAGTTAGAGAGAAAATGGCACATTTAATTCATTTGCAAGTACGCAGCGTCATCTGGTGGAGCTGAACGGGGACAGTGAGAAGGTTAAATAAATACAGTTGGTTTTTTTTTTTTTTTTTTTCCTGGCACCTTCAGAGTGGGAGCAGTTCGTTGAGGGGTTCGGTTTAGGATCTTGGCACTGTGAGAGTGAAAGGATATGATCTTACGCACACCTGGCAAGGAAAATGGGTATTCTTCGTGCTGGTGGTACAGTTTACATCCAAAAGTGATTAGGTTTTGCTGGCCTCTACCTGTCTTTGCCAGCCTGTTTTCTGAACCTCCCTGAACTTTTTCTTTGGGCATGCGCTATTGTTTTTTGTTACGTAACTTGCACCCTCTGTAGTCCTCTTCATCTGTTTCTCCTCTGGTTCCAGCTACATTTATCACTCTGTGTACATACCTTTACATTTTTATATCTTTTTTTCCTGGCTAGTCTCTAAGCTCTGTTCAGCAGGTTCTAAACTGAATAGAACTGAATATTTCTATTCTCTATGTTATTTATCAGAGGATAAAGGACAAATGTAAGGGGAAAAGTGAGGGAAAGGTGAAGTAATTGGGCTTTCAAGCATGAAGTAATTGGCTGCTCATGAGAAATTAATTGTAAATTTATTAACACCTTTGTGAAACAAAAGAGACGTTGTCCGGCATTTTGAGAAAACATCTGGCAGAATCAGTCCCAGAAAAGAGATTTTCAGGGTCTGAAAAGTCACAGTCCTGAAAGAAAGGCAACTTCAGTATTTCTAAGAATTGCCTTCCTTTTTACAGGCACATCTTTCCTCAGGGGAATTCTGTACAGAATATAATAAATATAATMAACAGAATATAATAAAAAYAGAATTACAGAATATAATAAAAAARWTCAGCTTCTGAAAAGAGCAGGAGAGAAGGAGAATTGTGTCTAGAAAGGCTTTTCCCACTTTCTGCAATGAGATGATTTGATTGCAGGACTATCCCCTCACTGTTGGATGTGAATAAGTGAAACTGTAGGCCTTGAACTCCTCTTACATTTTGAATTCATTATGTTGCTCACATTATTTAAGGAATCTGATTTTCTTAATTTAGCAAAGTGGGTGTAATTTTTGCAGTTTATCTCAGTACAAAAGACTGGGATCAAAACCCCATCATTTGCAGTGAGAATAAAATATGTTCCACTCTATGGATTTTATTCCCTTCCATTCTGTTCCACTGTATTTAATTCCATTCCATTCCATTCCATTCCATTCCATTCCATTCTGTTGAAATCCATTTCATTCAATTCCATGCCATTTCATGATGGTCCATGTCCATTCCACTCCACTCCACTCCATTCCATTYCTTTAATTTTAATTTAATTCCACTCCATAGCATTCTTCCATTCCTCCATTCTATGAGGTTTCACTCAATTCCATTTTATACTATTCAATTTCATTTAATATCACTTAATTACATTCCATTCCAGTAAATTCAATTCCATTCAATTCTATGCCGTTCTATTATGTTTCATTCTATTCCATGCCACTCCATTCTATGAAACTCCATTCCATTCCAATCTATTCCATGCCATGCCATTTTAAGATGTACCATTGAAAACCATCCACTTCACTCCATTCCATTTAATTCCAATAATTTCCTAACATTCTATTGCATACCATGCCATTCCATTCCATGTCATCACGTTCTATTCCTTTCCAATATGTTCCATTCCATTTCGTCCCTTTCCCTGTCTTTCCATGTCTCTCTGTTCTCTCTGTTCCTTTACATTTAATTTAATTCCATTCTGTTCCAATTTATGAAATTTTATTCCATTCCATTCCATTCCATTCCATTCCATTCCATTCCATTCCATTCCATTCCATTCCCTTCTTTTCCTGGAATGGAATGGAATGGAATGGATCTCTCAGCCAGCCTTCTTTCCAGCTGCTCTTACTCTGAGCCCCACACCAATCTATTTTAGAAGCAGAGGAGATGTCAGGGAGCGGGGGCAGGATTTGTGTCCCCTGCCTGTCTAAAGTGCTCCCGGCCGCAGTTGGTGCTCGGCTGCTGAGAAAGCCGAGAGAGGTGAATCTCCACAGGATGGCAGTAAAACCCAGCGTGTTCCTTATCCATCTTTGGGGTGAGGAGAAAAAGGACTTTAACACATGAGCCTGCCTTCAGCTCCTGGACTATTTCTAGGACCACAAGTGAATTGTTCACCATCTTAGTGCTTTGGCTTTCTATCTCAAATTTGTATATGTGTGTCCAGGCGTAGGAATAGTTTCACCAAGATCAAGCATAGGAGAAGAGGCATAATATCAGCCAAGTAATCCTAATTCCTGTCTACCCACCTACCTGAATGAAAGTGCCCCAAAAGAATATTCCTCTTTCTCAACCCTGAAGCTGTGTAACTCTGTCCTTCCTTTCTGTCCTAGGTGCATGGCAAGGAAGGAAAGCTGAGGTCTCTTGGCAAAAGCAGCTGGGATTGGGATAGAGCAGAAAATCAGGCAAGAAAGAGAAACTGCAGAATGGAAAACAGGAAGCAGGAAAGACAATATTTTGAAGARAGTTTATGTAAAAAAAAAGCAAACACTTGATTGAAACACATAAAAGCTGATGTACAGATAACTACAATCAAAGGGAGGGGAGAAATGAGAAACCAGGAGAGGAACTAGAGGCCTGCATAGTCCCTGGATGTACAGAAGTCTCACTTAKTTGTTGAAGAATGGTGCTTTCCCTTGAGTGATCGATCACTCACTTGCCAGCTGAAGAACAGACAGGTGAGTTCACTGACAGGTTTGATTGTCCAGATTSCCTGCAATTCTCATCGCAGGGTACTGACAGAGGAAGGACCAGCTTTCAAAGCAGTCAAAAAGCTYCATTGAGCAGTGGTGGGTGGGCTGCACTTCCTGAGCAGGAGGTGGTTGTTAGCAGGTCATTTATGTCATTTCTCTGTCCTTTCTGACATACCTAGTCTCTTGCCCATCACTTATGTCTTGTTTTATCTGAGCAAATGGCAAAGTTTCTGGGTCAGGGACTATAATTTTCTACATATGTATACACAGARTTCTGGTCCTAATTTGAGAGCACCATGTACTTTTAAAGTTTGTKTGATAGATCTGTCAAGGGTCTGAGAGGACTGCAGGGAGACAATAGAGGGATTTGGAGTCAGCATGTGGGTATGCAGGAGACACTTAGGGTCTTGAGAGTGTTGCCATTCCCAAAACTGGGCTCCCTCTCCCAGCAAAATTAGGTCCCATGATACCCAACTGCAAATCTCACCTRGGTTTTGCATCCCTGTCTGCACCATTACTGCTACCTGCAGCTGATTGAGCAAAACATTCCTGTCTTCATTCTAACCAGCATCCATATTCTACTCCTTTTGTTTCTGTTTCTTACACGTGCAGACATACAGAAAGTTTTGCCCACAACTGCCAAGTAGCCAAAACTTTTTGTTTTGCATTATAGATAGAAAAATTCCCGATATACAGATTTGTTTGCTGACTGCCTGCCTAGCATTGTTCTGGGATTTTCAGTTGCMGCAAGTAAATTCTTGATGGGCTGTTCCAGTGATTATAATCCTAACAAATGAGAAGTTTAACTGCAGTAAATGGCAGGTGTCTAAGCTGTAGGTGTGGCAATTTAACCATTTAATTCAGCAAGATTACAGCGTCTGCTCTTGAATATCTAAGTGTTTGAGTACATATACAGACAAATGTCCTGCAGTTCAGAGAGCACCCAAAAATGTTAAGAACTGGAATGGATTGCTCTCCTCGAAGAAAGACAAAATATATAGGATGTATGTGTCAACTGAGGGACAGGAAACATTCTATCCACATACCTGAAGGAAGAGCATAAACTTGAACTACAAATTATTTAGTGGGCTCTGGGGAATAAGAATAATAGTGAGACGTACACATATATGTGTATAAAACTCAACAGTGGGATAGGGATGAGGAAATACGAGAGAAATAGAGGAGATTTGGTGCATCAGAGAGACTAGAGCTGTTCAATATTTTTGTGCCAGCTGGGTCCTGAACAAGGCTCTGAAGTTTAGACAGCAAGGTTGCAAGGCAGGGAACTGCAAAGCATTTGGGTCAGCATGATTTTAGGGAACCTCAGCGTGCCATCAAGGGGGGATGTGGGGTCTTGTGCAGTGCTTTTAGGGACTTTGCCAGCCTGTCTAACAGGGGACCTCATCTGGAGTCACAGACCTGCAGCCAGCCTTGTCCATGTGCTGGGCTGCACCGCTGTTACAGTGCCTGGATGTGGCCCTGGAGAAATGTCCCAGGAGCTGCTCCTGAATTGCTCTGACCTAGGAGATCAAGCAGGTGATGCTGAAGAGCTATTTGAGACTTTACATCTGTGCACACTTGTCTATGAATGTAGTTGCTCTCACAGACATTAAGAAAAGTTTAAGCTGTGGCTCGTTTTGTAACTGAGCTGGTTGCCCRTGACCTGCTTGCTTTGATTGTTGGTTACTTGTAAAGTGTGGCTTGCCTAAATCACTTGTTTTATCTCCTTGCTATCACTTGTTTTATCTACTGCTTGTTTTGCTAATAACCCTTCTGAATAAGAAAGTTAATGATTAGCAGCTAATATATAATTACAGAGTGAATGTTCTGGCAAGTACTTTATGAGAGAATCTGCAGATGATACAGGTGTTCTACAAGCAAGCACCCTTGCTTCTTGTCTCTATCACACATTTGAACTCTCTTTTTTCCCCCCAGAGCCAACCAAGACATGAATTTCTTGGTTTTGGTTGCAGATGGGAATGCAGTGTATACTAGGAAAGACAGAGTGTGACAGCACTTGCTATGCACTGGGATCTGACATAGTGCTGTTTTCCCACTCAATTTTTGTTCTGTCAGGGTGGTAGGGGAGAAATAAAATGTTGTAGGATATTGTTGAGGTTGTACCATACACTAATTACAGGGAATCATGTTTGACACAGCACATGTTGATCTTTGGATTATTTATCTCCTATTGGTGTTTGATCAAAGAGTAAAATCTCTCCCTGCCTTCTGTCAGAGCTTCTGGAATCTAGCCACAAATTCTTGCAGAGACAGTTTCATTAAAAATTTGTATGCATGCAAGAGCAAGATATGAAGTCAAACACAATGTCAGAAAACAAATATCTTATTAAAGAATTTATGGAAATTTTGAAATATTATTTACTTTCTAATGGATCCAGAGCAAATAAAAGGTTTTTTGAGTGGTCTGTTTATTGAAGGAAATCCATTTGAGGGTCAGAACCTTAATGCTGTCTGTTAAAATCTACTTTTGGTAGCAGCATGGAAATAAAGAAATTTTTATTACGTGTCCTTTTGAGGGCATAGGAGAGACAGTACTTGCAGCTGATGCTCATCAACATGCAGGAGATTTTTGGCAATTGGGTGAGAGTTGCAGAGCAATGCTGCTCTTTAGCTCAGATGAGAATTTCCATATGTTGGGTGTGACTTCAGAACTGTGCAGCCCTGGTTACTCCCACTCATGTGGATCCACATTCCCAGACTTGAGAAGCTTTGAAAGCCCAGCTCCAGGGCAGCCAGGAGGATAAGTCCTCCTAGTGGGAAATGCATGTTACTTTGAAATGCTGGAGGAAGGTCCAACCAATTGATGGCTTCACTCTTGACATTATTGCTATTACAAAAGAGGGGTTGGGGATTGAATTTCTGATAAATGTTGGAATTAATTGAATAATTAAGTGTAGCATTCATGTGGTGAAGGGACAGTTCCCCCATTCCCCTAAATGATATATAATGTATACATGGATTTTTTTGCATGTCTTTTATCATTCAGAGCAACTGCAGTCAAAATGGTGATGTGCAAACAATTTTAATTAAAAAATGCACAAATTTTAAAAAAGTTTTTTTTTCAGGAGGCTGCAAAATTGCAAATATTTCTTAGGATACACAAAGCAGATTTCACTCTTTGGTATGGCATGAACTTAGCCAAAATATCTTTCCATGGAAGAGTTAAAGACTGCATTTCTTAACTGTAATAGATAAAAATTGTAACARCAAGGGAGGAAAATGTATTTGAAAATGGATTTTATTTACATAACATACACTGCTTAAAATACTTCTTTAATATATATGGTCATAAATAGTACATTGGTTCRAAGTGAAAAAATGGGAGTAGACAGCCACCTTTGTGCAGATCATCCTCTTCCCACTGTTGTTCCTGCATCTCCAGGAGGATACAGGTTCACTGTTTAGGACATGACTTCTGAAAAGCAAGAATTAAATCCCACACAAACTGTTTCACCTGACTGGCCATCACCTCCTTAGGATGGGAAATCAGGGCACTGCTCCCAGAGTGTGGTTGCTTGTGAACATCTTTATATAGGATTCAGAAAGTCTGGGTTTGGGAGTTTTCTTAACATAACCATCAAATAAATATGTCAGCARTGAATTGAGATGCCAAAACCCAAATTTTCATCTTATATATATGCAAAGCATATTCATTTAGAGTAGGACACATAATTGTCTTGGAGAGGAAACCTAAACCCAGATCTTAGCTCTGCAAAATCTTACTGCTTTTTCATCAGGGAATCATAGAATAATTTGGGTTGGAAGAGACTTAAAGATGGTCCAGTTTTAATCCCTCTGCCATGGGCAGGGACACCTTCCATTAGACCACACTGCTCAGAGCTCCATCCAATCCTGCCTTGAACCCTTCCAGGGATGGAGAACCAACAACTGTGCAGCCTGTACCAGYACCTCACCACCCTCACAATAAAGAAAGTCTTCTTAATATCCAATCTAATTATTTTAGCTAAAAGACATTAAGAATAGAATAATTAGTAGAAAAGAGCAGGACAAGTTTTCTTTATAGAGTAAACTYAAAAATAGCCAGGACAGTACATGTATATTGGATTGATTCTGGGATAGAAAAATTATCATGGTGTGAAGGCACTTCAAAACCAAAACTTTTGACAGAGTTTCTAGTATTTTCTGACATTGCTTGTTTGATAGTGGAGCTGAAGAAGAAAGGAAATTTCCTATAAAATATTCTCTTTTAATAGACACTCAAATAATTAAAAAAAATTGAAATGCCATGTTTTGTGTTCTTTCACTATCCTCCCCCCTTTCCCAAACAGTTCTAACTGTGGTAACACAGTCTCTTGGGATGCAATCCTGCTGGAATTGTTTGACACACCTGCTCCAGAGGAATGCAAGGGCATTATGTAGGCTTGTTTCCACAAATGTTCTTTAATGTCAGCACAAATTTATACTTCAATGCTCTGTGTTGGGCGGTGTTCAGGGGAAGAAAGCTCTCTGCAATCCAATATTAGAACTTCTTCCAGACTGCAGCTCCAGGAGCTGTAGTTACATGCTGGAGAACAGATGTTCTTCCTCAGATCTTGGACTTCTTGCATTGTGACATTTGTAATTCATGATCTAGTGAAGTAATATGGTTCAGAGTAATGTTATAAAATAATTCAGCAGCAAACCAGGAGTTGTGGTGGTACCTGTTTATTACCCAAAGCTAATTCCTGCTGCCTACTCTTGTAGACCCCAGCTTAGGACCTAAACTCTTTTTCAAAAGGAATAAAATTTTTCATATGCATTTCTAGTAAGCATGTGTTTGTATTCACATCAAAACTGCACATGTATTGCTGGCTTGTGCTACTGATATATTATGCTTTGTTTTTGATGCCAAAACAATCACTGTCAAATTGGATAATGCTCTTAYAATTGATACAGTTTTTATAAATTATCTGGATGCARGAATGGAATGCACACTGAATAAGTTTGCTGGTAATATCAAACTAGGAGGAGCTGTGGACTCCCTTGAGGGCAGAGAGCTCTAGACAGACTGCAGAACTGGGCAATCACCACTGTAAGAAATKGAACAGACCAAGTGCTGGATTCTCCACGTGGGATGGGGTAGTACTGGTTATATGTACAAAGTGGGGGATGAGAGGCYGGAGAGCAGCCCAGCAGAAAGAGATCTGGGGGTCTGGGTTGATGGCAAGTTTACTGTGAGCCAACAGTGTGTTCTGGCAGCAGATTCTATCCAGGCACTGAGGTTTATTGAGAGGAATATGGTCTCTCTCTGAGAGGAGTGTAGAAAACATGCAGGTTCTATGCACAGGGCCCTTTGGCTGGTGTATTGCAAATTATTGTAAACTGTTTCTTYAAGATGTTGCTCAGACTTAGATTAAATGCTTAATCTCTAGGCAGCTGCAGTTTGCTGAGGTGAAAGCTGCCCTTGGCCAGYGTTTTTTACAAGCATAAAGTGGCAGATCAACACCACAAATTCCATTAGAACTATCTACTTAATTCCCTGAAATTTTTCTGTTGCTAAGTCAACATTTCTCCATTTTGAAGGCCAGTTGCAATTTATGTATCATTATTAGGTAGGTACTTGAAATGAAATAAAAGCAGCAGTAAGAGCTCAAATTGCTGTTCTGTTCCACTCCATCTCTCTGGATTAGACTTTACAAATACCTGACTAAATTATCTACCAGGATGTGTCCTGTTCATGTGGGTGTTTATTGTGATGATTTCTGTTCCATCAAGGCATGAAAAATGAMGCTCAAGGCTCTTTTTGTGTGGTGTTCTGTAGACAAGGTCAGCTCATCTGGTAAAGTGAAGTGGAAATATGACTCATCAAATATAAAGCAAAGCCTGAAAGTCTGTGCTTTCCAGAGGCAGCCTCAGAGAAATATTCATGTGTAAGAGATCAGTAAAGGTAGGTGGGTAGGTAGGTAGGTAGGTAGGTAGGTAGGTAGGTAGGTAGGTAGAAAGATAGATAGATAGATAGGTAGATAGATAGATAGATAGATAGATAGATAGATAGATAGATAGATAGATAGAATTGAGAGTTTAACCCATGAGGTATGCAGAGATACACAATGAGTTCAGCAGCCCACCAATTATTTTTCTCATCTGCTTGTTCATTCAGGCAATGAACAAATGAACAAATGCCATCTCTGTGGAACAGCAGATGCCTGATGCTTCAGAGAGCCATGTATGGACCAATTTTTAAAATTTGTTGGATACCACTTTTTTTGTTTGTTCTCATTGTRGATAAGGCAGGCTACTATGAGCTAGGGCAATGCAGAAGACATATMTTTTTAAAAATTACCCAGCCCAGATGCTTCCTCACTATTTGAAGCATCCATGCTTAGAAATCAGTGCACTATCCAAACTCATTTATTCCATCCTTCTAATCTTACTTGCATAAATGGATTATCTAGATCATATTTTTGAGGTACTAAACTGTGTTAAAAATTTAATAGGTAATTATCACTTTATTGAGTCTGTCTGTTTACTGGAATATTTTGTAGACTCTTAATAACCCTAAAGACATTACAACATAGTAAAAAGTATTTCAGTGGCTTACCTATAACAACCTTTACTGAGACAAATAGAATATTTTACAGGGTAAATCTGGGACCAGAATTTCAAAGACAGTGCAAACTTTATCTGTTTGCCTTTCCTGAACAAGCTGGGAATTAGTTCACTGCCTGACACATCCTGCAGCTATTTCTCTTCTCTCATCACTGCAGAACTCTGAACAGAAATCTTCTGATCAACAGGAAGGGGAGGGAATTCAGTTTAGTGCTGAATTAATGGGACCAGCAAAATTTGTGTAAGATTTAACAACCAAGTGCGGGGAAAACACATTTCTATCATGGAAGAAAATGAAAGGCAGCAGTAGCAGAGTTAGACTTTATTAGGTCTTTCTGGGAACAGAGTTTAATAATAGCTGGTAAAATGACAGAGCTAATACCATCCTGTATCGTCTGAAAGCACAGAGACAAGGTTTATTTTTCCAGTCATTTCTTTGCACGCTGACAAGTGATCTCTGGTTACATTGCTCATTAGTTCTTTAAAACATGCTTCAAACTACATTTAAAAGAGGATGAAAAACACAGAGAAGTGGGCAAAGCTAGCAAAAAAGGCAGTGTCTGACTCATCTATCTACACATGAAGTTTTGCACAGTGTCATAGAAGTTTCTAAAACCGAGACAAGTAACATATATTTAAATGCTATTTATTTTATAAACCAGTATAGACWGGTGAAGCCAATTAAAGCGCCATCACTATTAAAATCACAGAATTTGGTACATTTGAATGTACTAAAAAATACAGTCAAGAGGCCATGTGTCTTCATGCTAGTTGTGGTTAGATGGTTGCCATTTGGGACAAATGTTCTGCTTGTGAGCTATTTGCCCCATCTCCCTATTTCAGCAACACTCCCAAATTTTGTCACCTTTTTTTTGAAATTTTTATTCCCCCGTCTCTGTTGGAATRTGGCACCTGTAACAGCTTGGGGTAGGACTAGTGTTTGAAGATGCACATCCAGCCCTCCCAGTCAGCCTTAGTGGTGAGCAAGAAAACCCATAAAGCCCATGGGGCAGCTGGGCACCCCTGGGTATCCTGATGGAGCTTTGTCTGAGTCCTTCATGGCTTGTTTGGCTTGTTCCTAAATGGGCATCTAGAACCCTGAGTGGGCCATAGCCTCCTTCCCACCCCTGCAGCTTCTCAAGTGCTTGGGGAGGGTTATTGCTTTGCCCTCAAGCCAGGGCATCTTAGAGAAAATCATGGTGGCAATGGATGACAGAGCAGACAGTTCAGGTAGGGTTAAAGTATTCATTCATTGACACCACTACACAATTTCTGTAGAACATAACTGGCTTGAAATAATATTATCATTTAGATTTATTACACTTTTAATTATGCTGTCCTAAACATGCAGCACTGTCATAGCCTATACATTGAGCCCTGCAGCTAGATAGGATTAACTTGAAACCCAACCAGAGATCATATTTTTACACTCAGAAAATCTTTTTTACCTGGGAAAAAATGTTTTATGATGCTTCAGTATATCTGGGGAAGTGTATATAATTATAAATTTCAAATTTCTGTCAGCAGCAAGAATAAATTTTTCCTTTTACCTCTTTTTTTTTTAATTTTTAGGCCTACACATTTCTACAGTAAATCAATGAAAGTGTTTAAAAAAAGAAAAGAGGAATAGAGAGGAGAAACTTCATTACTTGACTCTCTGCATCCCACGGAAACCATAACAGGTTTGGAAACCATGAAAGTTTGCCCTAAAATGTCTGTTAAGCAAGATTTCAAATATTCCAGTGTTGCCTTTTTCCCAACCTGGAAAGGAAACTTGAGATAATTTTAATAAGGAGGTAATATAAAAGGGGATATTTATTTGAAGGTCCCCAGAGGCCTGGAGTTCTGATGTCCAGAAAAGGCCACGCCCCCTTTCCCCCYACAGGGCAAGTACATCTTTATAGGTTGTAGGAAATAAAAATAATGGATAAAATATATTTTATCAGTTATAATAGTTGATGTTAAATATATATTTTATCAATGATAATAATTGATAAAAAGCACCAATTAGGAGGACAAGTGGCGATGCAATTCTCCCCCAGGTCAAGTCCCTTCTCTGGAGCCCCCCTTCAGCACCAGTTGTACTTTGTCCATGAAATGTGTCTCAAAGAGTTGTTCTTGGCCTTGGTTTCCCGCAAGAACTAAGATATCATGGAGCCTTGTACCCCCTGTGGCTTGGAGCTCTGGCATTTTTCTCTTTCTGCTCAGGGAAAGGCYATGGGAATGTACTGGRAAAACTAGCTCCTAATGCAATAGGAGACAGAGTTACAAGTATATGTGTGCAGAATACAGAGAACATAGAAAAAAAGGCAAAACCAAACCAGCACCATCAGAAGGTAATTGCATCTACTAAACAGCTTCAACTCTTCTACTAAAGACTTAGATCTTCCTAAGACCTCTCAAGTCAGTACTTAACCTTCCTCATTTCTTCCCTGCAGTGTCCTTGGCCACATGGCTAACTCAGAAGATGCACTCCCTATCTCCAGCTCCTTTTGGGGTTTGGCATGTGCCATTGTGGATGATTTACAGAACCTGTAAGTCTGTGAAGGCATTTTGTCCCAGCTGGCACGTGAAACATTGAAGCTGAGGTTTAAATTTGAGTATCTGCATGCCAAGAGCTTCCTTCTGTCCTCAAGGTGCTCCTGACCTGCTTGGTGTCTCTGAGTGCAGCTCCTTCCTCATGTCAGGCTGAAGGACAGTCAAGCACAAGGGTAGTTTGGATAGAGTGGCAGAAAGGCTGAGGCCTTGGGGCTCTGGGAAGATGCACACTCAAAATGGACTGCTCCATGTATTGAATTTCGGGAGAATTGGCACTGGATATGACTCTATATGATGAACCTTTGATACCTCCACCTTTATGGCAATTCCTGTTAAAAAAAAGAAGTTATTGGTTCTGTCAGTCTGTTTTTCTTCACTCAACATTTCTCTTGAGGAGGCCACTCTTTCCTGACCACTCTGTGCTCTATCTTCAATAATGTGGTCAAAGGAATGTGAGAAGGAAGTGAAAATATCAGGCTTGGGATCAGGCTGAGTGCTTCTACTGAAAATTAGTGACAGTCTGAGGTAGCCATACATTGTTTCCATTGTCAAGGCTGTGACGTGCTTGACATGTATGAGGCTTACGGCTGTGCTGTTGTGTGGAAATACATAGTGGAGTTAATACTTTTGGCTTTGTCCTTGTGTCTAAACAGAAATTAGTTGGTTTCTTTTTGCTAAGTTGTAACCTCAGGTCATGTCTGCCTGATGGAGAAATGCATTATGTGGTGCTGATTTGCATGATGGTGCAGGATCCACATGTAATGTTAAACTAAAAAGAACTTTCCAGCTTCTCAACACTGTTCCTGGCAAATCCATGTTCTGGAAAAATATATGCTGGGTTTCTTTACATTCTGAAGCCCCATCCAATAGTGAACCTGTTTAAGTCTTCTCTTACAGTGGATCTGGTGTTTACTTTTGTAAMAATGTCTGTCAATATCAGCTGTTTGTAACTGTGTGTGGCAAGGAAAACTTTCATAATGAGTGGGGGCCTATTTCAATTTCAGTTATATTTGCAAGGTTATGCTGGCAAAAATTAGTAAGATTATGAAGGCATATTTAATAAGGTTATGACGATAACATACATTTAACATGTTATCCAAAATGTACTTTTTTATTGACAGCAAGGGGGCTAGAGGGAAACAGGAGAGGGATTCTTTGTCAGGAACTGTAGGGATAGAACAGGGAGGAATGGGCACAAACTGACAAAGGGGAAATTTGGATGAGATATTAGGAAAAAATCATTTTCTTTGCTGTGAGGGTGAGATACTAGAACAGGTTGCACGAGGGTGCCCAGGGAGGTTGTGAATGCCCCATGTCTGGAAGTGCTCAAGGCTGGGTTGGATGGGGCTTCGAGCAACCTGGACTAGTGGCAGGTCCCTTCCCAGAACAGAGAGTTTGGACATGGGTATTCCCAAAGATCCCTTCCAGCTCTTAACCTTCTATGCTTCTATAACAGAGCTCTGATTTCATTATTTTAATGGTTTTAACATTAGAGATTTTTATTATTTTTGTTTGTTTCTGGAGCAAAACCAGACAAAAAAGACAAAGAAAAAAGTTCTTTTTTTAATGTAAACTTTACGCTGCCCTAAAATTAACATAACCTRTTGAGGCAGAAGCATTACCCTACGTGTGATCAGCTCAAGATTACAATGTGGATGTGAAGTCCCTCTCCAGGGAACATTCATCTCTCTGGGACAGACAGAACTATTAGGAGAAGTGAGACCCTGTATTCCTTCAGGGGATTCTCTGGAAAGCAGGTTTAAATTCCTGTTCCACCATCAACTTTCTTTTGTAGAAAACCACTGCTCTGAAGCACATAAAATAAAATATGCAAAGATTTGACAGTCACACTGTCATAATGATTTACTACATACACTGAGATTATTTCTGATGGTACAGGAATATTCATGTTGAGACACTACAGTGTCCCTCTTTCCCAGCTGGTTTTTTATCGTAGAAGTTCTGGCAAGCAGTAATATGATCTGGGAATACAATAACATGATCTGGGAAATTGAAGGAGATTGTTCTTGTGCTGAAAATAAACATAACTGTTGTTCACAGCAGTGTCTTAGAACAGAATTTTAAAAGAAATTTTCCTTTGAATTTTGAAGTAATCAATTTGCCTTTCTTCTAACTATTATGCRGTTCAGAACAGCCAAAAATATTTATAAATTGTATGACCAGAGGAAAAAAACGAGTCCCTTTATGATGTTACAAATTTAAATGGAAAGCCAAACCCCAAAATTGTTTTAAATTGAAGAGAAATTCAAACTTATATTTAAGTGATTGCAAAAATTAAAGGGCAAATATTATTTCATATTGGATGTTAAGAGACAGAGATTAGTAGGGAAAATTGTTAATTACTTGGATAGAATTAAGTTGAAAATTAATGTGTCCTTTTGTAAGTTTTTATTGCTTAATTACTCCTTGCTTTACCTACCAAGAGATAGCATGAGACTGTAAATAAGTGCTGTGTTGTTACCTTTAGAATTATAGTGTTAAATGTTGGCAGAACTTCAGTTGACTTGACTGGTTTATCTGTTTTAACTGTTTGGATTTTTTTGGTTTTTTWAAAAAAAAATATTTAAATATATCATTTGTCTCAGTTTTACAAGATTCTGTGACTGGCTGTTCTGCAAAACACAAGTCAGATGTGCCATTAGGGCTGCATGCAAAGTCAGGATAATATCTACAAATCATCTGAAGTGATTTACAATAGTCTGGAGAACAACTGCTACCAGCAGTGGAAGGACACAAATAATCCTGGATGTGACAGCTCATCGATTCCTTTGTCAAGTCCACAATGCAAGGATGAGAAGTGGAGGCATTTCATTGCTGTATGTGGAGGGAGTGAATATGTTAAAATAAAAAAGGAAAATAGATATTGATCACAAAAAAATAAATAACACTGAAACATTAAATCGTGGGCTAATCTGGTTTTATTTAAAAGGAAGAATAAGCCCAAGGAGGTCAAAGTCTGGGAGCAGGAATTCATGTCACCAACAGTTCAAGGCATAGGAATAAGCACAGAGAGTAAGATTAAAAGCAAACTGATGAAAAGTACACAGCTGAAACATCAGGATGTATAGGGGTAAAGAAGAATTGCCAAGAATCAAGATATGCTAGATTTTGATAAAAGATTGATGCTAGTACTCAAAAGTTTGTCCCTTTTGAAACAAATGGAAAATAGAGTGATGCTGAACACTGATGRGATGTAAATTTAGATGGTTTGTTGGCCTGGTGTTTTGTCTCAGGTTTTTTACGATGATATTGAACTAAAGCAGAGATTTAAAATGGCAGTGTATGGACAGAAATGAAATGCCCCTCTTGGAGAACAAAATTTGACTTTGGGAGTTTTTTGAATACTAACTGAAGGTGAAAGGTGAGCTGATAAACTCTGCAAGCCCTGAATATCTCTCTCATGAAACTGCCAACTCAGAAGCAAAGATCCTTAACAAATTTCCCAACCTGACCTGGAGAATAACTGAAGAGATATTTAATTTTAAAAATATATTTAATTTTAAAAAGAACACCCTTGAGAGCAGTAAACGTCTAAGTATGACCATAATGGCCTTTAAGGCTTTTGGAGGAACATATCACCACAGACCTGGAAGTTCAAGTCTGAAACGGTGCATCAGAACAGACTTGTTGTGGAGCAGATGGCTCAGACTGAGCAGGTAATTTTCTTTCTTAACATTTATGACATGAGAACTGAGATAGACCAGCACTTTGGTAAAGCATTAAACATAGTGCCTTGGAAAAGGGCAGGTGGAAAAAAAGAGAAGAGCAGAAGGAGCAACACTGGCTCAAAGTTAAAATTATTTTGTGCAAGAAATTCTGATATCCTGAAAAACTCTGGTTCATTTCAGACCAAAATTTTTTGTTTGCTTGTTTGTTTGTTTGTGTTTCTCTTTTAGCAGGAGAGAAAGGTAATTATGGTGGTGCAACATGCAGAACATTTTGGTTAGCTTCTGAACTGAAAATGACCTTGTGAGGGCAGGATCATAAAYGTCCTGTATTCCCTAACCTTCTCAAGCTGAATAAAGAAGCACTAGGCACCCTGGGAGCCTCTTGTTAGGAAAAAAAATAAGTGGATACAGCCAGGCCTGTACATTTCATCAGAAATTCACAAAAACTTTTCATCAGAAAACCCCTGTGGTTTTCTAATATGTTTCTTCTCCAGTGACCCTGACTCATCCTCAGACTTGGAATTTCATTCAGTCAGGTTTGAGGCAGATTTTGACTTCAGCTGTGACACTGCTGGGTCGTGGTTGTAGTTTCTACAGGGGATTCTGATGAAAAAAGAAAGCCAGGATTATCTGTGAGTGGAATGAGCTAATCCTCTCACTGCAAACTGTTTCTTTCCTTTTCCAGGGCTGCTCCAATATTTGCTCCGCCTTCATTYGGCTTCTTTGCTTTATTTAAAGGAATAGAACCAGCCATCTTGAGTGKGATCACCTGGCACATACAGGACAGCCAGGGGTCAGGCTGAGCCAGCAGGCGTTTAGGAAGGGCAGGTCCTGCCTCATCAACTTGACCTTTTGTGACCAAATGGCCCATSCAGTGGGTGGAGGAGAGGCTGTGGGTGTGTCTGCCTGGGCTTTAGCAAAGCCTTTGGTGCTSTGAGGACRCCTTATCTCTCTCTACAACTCCCTGAAAGGAGGTTGTASCCGGGGRAKGGGGGGTTGGTGTCTTCTCCCAGCTGACCAGTGACAGGGTGGGAGGATGTGGCCTCAAGCTATGCCAGGGGGGGTTCAGATTGCTCATCAGGAAGAATTCCTTCAAAGAAGGGGTCCTTAAACATTGACATGGACTGCTCAGGGAGGTGGTGGAGTCATCATCTCTGCGGGTGTTTAAGAAATGTGGTTTAGTTGACCAGGTAGTGATCAAAGGTGATCTCAGAGGTCTCTTCCACCCTAAACAATTCTGTGATTCTGCAGCTGCGCTCTGACTCCCTTAGAAAAATGTTTCCCTGAAAGCAATTTTAGCACAATTTGATTAAAATAGAATAACAGGATAATTGAATTATCTTTAGGATMATTTAAAAGAAAAGCAATATGAAGGGCTTGCCCACAGCCCTATGATGTCTGCTTCATAATTTCCTGAAATATGCTTGCTGGTTAATGAATCCTTCCTGTCACATATAGTGATAATGATTTCTCTTTTCTGTTGAAAGCAGTGTTTTTGTTCTCTAATTTTCATCTTCATCTGCCTTGACTAAATGAAGCAGTAACACTTTCTCAAGAAGATTACTTCAACAGATTTATTTTACTTTCCTACTTTGCTGAAATGCAGGGCTTGTTTGAGAAGRAAGGTGTTCAAAACTCAAAGCTAGCAGCAACTTTTCTGCTTTGAAGCTGCTCCTTCTCAAAGCTTGATCAATAATGGTTATATGAAGTAAAACCTTTTGTTGTCTATATGTTGTAATATCAAATCCTTTTCACGGCCTCTTTTTYGATTCATAGAAAATGTTTTTCCAGTGTTTCTCAAACACTGACACATCCAACAGCTCAATTTCCCAAATTTGTCCCTTATCTATGATATCCCACCATTTTTTCCTTATTTACCCTCATCTTACCAAATTGCACCTCTTCAAAGTCTCATTATAATTTCATAGACAGTACAATGGCTCACCTATAATCTGTTTTGTGGTAATTTCCAAGAAGGCACGTTCTTTCTAGAGACTGTCTTACAAAATATAGTATTTTGTGTTTGTGTCCTCTTCTCTTCTCTTCTCTTCTCTTCTCTTCTCTTCTCTTCTCTTCTCTTCTCTTCTCTTCTCTTCTCTTCTCTTCTCTTCTCTTCCTCTCTTCTTTTTTCCTTTTTTCTCTCACTTGCACTGTTGAGCACATTATGGAAGGTTCTCTGAATATTGCCCTGCGATGTCCTAACCCTTCCTTTGCGTTGTCGTCTTCTTCCCCCTATTCCCACCTACTGTCCTGTGATGAGGAAACCAATTCAGCTTCCTCTGAAGGTTGGTATATTCTTAACCTATGACTGCTGAAATATAAACTTATTCTTCACATGGTTAATGACAGCTCATCTCGTCAGGGACTGTGAGAATCCCAGACTGACTTCACAGGCAAACTACCATCCCATTTGGGGAGTATCAAAGGCATTCAGAAGCTCTTGGATGATGAAAATATGCAAACTGCTGGAGGACAGAGGGCATCACAAGGAATTGCTTGAAGAAATGCTGCTTCATTCTCTCAGATTTGATTAMGGAATGGCTAACTTGTGCTATAAACCACTGCAAGCATGACAGGTTTTCCTGCTTAGGGAAGGATGCAATTAATTTCTGAYACTGGCTGAACTGAATGAAAACAAGATTTTGTGTCCCTATCTGTCCCAGCATCATATACCTAACCATTAGAGAGTCATACAGGGTCAAGTGTTCAAATCCACAATATGTCTGGTCTCATGGTGCTCAGCTGGACTGCTCATCACTCATCATTGGGATCAGTCCTTTCACAGTGCTGTAAAAAYGGATTAGGTGCTGGTTAGAAAGTCTCGTGCATGCAGTTTTGCATGCTTGTAGATTGTGTGCTGCTCCACTCAACAAAAACACTGTTTGGACAAAATGTAACTCTCCTCACAGGAATAGTGACTGGTTGATCTCCCTCCAGCAGTATCATCTCTTCTCTTGTATTTTCATCACAACTGGCTTGATAAAAATGATTTGGCATAAGCCAGTTTGAGCTCCTATTTTAAGCATACAGCTTAAAAAGAGAACTCCCAACATTAAGACTTTGGAAAATCTTGAGAAAGATGAGTACAAAAGATGCCCCTCCCCTCATATCATGTACACTATAATAATTCATTCCTAGGAAGASTTTTCAGTTTCTGTGGTCTGCCTTTTCCAGCCAGCTTGGGCACTTCTCTGTAAAGATGTTACAGAACATTTTGCACAAAAGATCAAAGTGAGATTAGCTCAGTACAATGCAGATAGTATATAGCAGAAGGGAACAAAACAGTACYTTGCATGGAAATTCAATCCCAGCTTTATCAGTGGAGAAGCTAATATCACTTAAATATTTTAATGACAGAATGTGATACTTCCTGGAATCTTCGTTTCTTTCAACTTGCTGAATTAGCAGYGTAAATTAATGAGCTTTAAGTCATTTGATGGGAGCTGGGTGAGTGACTGTTCAGTATCTTTCCATTAATCTCAATGTAATCTTTTCTATCCAGAGGTGAGGAAGAAATGGCCTTTAGAAACAATTTGGAGTCACATCCTACTGACAGTGATGCAGRACCACAGTGGTGCTAGAGAGGTTGAGGCTGGGTTACTCACCCCTCTAGACCTTTCCATTCAGCTTTGAGGCTCCATCTGACAAAGCCACAAAGGCTTAGTGAGTCTCAGATGACCATGGCTTCCTTCTGTTGCACCTCCTTGAAATAGAAGAAACCCAAAGTGGTGTGATTTCCATGTGGAGAAACATATGGGTGGGCTCAAGAAACAGCAAATATTGGGGAATCCAGTCTACTCTAGGGGAGAATTCCTRTCTGGTCTCCAAACAATTCAGATGCCTTAACCCTGAGCAAGACCTACTATGGTATGATGCAGAATTTATCTCTGAGTAGCATCAGTACAGTTCTCTGCATCTTACCCTAGCTCACGCTGGCAAATTCTCAGTTGTCTTAGGGAAGAGGGAAAATGGAGACCAAGTTGTACACRGAGGAATGGACAAAGCTGGTTGCACACAGAAAATTCTTCCTGGACTGTGCAGAAATAAGCAGGAGCCCTGAAGCATAGCATAAATGCAAAACAAACATTGTGTTTACAGAGACATCCCTCAGTGCTTAAGACTCTTTTTTCCCTGTAGCTTTTTTCCCTGAATATTGACCAACAGATGACACCTCTGCTGTTCTGCTTTTAAACAAATGGGGAACAGACAAGCTGTTGCACAAAGTCTCCAAATACAAAGTTATATCCCTCCCTGCTCTTCTGTGAATCCAACCCAAATATGTCAATTTGCTTTTCTTAATTGCTTTTTGTTTATTTCCTCAACTGGTTCTCCTTGTGAAACCTATTGGCACTCTGGCTTAGATTTTTGGATGGTTTRCTTGTTTTAACCCATTCACAGGATCCCTGATGCTGCAACCTGCTTCAGGAATGGGGACATGGGCTACTATGGCTCTGGTCATCGAGAGGGCACAGTTTAGCATGGGGCTGCTTTTCTGACCCCTCTGTGACAAATCAGAGCCAACTGTGGRGAGAGGATGGCATCTGTCACAGGTGGCCTTGGCACCCCTCAGCATTCCTGTCTTTCCACAAGGCTATGACTTTGTCAGGGGCTGTCACTGCTTCATTTTGGGTTACCCTTCTAAAACTATCTGAATTCTTAAGTCAGTTGTGTAGTTGATGAACCCATTTGACATCCTAAATCTATATTTGATGAGATTTTAATTTGTTTGGAAAAATAAATTTCACTTCATTGTATTATTTGTCTCAAGTTCTCCTCGACAAGGAGCTCAGTGCCAGCACACGGGTGCAGTGATGCCACACGTGAAGGCAATAATGCATTGCAGCTGTTTTTCTGGGAAATACCTGGAGTGTAACTAAATAAAAACCTAAGGCTAAATTTTTGCRGGAGTTGATGGCTGCTGATCACAAGCAGTATGTCTGATCACTGGTGGGTGCAAGGGGAATCTTTTGCTTTCAAAACATGCTAATTAATTGAGTGGCCATTACATGCGTGACTTGCTCCTCTGAAGTGAGCCTGGGTGCATGGGAGCAGTATAAATCCAAAAGTCCCTTCTTAGATTTAATTCTGATGAATTAATCAACAGACAATATTGCAAGCAGTCCCTCCAGACTGAGTGATATTTACATAAGAAAGAACAAGGTCGTCTTCATTAGTTCTGCATGGCTCTCATATAATTGAAGTTTCATTTTGTTGTAGGCCCTAACAAAGCTTTAGATTAAAATACAAAGCCATTATTGGATGCTAGTACTAATTAGCCTTTAATGGCCCAATCCTGCAAACTCTGAGGCCCACAAGTAATGAGACTTTATTGAGACTATCCTCACAAATGGAATTGTAAAGGGACATATTGTTTTACAGAATTGCGTATTAGAAAACCTGAAAACATCTTTTCATAAGAAAAATAGGATAGTTGTTTAACAGGTACAATTCCTTGTTCCCAAATCTTGGAGATACCCTGTTATGAAAAACAAATAAACCACAAAATCCTCTTATGAATCAATTATAATGATATTTAATCAAGTAAATTTTATTTTTGAAAATAAGAATGTTTAAAGAGAGCAATTCTGAAGCAGTCTTGCCAATTGCAACAATTGTATTTCTACTCTTAGAATCTTCAGGTCAAGATGTATTTGGGAGGATTTATCCTGTTCTCTGATGGTCTCAGTCCACTGAGATGAACTGCTTGCACGAAATATTTATCTGTACTATTGAGTGCAGTAACAGCCTCAAGAGACAGAAAAATCCCTTCCTTTCCTCTCCTCTGGACTCTTTGGGACCTCAGGAAGGACTTTATTAAACTGCTGACAATGACATCTTGATATATGAGACTGCATATTGGGCTGCAGGACAAGGAGCAGCCAGATAATCCCAAATGCCCTGCATGGAGATCATCCTCATGTTTTTGACAAGACAAGTTCCTGGGGAATGGCACAGAAACCACATGAAGAAGCATTGCACGCAGGGCAGAGTGAAAGCTGTGCTGTGGGAGATGTTGTGCCCTGTTTGTAACCACTGTGATACATCTGCCTCCCAGAGGGGACAGAAATCCGCTGGACCCTGAGCCATGTGCGCCTTTGGAGAAAGGAGAACAGGTGAAAGTCTTGGCTCCAGTCTGATGGGATAGCCCAAAGGAAGGGAAGATGTCCCTGCAGACTCCCTGCATGCAATGGCACAGRAGCCTTGTCTGTATTTTCTTCCTATCAAGACCTTCTCCTGAGGGGACAGTGGAGCAGAGGTGAACTGTCATCAGGCAAAACAGGCAATATTTAGAGCTCCYGTGATAGTGATCCAGCCTCAAAAGAGAGGGAGAGAGTGGAGAAAGGAGATCATGGCTGAGAAAACAAGTGTTTATTTATGGTGTGATAGACTAAAAAGCTAATGGTGAATGACCCAAACAATTGCCCATCTGCAAAAGCAGTGGGTTCTTTGCTGAGGCCAAGTTTGCACCCCCTAAATGAAGGGGAGAGGGAGAGCTTTTGTGTGTGGTGCGAAATCCTCTGATCTATATTAGACGGGGGGTGCACCCACTCCTGAGGATGACACAACAAACTGATCTTTGTTTGGATAAACAAGCTGAGCCCTGCAATTGATTTTGTCCCTGATAACCTGTGACTGATGTATTAAATAAGCTGTTCTCTGGCCTTATAAATGAAAAAAGCTGATAAGAAGCAGATCCTGCAGAAGCGGGGTGATGTCTTCCCTCATGCCAATTCCCTCYGATAAGACACAGCTGGCTCAGCTACACAGGGGCCAAACTGCTGTCATGTMTTAGAAGGTGTCAGAAACCATGAAGGAGCCCCACAGAGCTCATTTCTGGGGCCCTCCAGCAAGGGACTGTGCATGATCCATGGTGTTGCATGATCCATGGTGTAAAATTCACCCTGTCAGGGGAGGCACCTGGGTGTTCCCAGCTGAACCTGAACCACATATCAACCCACTGAACTTTGTGTTTTGTAGGCTTCCCCCRYRCACARTGKATCAAGACTGTGATCATCACTTCAAACCATGGACATTGAAATTGCAWCAATCAAGACCCATTGCAGGATCCACTGGTGGGGAATCTCTAAAGTCCTCTATACTCTTATCCATTCTTTCTCTTTCTTTCTTTTCCTTGTATTTTGCTGCTATTCATTTCCCTCCAMGCACAAAGGGCCACGCTCACATCCCCAGCAGCAACCAGCAGGCTGGGGAGAGAGGGAAAGGGGCAAGGAGAACATGTGTAAACTATTTCTCTATAAGTGGTGGGGGCAGATCAGTTGTCTCAGGAAGGTTACAGAAATGGTAGTCTGAGCTAGACTGTGCTTTTGCACAAAGCTCCATCCAAATAAACCCCTTTTTGTTCAGTACAGAAGCTCTGAAACAGGCCAGCTGCAGCAGGCTGAACAGGAGGCAGTGAGCTATGAAGACTGGATAATGATGCTACTCTAGAAACCATAACACATCCAGCCCAAGATTGCTTGGACTCGTGGGAAGGAAGTCAAAACCTGTCATTTTTGGCTACCCCTTGTCATGTCTGTGGCTTGTCAAAGCCAATTTACAGGGTCCCAAGCCCCAGCACCACATCATGTAAGCAAGCTGTGTGTAGGCAGACAAGCCAAAAGCAGCCTCTGCTAGCACACAGTGCCAGCTGCCAGCCTTGCATCCAGCTGACATCTCACATAAAACCTGCATCACTCCGCAGTGAGGCCCGTCCTTGGGCTCCCCAAACACAGGGTCTCCTCTGAATTTGCACTGATCTAACTTGATTGGGTACCACTGGAGACAGATAACACCTGTCAGGCTTATAGATGTGTTTTAAAATCACAATTAAAAGAGCAGAAYKACTTCAGGTGTCAGTCCGAGCAATCCCATGACTACCAGCCCTGGCTGGTGGCCTTGCATCCAGATGGTTTTGCTGAGGAATTCACCAGGAGGAGTTGATGTTGACAGGTGTCACTGTAACAAAATTCAGAGCTGGTGGGTTTCCCATCTTGCTTTGGAGAGTGTGGCATACTTATTYACCAGGATCACTGCTCCCTGCAGTGCCCAAGAGTTACATCCCACTCCTGCCTGGGAGCCAGGGAGTGAGTGAGTGAGAGAACTGGGCTTCTGCCCTCTCCTGGCTAGCAGAAACTGCTGTTAAAAATAGCAAAGTCAAAATCTGTCTTAAATKTCAGCTTCCCATCTCCCCTGACTGTGTGGTCCTTGCATGGGTTCAAAAGTCTCAGGGAGAAGCCAAGGCTCCTGGCATCATGTATATATCGCAWTTTAGGTGGCATGTAACAAGTGGCAGAGCTGCATCTCTCTCTTCTCTCCTTTCTTGAAAACTCTTTGCCTAAAATAGCAAATATCTAGTAGTGACAGTGAGCAAGATAGAGGAGATTTAACTAACATACTTAAATTATGAAGGACATAGTTAAAGCTGCTCTCTCACATTATAAGAGAATAAAGGGGTCGCTGGATGAAGCTAATGGCCAGTGCACTTAAAAAAAAATTACAGGARGTACTTCTTCATGTGGTGTGAAGTCAGCCTATGGAATTCATTACCACAGCAGGTCAGGGAGTCAAACACTGCAGACACATTGAAAAATGGGCTGGATAATTTTATGGCCAATAATAACATTTGCAGCTCTAGCTGTTGGATACGGTCGGAGTGGCAGGTGGTGGCATTCACAGTGCACAGTGATAGCAGCTGGAGCAGCCAAGCCAAGTGTTTCTCTCTGGGTCCTTCCAAGAGAACATGCTGCTCTTTCCTCTTACTCTTGTCAGCCTGAGGTGTGCAGTGCACCAAGATCAGCCCACTCCTCCACCCAACCTGAGGAAAGAAAAAGAAAAAGCATTGTTCATGTTTGCCCTGGGGAAGGAAGGTCGGGCAAAGGCTCTGGCTGGGATGGTAAAGTTTGAACCATTCTGAGAATGTGTGTTGGACACAACTTCAGGAGACTGGTGAAAATTCATCTTCTRTGTGTAAAGATTCCCTGGCAGGGGCTGACAGCACAACTCAAGCTCAGGGTCTTCGTAGGGCTCTTTTGGAGACCTGAACCAGCTGCTTCTGAGGAAAAACCAAGAACTCCTGTGGTGTCCAGGTAAACTCCCAGTTGGGGGATTTCTTCCCAATCTTCATCAAAGGTAAATAAGCTCCAGTTCCTCATCCTAACAGACAATTTTTTTTGTCCTTGGGAAGCATCTAGGATCAGGCCACTATCTCAGTGATTGTCCAACAGGAATGTCAAGTAGAGTGCAGACAGAGAATTTTCCTATATACTCTTATTCTTCCCTGCATTCAGTTTTCTTCTTTCAGTCCCTTTCACCATGTGCGAATCAAGTAAAATTTTTATTCCTGGGGAGAAGGAACACTGAACTCCCATTGCCATACAGATATTGAACCCAATCACAAGATGGGAAAAATAATCAAGAGATGGCTTGGTGAGGGAAATGGGATCTTCCATTTGTTTTCATGGTTTCCACTCAACTCTCAGTAGCTTTTCAGCATAGACATACAGGGAATTTAGTTGTCATGTTTGCTGCTGTCCAGAGCAGTCTTGCCTCTTGTTTTCTCTATCCGTAGGCAGATTTGCTTTACACACAACATAAGCTGCAGTGGCAACTACTTATCAAAGTTGGAATCAGAAGCTGTGACTCTCAATTTGAGATGAAGGGCCCCATGTGGAGCCCAGCAGCTAGGAATCCATAATGTAGACAAAGAAGATGAAGTAATTGGAAGATATTTAAAATATTTAAAGCCTTTCAAATGGAAGAGGTTTGAAATGTCTTTCAATTAAGCCAATATCTCTGATTTTCATTGCACACAGAGGTCATGATTTTCTCTCAGAAACGCTTTCTTTAACTGTTTGACAAGCTGAACTCTGCCAGGCCTACAGAGTCAGGCAAGCATTTAATCTCAGTCAGATTTCTGCCTGATTAGAGAATGTTTTCAACCTCTGAAAAGCAAGCAGCCTGTTTAAATGTATATAGAAACAGGACTTTTATGAAACAGTTCAATAGGAAAGGATGGAGGGGCGCTTCCTATCCTTCCTTGCTCCTGCAAGATTTCCATTTACAAAGGACTGTTTCAAATGCCTGACACAGTTTAGTCAGGCATGGACGGGCAGGAAAAGTCTTGGACAACCAGAGTTCAATTTGTTGTCTTAGAGCCAAGATTTATGATTATTAKAGGGATTATGATATAATTTTTGTGTTCACAGGACTTATTTAATCAAACATCTCTGCTTTCAGACTTACTGGAGACTTCTGAGCACTGTCTGAGCAAGGGTGCTATTGAGTATTTGAGACCCTCTGATACGATGAGGAGTCACCTCTGCTTCTCAGGCAGGGAACAGAGGAACAGCAAAAAATKAAGGGATTTGCTCACTGTCTCCCTTGCAATTGAGTGCAAAATGCATGGATTTGGCTAGGCCTGTTACCTATCAAACCTGTCAGTCACTATTCAGCCATCTTGCTCTCTCACCTTTTTCTTTTGTCTTAGCAAGAATTTTCCTCTAGTTTTCAGTCAACCTTCTTATTTTTTTTTAATGTTCATGCAAGTCATCATTTGTACTTAATCTTTAAAGATTCCTAAGCACAATGACTGGCAAGGGCATGAATAAGYAGTATTTAAAAAATCCCCTTGTAGTTCTTATTTAAATTATTCCCTGAGCACCCATAGTAAGGTATTAAAAGCTGGTAAGATTGTCATCCTAGGTTCACTTACAAATATTTTTGGCACCTCAAGCTGCTTTGTGGTTTATGCTCCAGCTCAAATCTTTATCCAGTGCTGGTTAATTACCTAGTCACTATGATTATATCGTAACAAATTTATTGGCATTTTAAATGCTTCAGTCTTATGATGTCAGAAAGGAATTTTAGAGATGGCTCACAGTTGATTGGTATCATTAAATGTGACATATATAAAGCTGCAAATTTAAACTTTCCACCCCATTCCCGGTGAAGGCAAATAAAACTCCCTTTCAGGCACACTGGTGATGCAGACAAGTAAACTTTGAGAGCACTGTAATGTTTATGAAGTGCAAGTGTGTAATAAAATCAATCATTAATCAGGCAAAATGAAAGGCCTGTGAAGTGAAATTTTTAAGTATTGTACACCAGTTAGTTCAAGAACTGTAACATTGGCAACACTGAAATGCTTGGGGAAAAAAAAGGAGATGTCTTACCAACGATCATCAGTATTTTTCTGAAAATTCATTTTCCCTAATGACCGCAATATTTTGTTACCTGCCCACAAGCCTGGAGTTCAGCTGTTAAAAATAGTGGTTCAAAAAGCAAGGAAATTGTGGCTCAACAAGTGAGTTGTGCTTTGTGTGCCAAGATAATCTGCACACCCAGAATGAGATGTTGTCTAGCCAATTGTCCTGGTTCCAGCCAAGACAGGGCTAATTTTTGCAGTCCTCAGGAGAAGCATGACCAGGACCTGGAGGTTATTCTGCACCACTTCACGTTATTTTCTGGGAACAGGGGAAGGGAATCTTTTTTCGGAAGATTAGTGTAGCAATCTCGAGGGAGTGGTTGGGTATGGTTAATTCTTGGGGGGTTTCCGTGTGAATTTTTCACCTCTTTCTTGTACCCTCTGTCACCAGTATGGTTGCTGTTGCTGTTCATTTCCTTATCTTGTTTCTAGACTTGTCTTCTTGCCTAAAACCTGCTCAGTCAGTCTTTCTCTGTCCCGGGCAAGATCACGGAACAGATCTTCCTGAAAGCTTTCTCGAGGCATATTGATGACAGGGTTTGGCATTAGAGAGAGCCAACAGGCCTGCACAAGGCTCAAATTGTGCCCAACCAACCCAGTGGACTTGTATGACTGTTTTGGTGGATAAGGGAAGAGCACGTGGTAGCATCTGCCTTGGCTCCTGTTAGGCCCCTGACATGGTCCTACACAATATCCTTCTTGCTAATTTGAGTACACATGGACTTGATGGATGGACTAGTCAATGGATAAGGAATTAGCTGGAAGCTAACATCCAAAAAGATGGAGTCAGAAGACCTGCGGAGATCAGTGCCCTTCAGGGGTCTGTTGTGGGACCATTCTTGTTCAGTATYTTCACTGATGACAGAGAGGGATTGAGCATACCAGCAACATGTTTGCCAGTGACACCAAGCTGAATGGGGCTCTTTGTGTGTCTGAGGGAAAAGATGTGTCAGAAAAAAGACTGGGGCTAAAATTAGAGAAAACTGGGGAAAATCCTGAGGCTAAAATTATTGTCACATTCTAACAGAAGTTAAACCAGCATGGGAATTCTGTGGTGAAATGTGGTTGGCATGCACAGAATCCGTATCATAGCAGCTTCCCACACAACTCAACCTGCAACCTTAAGCACTGAGAGAGAGGAAATGGAGGGTGAGATGGAATGAAGACACCATGGCCAGACGCTGTCAATCCCTGCAGGAGTGGGAACTTGATGTTCCCAGGTAGATGATAAACCACATAGCATCTGTCAGCCAAGGAGAGAGGAGATGTCCTGCTGCTGAACCAGCAACTGTGGTGAAATCAGTCTCCTCAGGTGAACTTTGCTCATTATAATCTCAYTGCCACAACTAACTCACACCCGCATCCCATCTGCAAGGTATGACCATCCCTCACTGGGAATGGGWTCTTTTATTTTATTGACTGTATCTCAGAGGCAAGAGAGAGAATTTTACACCAATSAGTAGCAAAGGTATGCATGGCTAGAGTCACTCATGTCCATGCCTGGGCTGTGCTGGCACTGGAAACAATTCTTAGTTTAGAAATTACCTTGTTGGTTTTTACTGGTCCTGCATTGGGAGGACAGAGAATCCTGTGAAGGGACACGTTGCTGCACAGGGCACCCTGAGGTCAACAGTACCTTCTACCTTCTGGTTTGCTGTCTTTTTTTTCAGATACATCACACCAGTGTCCCAAGTCCCTCAGAAGTCCATTGTRAACTGATCTCCAGCCACTGGAAGAGCTAGCTTCATCATTTGTAATCAAGTATCCAAAATCTTAAGGCATAAAATCCTTCTCTGTGGTAAAAAARGAGCCATTGTCTGTCAAGTCTGAGCACGTTGTCAACAGCAATGAGAATGGTCTTCATTTGAGCTGCCTAATATGAGCCCAAAGCAACAAATCAAGGGAGAATTTTGAGCTAAATGAATAGATAATATAATGTGAACATTCAAGTAAGCACTCTTATGGAATTGTGGCAAGTCAAGAATGTGGCTGCAATTAAAGGATTTTCAAGAACACTTTCAGATGAAAGATTAAAAGATTTAAATTTAAATGAAAACTACTGTACTTCCTGATAAGTAAGTATAAATTAATTATTTAAAATACCAAAATTTGAATATTACTAGTTAGGAGCTAATCCAGAAGTGTGTATAGCATTGATTGATTTTAGTAAAGCTTTAAATAAAAGTTAGAATATAACAATCTGAACTCTTTCACCCACACCCTCTTATTTCTTTCTGTATAGCTGTGGATGGGTTTAGCTCTCTCTGAGCACATGGATCTGTGGCCAAAATCTATGGAATTTGTCAGCAGGTTGAATAATTAGCTTTCCTGGCAAGAATGTGTTATCTTAGATTAGAAAGCCGATCTCAGTTAAATGAGCTGAAGCAGATGCAAAGATATATATGTGTGATTTTGAGAAGGAGACAATTCGATGTGAAAATTCCCATAAGTTTACAAAATGTGAGACCAAGACAATCATTTCAGATAACACTGGTACAGTCTTCTCTTCCTGCTGAAAAATAGCAAATATCTTAAGTGTTCACCATTATGCAGAGCAGTGAAAATAGTTGGTTCAGTAATCAGATTGAAAAGTCAGGTATTTCCTTATAAACGCATTTCTTTTCAACTAGATGTCATATTATACATGCTGATGCCGGATGTTCTACTTGATAAAAAATCTGTTTCTAAGTGTGTGTTAATTTTTTAATAATAAATACAGGTTCAGCCAAATTTCTAAATGAAACCTTTCAGAGGGAGAACAAAAATACTTCCTTTTATTTWTTTTTTTTTTGAAGTGCAATTTTTCCTGTCTTGTCACGCAATTTTGTGTTTCATTTTCAATGGGCAGAGGGCAGATTGCTCAACAGATGGAGACAAAAGCAGTAGGTCTACTGAATTCCTGGACATCTTTTGTTTAAAGCCAGAAACTGACTGAAATAATACATGCCTTTCAGAAATAAACCATCAGAGAAACTGACTGTCTAGATTTAAGTGAGAAACGCAAGTAAAAGTTTCAACATTTGACTTTCTGAAATTCTTCCTTGATTTTCTTCTATCTGACAGCTCATGGCATGATATTGTGTAGGGAAAGACTCTGTAAACCCAAGCTGTTCTCATTTGATAATATTCTTTTCAGAGCAGTGCAATATGGATGTTTTTAAGCAAGTAAACAAGACATAATTGTTGTAAAAGCAAGAATAGGAGTTAATTTGTAAACAGGTTCCACCAGATCTGTTGCAAATTTTCTTTAAAAACAAGAAGCATCTGGACTTTGCTTAAATACCCTGCTCAAGCACGGTATATAATTAAGGCAATCAGAAATTGTGAACATTTGATTGTGAATAAAGAAAACAGAGAAATCTGGGAGAAGCAGAGAGAAGGTGGCTGAGCAGGAGACTGGTGATATCACAGGAGGAGGAGGTTTCAAAGGAAATGACAATAAAGAGAAAGATAAAAAGTCTTGTGGTGAAATACTGGAATTCCCAACTGAAAAATGAATTTTAATAAACTGGAACAGGAGAAAAAGGGAGTGATATGGAGGGGGGTCAAGGGAGAGGTGTCACCACAGCAAAAGATTTAGGTGCTCCATTTATAATAATATTCAATTCCACAAGGCACATTTTCATATTTGAAAATAAACTATGGCAGCTGATTCTGAAATCATATCTTTTCCTATCGAAATATGCAGAGAAAATTAAGAAGACTCTGTCAAACGAGTTGAGTTTTAAAGAAATTCAATGGCCTATTTAAAAGTGTACATTTTTCCTAGCTAAAAAAAGAGAAAAAAATCAAATGCCAAGTGTTTGAAGGACTACATTTCACAGTCTCAATTACAGTGTACAAAGGAGAGGCTTTTGGATTTATCCAGACAAGGACATCTGATGTATAAACCAGGTTGAGGAAAATGGAGTGGGAAAGAACATAGACACAGAAGAGTGCATGGACAAGGGGCTGAATGGGGCATATGTACAATCACCTCCTGCCTTTTGTCAGGCCTGCTGGGAACCCTCAGCACTGAAGGGAGTTTCCTGCTCTCTTGCTGCACATGAGGAAGTTATTTCCTGGCCAAGACTGACTCCTGGAAGACAATTCTCAGCTCTCTGTCTTGCTCAAACTCCTCTGTGAAGCTTTTGCATTATTATTCTTAAAGACTGGGCAGAGCTGTTGCTTTACTCTTTTTCTTCATACTGCACCAGTAGCTCTTCTGTCTTGTACTTTTTACTGCAATTTTTATGGTTCATACCTCTATCAGCAGTTTTCTGGCTCCAACCTGTTGTCCTGCAGCCTTTTGAAAACACAATGGCACAAACTGACGTGATTGTGTATTAGGAGAATATTAACAGCTGAAACCCCCTCTTCTGATGGATAGGATGCAGCTTGGTAGGAGTTTTGACTGGAATCAGTGCAAGTGTGATGGGCAATTTGGACCAGACAGTGGTTCTATCAAGGCTGCACACCCTCACTTCACAGCTGTTTAGATTCCAGGCATGTGAGTTGGCAGCATCAACTTGATGAAATGCAGCAGAGAAAAATGCAGAGTCTCCATTTGGAACAGAACCAGGATAGGCTGGGAACTAGCTGGGAAGCAGCTCTGCAGAGACTCAGGGTTCCAGTGAAAACCAAGTGGAACACGAGCCAGCAGTTGGTAAAAGCCAACTGTACACTCTGATCTGGGTCATATCCTGGGCAAGGAAAGCACCAGGGAATAGGCTTTATTCAATCTGCCAAAGAGGATGCTGGTAGGAAGCAAAGTTAACTGCATCTGCCACTTCAAAAAGCATATGACAAAGCCAGAGCAATGCCCCTCACAGGGAAGCCAACAGGTACCACTGCAACATAGGAAACCCTGAGGGGCCTGGAAGAAATCACTCTTCTGCAAGAGAGTGGCACAGAAGTGGAATGTGCCCCAGAGAGGTGGTAACATCTTCATCAACAGGGTCTTTATCTTATGCTTATATTCGAAGTGTTTCAGAGAACAATACACTCTTTATTTTGTGCCTGATGCTCTAAAAAGTGCATGTGTAGAGTTAAGAATTAAAAAAAATTAAGTGCTCTTATTTTCATCCTAATTTACACATCTGCATAGGTATAAAATAGTAATTTTCTATTTCAGTTTTTTTACTCCATTCCTGCAGAATCCTGATCCAATATCTTGTCTTGCCCACTGTCTCCTGCTGCAGAGCTTACCCTGTGCACAGTCACATATTTTCCCTCCTTGTGTCTCTTTTTAACTGCCTTGCTGATCCCTTCAAGGGAGTAAGCTGGCCAAGGCAAGCCATCCCTCACAACTTTGTTAATCTAAACTCCTTTGGCTGAGATAAATCTGCATTTCCCTCTGTCATATTTCTGACTTCCATTTAGACACWCCTTTTGCTTCTGGACAGGGAGAGGCATCTGCAAAATGCTGTATTGTGTCATGAACGGTGAGGTCCTGCAAATTGCCCTGGGTACTGACCAGGAGTTGTTATTTTTGCTGGCCTTGGCAGTGGTGAGTGTGACAGTCTAATGACAAGGGACCTGCCCTGCCAGTTGCTAAGCGTCCCTAAGGCAGTGGCTTCTGGGAGGTCAGTGGACCCAGGGTAGTGTTACAAGTGTTCCATCAAAACTGTTTGTGCTCCCAGTGTCAGGGCGTAGCTTTGCTCAGGGATTCCTGGCTTAATTCCAGTGGATACATGAGTTAATTGAAGAGAACAGACCTCTGAGCAAAATTTGGATTGGTAGCTGCACATTTGTGAAATGCATCTTTTCCTGCCCATAGCAGTAGGTGCCCATGAAACTTTGTGTTATAAGGAATGGTTGTCTGGAGCAACCTTCCTTCTGTGGCCACATATAGATTTCTCTACTGAGTCACAGGGATTACTAATAGCTGAAGACACTATCCTTGATCTTTGCACCCGAAACTGTGCTGTTAAATATACACAAGAGACATGAATGACAAAAAGCATTTTTCATGTAAAATATCAAAGCTTTTGAGCTGTTTTTGGAAACCAGCTTGAGCTCTCACCCTTTGCAGATCCACTCCTCATTTCTGGAATGTTGTTTTGAAAGCAGCAAATTGAGAGTATGGTGAAACCTCTGCTGCTACTATGAAGTTATGTATTCTCCCATTAGTTCTCATGAAGATGAAAATAATCTTCTGCTTGAAGATAAACAACCAACCATGACATTTGGAAGGTTCTCAGTTCCAGTTGACTTTGTTATTCCCTACGGTCAATAAAATCACTGTTGACTTTCATTACATGGAAGAATGCTTGTTTTATGACAAATAATGTATTGTCTTAATACTGTAAAACACATACTGCCAGAAAACTTTGCTGTTTTCTTTCCAAAAGGTGACATTTACACGAGGGAAATTACTTCAGCAAGATTTATGAAACTCTTTAGAGCTCTATTCTCCAGTGCTACTAATTACAGCACAATGCATGGCAGACAAGCAGGGCAATCGACAATCATAGGAATACCAGTCAGACTTAGACACAAGCACACACTTTTAAATGCTCTCTTCAGAGTCAAAGAGGGTATTATTCAGCTCTTTCTGGGCAGAGCTGCTGGAAGTGTGGAGAGTTGTCATTAGGCTGCCAACAAGCCATCTGTTCCACCGTTGAAGCCAGAGAAGGAATGGTGCAATATATCTGAAGCCTTACAACATATGTGATGGCTCTGGGATCTCTCTTAGGTCCCTTTAATGATTTCATTTACATTTTGGATCTGTGTGGTCATGCTGTTCCTTCCGCAGGTGGTTCTGTTCATCCTATGACTTGAGATGTTCAGCAGACATCTTGTTAGCCCAAAAAGTCAAGAAATACTGATTGGTCTGTCCACTGGGCCAAGCCGTAAGAGACAAAGCCTTGAGCGCAGTAGGAAGAACAAATAAGTGGCTGCATGTTTTCTTTCCCTCCTGACTTCTCCTGGCTTTGTAACTCTGTTGAGTTTGACAGTGAGCTCACCTTTGGGGAGCAAAAAATAGTTTAAGGTGATTCACTTAAAAGAAGGCATATATTGTCTTTTGCTGTGAAAAACCCCTTAAAACTCAACTACAAAAGCATTCTGCATCCAAAAACTCCTGTGGAGGGAACCCAAAGCAGAAGAGCCTACACATTCCCATACCTCTGGGGACCTGTGAGCCATGGAAGGGTCTGTGGCGGATCACTTTGGTCACAGGGAACAGGCACACAATCCTGGGTCCTAAGGATGCCCAGGAGAGCAGTATCTAAGAGCTGCTCAGAGGACCAAAAATAAGATGCTAGGCATTGCAGGTAATGCAAGGTCTATTCTCAGGAGAGGGTAATTAGCTGCCCAGGGGGACAGTTTGAGGAAAATCAGTGAGGAAGCAAGTCTGTGGAACAAACTTTGAGAGTAAATCACATAAAGTGGTTTTTAAAGCAATCGTTGTGCTGATAAATGAGTGATGCAATTGTCAGATACTTGATTTCCAGGGAAAGGTAACTAAATTTCCAAAGAAGGAGCCTTCTGTGAAATACCCAATGTTACGCTTTAGCAGGGAATACCTATGTTGACTCTCATGAAGAAAATGCAAATCAAATTAAAAGATAGATGGGGCATGAAGACCCATAGAACTAAATTATATAATCTTTTCCTCAGAATGCACATTCCAGAGAATTCAAGTAATATATGATGGCCCTGAATCATCACACTGCCCAGCTCTGTGCATAAACATAAGAGCAGATCCAATATCATCACTCCTGTGTCTGCTGTTTGTGCTGGTTTTGGCTGCTGGTGTTCTTCACAGAAGCTGCTCTGGGGCTGTTTTGGATTTGTGCTGGAAACAGTGTTGATGGCACAGTGATGTTTTCATCATTTCTGAGCAGTGTTTACACAGCATCAAGGTCTTTTCTGCCTCTCACACCATTCCACCAGTGAGTAGGCTGAAATGGATAAGGATTTGGGAGGGGACACAGTCAGAACACCTCACTTCAGCGGACCACAGGGATATTCCATTTGAAGCTGGAAGAAGAAGAAGGAACTCCATAATTTTGTGCTGAAATTCTAGAAGTTCTGCATCTCAGGTCACATATTGAGGGCGTTAAACATGGTTACTAACTCAAGTGTAGGCTCCCCTTTTGACAGCTTGAGACAAAGCCTACTGAATTAAGATATTCCCTTATATTAAAGGTCATATTCAAGTCCTCTTAGGGTTTTTAATGAGACAGAATGTAAAAGATTAATTAATTATCCATTATAAGGAGCAGGACAGAAACATGAAGGTCTGGTGTGTGATAAATTCATTGATTTTAACGGCCTTAAAGGTTTCTTTCCCAGCAAAGTTCTAACTCCACAAGAAAACAAAGAATTGTCTCTCGCATGCACATTTTTCTCTCACCCAAAATAAATAAGAATGCTTACATTTTTATTGCAATGTCTCCATTCATATGACTTTCTTAATGAATGGCAATTGAGCACCTGCTTGTGGCTCGAAACATTGCTGAGATCCTTCAGTGAAATTATTGAGATGAATCACCATTGTCGATGCTTTCTGAATGAGACAAATCTCCAACTAATCTGCTAGCTGCAATCCAAATGTAATGGGCTCATGGATCATAAATCTTCTGCAGGGAAATATGCCTCCATTCTGTATCAGCCAATAAACAAAGGTGTTATTCATATTTTCCACCGCCGTGCCTATGATGGAGGATTAAGGGAAGTGAGAAATTGGACAGAGTAGAAAAGGCACTGTGCATGTTTGGATTCAAATTGGTTTCAGGAATGTGACTGTTATTTACATGTGACAGAAAAAATTAGGCACAGCACATGCATTATGCAAACTCTTCAAGTCAATGTTGCAATGCGCTTAGAGCACATTCTGGAAATTATCTCAGTTATGAATATTGGTCCCAGAAAACCGTAATACAATGGTCATAAATGCATCTTAACTGGAAATATGGAGCAAGCAGTAAATATCTTCTTGGGCCATAATAAGCTAATGGTGTCAGTGTGAGTGAAGAATTGTAGCCAGAGACCAGACAAATTGAACCTCATCATGCTCTAAATGTCCTTGGAGCAACAAATAAATTGTGTTTAACTGCTCTTTAGTCCAAAGTCATAAACATTAGTTGGACACATTAAATGGATGAGGAACACCAGAGGCAAAGAGCTGTGGCTGTTTTCTCTGAATATTGGTTTTGTTCCATGGTTTTTTTTTATACCAATGTGCCTTCTTTCCTTAACACAATTCCAGAAAACTGTTTGGTCCATGATATATTTTGTGATGTGGTCCCAAATTCCTTTTCTGAATACTGGATGACTTCAAATTCTCCAGAGGGCTTACATTTAGCTTTCTTTCACAAATTGTGCCTGTAGGGAGTCAGTTGATGAAATCAAATATCTGTGCAAGAGCTAAAGCAGTGGGTAGGGTCTGTGGTGGAAGCAAAAGCCAAGAATTTAGAAAGGGTTCACAGTTTCTGTAAAGGGACCAGGAAGAGCTGGAGCTGTGAGAGCTTCAGGACAGAGCTTGAGGATGAGCAACACAAGCTTATAGTCCAAATCCTGACTAAATATCTGCAAGGATCAGTGTGTAACTACCTTTGAAGCTCATGTCTAATTAAACTCAAAGCTGAAAATGAGTACTTTGCTACAGTTGTAAAATAATTTCTAGTATCTGGAAGACATTTTAAGAGATAGTCATGTGGTAAAGAACCTGAGAGTATTTGAGTATGCAAGAATGACAAAATAAAATACCTCCTTTAATTTTGAACTGCTTTTGAGGGTGGATACAAGTCTTTCAAACGTGTATATATATATATATATATATATATATATATGCATAATCTTCAAGGTTAATTGGTGGTTTCTCTCTAATTATTGATCAACACAGCTGCAAAATGAAAAATGTGAACCAGGAATTAAATTAGAAACAAATATTCTTGCTTGTTTTCTATTAATTTGGAGACTACCACAAAGCAATGCTGATGTTATAATTTGCAGTGGAAATTACATGCTATTGGAGACCAAGCCATTTAGATTGCTGCATACTTTTAAATTATGTGAATGCTTTCCAAACATTTTCATTACATCTTGAAAACAATGAAGCAAATAATAGTTACTTCCCCTTTTAATTGTGTATTTTCATTGAGCTCCCAGAAACATAATAATATTTCCAGAATTTCCAAATACTCTCAGACACAGGATGTGATTTTTGGGGTTGTCATGTGCAGAGTCAGGAGATGGCCTTGATGATCCTTGCAGGTCCATTCTGACTCAGGATGTCCTATGATTCTATGAAAATTCATGCTGCCACTAGCTGCAGACAGCTGCCATTTGTGTGATGTTTCAGATCACCCCTTGTTTGCTTTCCATTTAAAAGAGAACTGGAATAATCTTTGATACTGCCTTAAAGGATGACAGTGAAGAGAATTAATCAAAGTGAGATGGGAGCGAACTGTACAAAATCTCTACACATATAAAGAAAAAGGAAAATGAGGAAAGGTCAAAATCCTTTTAACTCCTTTTTGCATTATGGATCTTTTCACCTTTTTATGTTTTTCTTTTCCATCTTCTTTTCTGCTGCTGTAATTAGGAGCTAAAAATATTTCTTGAGATGCTGTTTCCATGGAATTTGTAGTACCTTGAAATACCTCTTGGTCATAGTGCACTGTCTAATGACAAAACAGAGAACAAAACTTTGGTTTACATCTTACCTGGCATCTTTTCACTTGCATAGAGGCAGGGAACCTGCATGGGACCAGGGAAGAGGGAAGAGGTGAAAGCTTTCGGTTCTTATATTTCACCCATCTGTGTAATTTCGATGGAAGAGGCTGGCCATGCAATAGCCAGGGTGATGCTGGGTAGGTTGTTTTTGTTAAATTTCTTCCCAGATTAGTGGAGATGTGCACAGAAAAAACCACGTCCTGTTCCTTTCCCTTGAACAGTGCATCACCCAGTGAACCCTACTCAGACCCAAGCACAAGATATGAATTTAGAGAAGAAAATCCTCTTTTTAGTCCTCACAGCAGGTATACCTAAAAAAATTTTACTCAGTGGAGACAACCCAGCACCAATGTTCTGATAATTAAAACCCAAAAAGACAGCTAGTGACTGGGGGCAGAGTGGGAGAGAGGGTTCAGGAATTTAGTAAGGCTTAACAGAGAATTGGGAATGGCCAGTAAATATAATTTGTCATCATTACAGGCTATGTTAGACCACAATTTGCTCAGCCTGACACTATCCAGAGCCGGGTTTCAAAAGAGGGGAAGTCACATATATCAAGTGAACCTCATTAATGCATATAACAGGTACAGAGAAAGAACATCTCTTGACAAAGCAACAAAAGGCACATGGTCACATGCAAGGATGTGAAAGGTGATGATGAAGAATGCATGACAATATTCCTTCTGCATTACCTGCCTGTACCTTCTGTCTAACTGAACCAATATCCTGTTTTATGTAGGGAGGATAAATTCCAAGTGCAAGCTTGCTCAAATGGATTTGCATTCTGAGCTGTGGGATTAATTTAATCTGTCTTTATGGAGTATATCAGTACTCTTAAATTGATATTTAAATGTTAGGGACCCTACCAACAGATCTTTCCATAGTGATCACTGCAAGGTATTTAAGGAAGAAAACATGAAATGGGAATCTTAATCAGCTGTTATTACAATTGCCTTAGTCATTATGTAGGGGGAGTGGAATTACATGCATTGAATAAGGATTTTAAGGATTAAACCAAGCTGGAGGACTCTATTCTGACACACAGGTGAGCACCCACATTCACCAGTTGAAGAAAAAGGCTGAACCAGCCCAGAATCCACCAGAGACTGCTGAGGATTAGGTCCCAGAGGGAGATTCTCTCACAGATAGCAGTCAGACTCTCGTGAGATTCCCACTCACAGTGCATCCTCACTGGCAAATCCTATGTGGGAACAGTGCTTTTGGCTCTGCTCTTCCCCCAACAGGCTTCTCTGTCATTGCAGAGAATAAAAACAAGCAGCCTGAGACAAATGCCCCAGCAGACAGCACATGGTGACAGTGGTTCTCATTGTGGTGTGCTGAATAACAAACCAACTTTATTAACAGGGGTTTACTTTTTAAAGCTACTTCAAAGGGCTGCTTTCTCATGGTATTATATGCATTGTTCTTGTCAAAAGAACAATGAAGAAATGTTGGAGATAGCTTTCTGATTCTGGTCTCTTAATGTTGTTTGAAATGTTTGAGCTTTGCTGTCTTCAATCTGACAGACATTTATAGGTGTTCTAAAAGCCAAAAGATGGCTACATCGTATTACAGTCTGTTTACTAAAGGGAAACTGCCCAAAAGTGATGATTTAGATACAACTTACCCTAAAAATACACATTTTTATTTTACTCTGTAAAAATACATTGGGGAATTTATGAGTATATATGTGAGTATACACATTTTTATAATACCCTGTAAATAAATAAATAAATATACACATTTTGTTTTACTCTGTAAAAATACATAGGGAATATAAGAGGTGTAGCTGTTTGTATGAATTTTGCACAGCAACTTTTAATCTTGTAATCACGGTGCTGAAGCACCTACCTAAGACTGCTCTGTTTTTTCCTAAAGGGTTTTTA
>JACDOX010000530.1:0-240529 GCA_014549065.1 Cardinalis cardinalis | reverse complement strand
TGGAGCAGCGAGGAGGCACAGATCACCATCCTGGGGTCACGCCCACMMSGSYYCCMARRRGRMCWRRMCCCCCCAGCTCTGCYCCTCKGGACAGAGCTGCACGTGTCCTCCTCCTCAGCGTCACCCTGGGAGAGACGACGGAGACTGCAGAACCGTCGAGCTGCCCCACCCTGAGCTGATYACTTTTTAATAAAGGCATTAAAAGGAGAAAGAAGTCTCCTGCCCTGTTTATTTCAGTGGAGATAACTAATATTTTAGACTACTGAAATCAATATGTCTTACAAAAACAGGTACTTCACTAAATCTTAAAATACCATACTGTAGGCACACTAGTAAGTAAGATGCAGAAAACCCAACTGAATTCAAAATAGCAAGGATTTTACTAGAAAAAATAAGACTACAATGTGGAAGGAAACCATTGAACTCAAAGTGAGATTAAGAGTGAAGTTCCTTACAAACCATTGTGAGAAATGACCTTGTGGCAAAAATAAAGAAAAAGCCCTGGATCATAAATATAATACTTGATGATGGTATAAAAACCAATAAAATTTGAACTAGTATCATTACAGAGTAAAATCAGAACATCATAGTGCAAGAACTGAACAGCCTTCAAGGACCAAAGCGATAGTAACGACAAAATACAATTGCACAAAGACAAGGTCAAGCATTCTGGGAACAGGACAAATTTCTACTGTAATTCTACTGGCAAATCATCAAGTCAAAATAATAAAGCAGGACTTAGATGTATTAATCAATTGGGATGAATACAAACTGTCAAAGAGCTACAGCTGTCAAAAAGACATATGCAATCTGGCTATATCAAGGGACAAATTTTCAGTAGAGATGGGGATGTTTTACAAGAAACTGGTAAGATCTCACCTGGAGCTCTGTGAATAGTTCTGGTCACCTGTCTTAGAAAATTCATTATTTAAGCTCCAATATGTGTAGGGAAAACTACAACAACCACAGAAGCAAAGAGAGGACAGTATAAAGATGATACGAATGTAGGCTTGTTTAATTAGTGTAGTAAAATGAAAGCTGAGAGGCAATTAGTACTCCCTGTAAACAAACCAGGGATGTAAGAAAAGGGAAGGAGAAAAACTCTTAAGCTATAGGCAACACTGGCACACAAGAAGCAGGTATTAACAAGCGGTGCTGGGAACTGGAAGTCTTCACCATCAGGTGAACAATACGCTGAATAGTTTTTACTAGCAGTAGTCAAGGCAGGGAACATCCCAGGAGCAAGATGCTTTTTGGTTTGATTCTAAACAGTACTACTGCTGCTGAAAGCCAGAAGATCTCAGAAGTCCTTTTTTCTATAGGCCTGTGTCTTACTCATATTCCAAGCTCACATACCACTTTTCTGACTGCCATTTCTTTCAAATGTTATCTTCTCATACATACAGTGTGAAAAACCATTTGCACACACTTGCCTACAAAACCTCCTTACCCTGAGGTATTCCTCAGCCAGAAGACTCTAGCTGAAAGGCAAAAATACCAACCTTTTCTGACCTAACCACTAGTGCACCTAAAGGTGCAGAGGTGGTTTTGTCAGGTTCTCCTGTAAATTAAAACTTAGAGTGTCTTTGATATCTGCAAGACACCCCAATGCAGCAGCACCAGACAACAACTTTATAGATCATATTGTTTTACATAATTAATCAATTTGCCAATTCCAGCTTCTTCTCTCCCCATCCTTATATCGTAATCCCATTGAAAGCTGGTAATAAACTAACAGCTGCCCTGTGCTGCAACGTAGAACAAACTAAAACAACAAGCCAAGCACTCTAACCACACTATTTAATATAAGCAAGCTCCTGGCATTATGAGCATCTTATGTAAGGATTTCAATCTTTCAAGAAACGTAACTTTGTCATTCAATGTATCATTACATACAAAGACTGTATCATACTGATAATAAATTTCATCATTTAAACGCTAAAAAGATAATGCATTTTAAAAATAAAGTCCCAATTTAAAGATAAAAAAATAAATGAGGGTGCATAAAAGTTGTAACACATGAAAAGACTGTACTAGCTGTTTAGTAGCTTCACATAATTAGAAGTAGCTGAGATCACGCAGCCCAGCAACTACAGGGACCTGACAAAAGCTTGAAATGTGCTTTTGCCATCTGTATCATGCCTAAGTATGTTCAATTTAGTCCATATGCTAAATCTGTAATACTTATTTGAAGCTACACATAGCAACCTAGCAGGGCACCTATTTTTTTCAAACAGGGGGCAGCACACTTTAAAAACACTGCTTGATCTACCCAAAAGTTGCACATTATCCTAATGAAGAGTATTCTGCTGTGAAAAGACGCATGTCCAGAAATCCCAGCAGACCAGCAACAGTCTTCCTCTAACATTACCTTGATTCATCTAGCACATTAGTTATTTGCCTTAATCTGGCTAGTTTATGAAGGTGCATCCAGCAAGACAGATGCATAGGCAAATCCAAAATCCCTGGTGTTCAGACCCTTCAAAATTCTCTACTCAGTCAGCTGTAAAAAAGCAATATATTCTAGAACTGTGCATACACAGGTAGAAGACTACACTACTTAAACCTGTGCAGACTGCACCATCAAACTAGCATTTTATATTTTTTTTCATTTTAAAAGTGGATAGTAATATAATTGAACATAACTACCCACACAAGTGTATGCTTAGTTACAAATGGAAACTATAAGAACCGCTGATATAAATACAATCCTCTTTATGCACTGCCAAGGGCAGGAGAGGTCACAAGCTCTTTCCCTAGCAATGGGGAGGTATTTTCATTCAGTATAAAAATATGATAAATTATTTAATGTCTAATTCTGTATTAGGCCTAAACATCACCCAAATGGTGCAACTTGTTCGCCCCATTCCCACCACTGTTATATTATTGTTATATTACTTAGTTACTTTTCCTTCCAGTTTGCTAGAGCCTGTGCTTGCAGATAGCGTGCTAACACACTAATCTTAATTACAGCTGTTATTGAAAGCTCACTGCCAGTTTCTGTAGGCACTTGAAGACAAATTTAGCTTGGGCAACTATGGCTTCTGTACATTATTTCCTTGCTAGCTTGGTTTACTCCCTTTCAGCGAAATTCAGTCTCTGCGTCACCCTACTCTTCCTTCTAATGAAAAAATCCTCATCAGGGTATACATCATTCATTTTTAATAAAGCATAACTGTCTCCATCTAATATGTGGTTCAGCTTGATGCATGCATACAATAAAAAGAAAACCATATTAAGGAAGGTAGCATGGTGATCAGGGAGGGAAAACCAAATGTAAACACCAAATCAGCACAACCAAGAATGTAACTTGGAAGGGAAGGTCTTCCTTGCTGCTTCAAGTGCTACATTCCTGAGGAAAAACAGCAAGCTGCTGCTCTTTCAGGATCAGGTATATGCTTAGAAGTCTCTCTGCATGGATGATATTGATTTGGAGGCAATCCTTATGTAATGGCCATCTGTAATGTTATAATTAGACTGAGCAGCATATATGCTGGACTCCTTTTCCTCTCTGCTAGCATGCAGCCCTTCACCTATAACCAGAATATTAGATATCTTTGGAAATAACCTTTCTCTGTGAGATTTGTCCTTTCAAGCAAAACAGCATTCTCGCTTAAACATATTTAGTCTTCTTTGGAAGTATACAATAATCTCAGTAGACACCAGCATTTCCACTGGTTCTCTAAAAATCACTTATTTGACAAGAAATATTTGATTACTGAAGTCACTTGATTCACTAACATTATGAAGGATTCCATGACAACAAACAAAGAAGACATAATAATAATAATTTAAATTAAAATGTTTTCCTTAGAAATTGTCACTTAAAAGTTACCTTTCAAAAGTAACACCATCGTTACTTTTCTGTTTCATCATCATTTTTCCTTCTCCTGCTAATCTGAGGAAGACATTCCTGGTAGTGTAAGAGCTACAAAAAGACAACATGTGATTTTCCTATTTATGGTTTGTCCATCAGTTTTGAAACAGATCAAGAAGAGGGATTTTATTTTAATGGCACAGTCTTTGAAAAGAGATGATGATTGAGGAAAATGGCTGAAAAACTACAGCAAACTTCTAAATCTAATGTGACATTGAAAATCTAATAATTCTTTGTGTAGCTCTTACCCTATATTCCTAAAACATAGCCCGCATCTGTGAGCAGAAAACATGAAAATACCAATACAAGAGAATACAACTAAAAACTTAGTATTTACACAAGATGAAGAACCACAAGGTTAAATATACAGGCTATACGTGTGCTCTGCCCTATGGTAATTCAACTAGGCACTTACAATTATTTAAATCACAGTATGGATCTGTAGGGTATCAGGAGCTGTGATATTCACTCTCTGGTGGTTTCTTCCATGTGCTTCAATTATTCAGTGACATAAAAACTGTGTAATACAACCGCAAGACAGCTTTATCTGATTGCAGCATCTGTTAAAACTGTCCAGGTTATTAATATCCACTACCTACTGGTGGCTATATACAGGACAATCTCAGACCAGCTGCCTAAAAATATGTATCTACACCCCAAGATGACAGCCTTACAACAGACTGCTTTTTTTGCTCTGTTTTCTAAGTGCAATTTGTTCTGTCCAAAACTCATATTTGAAACACCCCAGCAAAATATTCTGAGAAACTGGCTACATCTCCACTGCAATTTTCCAAGTCTCAGTGCTTTCCTCAAGGTACCTGAGTATGTACTACCTTATGTAAATCACTTCAATACTCAGCCTAAATAAAATATAGTACTTTTAGATGAAGTTATGGCTCAGGCAAAATGACAATTTGTTACAAACAATAGAAACACACAGCAAAGTGCCCTGGTCTACTGCTATTCTACCCAAAGCAATTGTTCAATAACTTAGCACAAGCCCATGACAAGAAAAAATTCATAATGCCCTTCTTCTGCAAGACCAACAACACCACCTGTGGTAGAGTTCAACTTGAAATTACTACATAGATCATGGTTAAATATTTAGTCTGAAATAAAACATATATCATTCCACTCTTCCTTTGCAATACTCCTTTTCCTCAAGCTGGAATATAAAAGGACAAAATCTCATCTCAGAAAAGTTACTCCAAACAGCACTGGCTTAAAGCACAGAAAACCACTAGGCAGAGTAGGTCCCCAAGACACCACCCGGAAGCACAGGAAGCACCAGTACACCTCCCTCACTGGGATGAGGCCGTTGTATAGACAGCATGATGCCTCCTACAGTGACTGACCAGGACTATCCCTCTGAGGTAAAGACTGGAGTGATACTTTTGAGATAGCAGAGAATGGAGATGAACAGTATGTTGCTAACAGCATCTAGACCAGTAACCTTAAATCACAGTCCCTGATGGAGGTTACTCTCATGTAATAACAAATGCCAAAACAAAGGTATACTGTACAATACAAAACAAGTGAATTTAATACCCTCTGCTTTCTAGATGCTACTAAGAAAGGCTTCCCTCCTAGGATTCTTCCTTTTGAAAACATAAGCATCATAATGATCTTCCTTCCCTACATTTCATATGAAATTTAACTTAGAAGCCATGAAATTTGACTAGGAGCACCAAACTGTTCCTTAGAGAGAAAGAAAAACTAACTAAACAAAAACACCTCTAAAATCAAAACCATGTGCCATGGTATTAAATTCCAACAAATATATCATTAATAAGAAGACAGGCTAGAATAAGATGCATGATAAGAACACTATATAATTAAAATCAGCATTGTATTGAACATTGGATGTCCTTGCTGTATTTCAGAAATCTATTTAATAGTTTATTATACATTCTTAATAACAGTGTTATAAACAGAATTGTGGAAGTTAAAGCTATAATTCTAAAATGTACACATGAAAGTAAAAAAAAAAACCAGAAAAAATCCTTTTTCCTATGATTATTAAGCTTATGAACTATTTTTAATATTTTATTCTTGTTGTAAAATTTCATGAAGTATTTCCTTTCCCACTCTTTATAGACACTGTGAAAACTTCAAAGAAATATGAAAGCTTCAACGGACACGAAATATAGCTGTGTTCTTTCAAACAGAGCTCTGAAACTAATTAAGCTGAAGTACTGTAAAAGATGCTACAATAGGAAAAAGCTGATAAACCTGTAACTGCATTTCAGCTGTGTTTGCTGCAGGTGAATACTTTTTCCCACATAGCAGCCACTGCTTGCAGGCATCTAGAAATTTATTAAAATAATTGGAAGAATTAAGTAGGCCACTGTATGCATTTGTGAAAGGCAGACACCAAGATAAGAAGCTTAGATGTGTTGCTAAACCTGCCTGAAAGTAGCATTGCTTCATATACACTGCTGCTTTGCTTCTGGAGTCAGTTCAGGCACTGAAGCCTTACACTTTGATAAGAAACCAAATTTTAATTCTGCTTTACCTATCTTAAATAGGAGCATTTTAAATGCATAATTCCCTCTCTTTCCTATATTTAGTGGTTCTAGATGATAAGTTTGCTTTCTACTGCTTTATCACCTGTGGGATAGTGACAGCAATGGCTGAAACAAGAAGGAAGAACATTTGTCTGAAACAGGCATTAATGAAACAGCAGACAGTTCTTCCCTGCACAGAGGTGAAAGCAGGGATACCAGTCTTCCAGACTAAAACTGCCTTTTTTATCTGCAAATAATTAGGTACACTAAAGTAAATGGGTTGTACATGTAGCTTTCTGTATGTATTGTTCAGTACTTCCCATGTGCAGTTCAAAATTACAGTATGTTAGAAATCCCTCATACCTAAACCAGTTTTACACTTCACAACGTTAAACCCAATTAAATGCAAATACAAGAAAGTAGAAGAAACCACACAACAGATGCTTGTTGGGTTTATGACAGCCACATGTGCCACAAATTCCCACTTTGATCTGAACATTAGCATTGTTTAAGACTTGTTTTCACTTTTTAAAAAATGGTAATACTGAGTGATTTATTACTTATTTTTCAAGGAAAGTGGCTGGGGTCTATTTTCTCAATACTGTCTTGGCACATTACTATAAATTTATTTATTTTAAAAAYGCTACATTATTCCACAGGAAGATTTTTACCTGTAGATTATTTGCACTTTAAATATAATCACTTCAAATTGTAAATAAAAAATAAAGAATGGTTGTATAGCTATCCAGCTATGTTTCAGTATTTTATCCAACTTCCAGACATTACAATGCTCAATTGATCAAATATTTATTAACAGATGTTATAAATACGTTATTTCCTCCTTGAACTGACTCAGAGACAACATGCAAATACAATCTCTGATCTGAAAGTTTCAACCTTTTAAAAAGCTGGAATAAATCCTCATCTCAATTTTACCATTTTTTACCCGCCATTCTCTTCATAAAAGAAAAGATTCGGTATTTTCCAGCAAATAATTACTCCTTATGAGTAATCCAGTTATAGCTATGTGGATGTCAACATTAAAAGAAACACTGCAAAGATGAATGCAGGTTGTCATCTTTATGTCCGGCAACCATGGTAAAAGCTCTCCTTTTGAACAAGAAAAGGCACTTAGGTTTCAGTTCAAAAAGAGCTCACCCCTTTTCAGATGCAATGTAATCTAAGATTCTCACATGAAACCTGTGAGAATAAAGGCAAATTGAAAAATTCATGTTAAAAACACCAAAGCTTGCAGCACTATAAGCACTTAAAGCAAATATTGCATGGTCTCCCAAAATCATGTCTTCTCACGTCTTCTCAGTTTTCATGTTACTTGAGATGTATCGTGCAAGCACTGAACAAATATCAAATTAGGGCAAAACATTCCAAGATTCTCAGATATGATGTTTCTCAGAAATATTTCCAACCCCAAATGTAGCAAAAGGAAGTAAAAGATCAGTGATGCAAATGTTACTTTAGCTGTCAATGTCCAGTCACCTTTCATAGGGTTGGGGTTTCTTTTTAAAAAAGTTCTTAAATAATGCAATATCCCAGCAGATGTGGGGGAAAAAAAAACCCACTTTTACCTTGAAAAAGCATGTAGTACTTCAAGCTCAGCATAACAAATTCATAAGAAAGACCAAGTCTGAGCATGAAGACCCTTACTGCCTTCATTTTTAGGCTTTGCTTTATAATCATTCTGTGAGTTTATACAAAAGCAAGCTTTAGCACTTAGAGAAAAACTTGGCAACTGTGAGGAAGCACTTGTATACTTGTTCCTCTTACCTTACAGCTCTTTYTCTACAGGCAGAATCAAAGCCGAGACACTTCTAACATGCACAATGCATACACTTGAACTTTACAGCAAGGGAAACTGACTGGTAGTGTGTTCACAGTATCCTATGAGCTACTAAGTTTGTCTTTAATAATGAAGGGGGTTCTAAAACTTGTCAGTGCTTCCAGATTTGTCACCCACCAGAGAAACACTAATAAGGTATCAGCTCATACTTTTTCTTTAAGACCTCTAGTGGTAATTAAAACAACCCCTGATTTACAGTCTAATTAAGAAGATAAAGGGATATTAAAAGTTCTCTTTAAAAAGCTTAACATTTTCAGTCTGATCTCTCTGTTACTTAACAGACTGCACTGCCAACCATTATTATTGGCTCTTGCATATTTGTTTCTATAGGTTCCCTTCCTGGTGCAGAAGAGCTGATTTTCTTTAACCTCCTGAAGCAAGAAAATAAAAATAAACTGGAAACTCAGTGGTAGGTCTGGTTCTGGTTTGGCATCTTTTAGTTTTCTTAAGCATGACTGAGTATTTTGCAGTGGATTAAGACATACAGTAGGCAAACAACACCCAGTATTTTAACAGGAGAAATTCTGTACGTCATCTGTCCAAAAAACTTACTCCCTTTTGCTCTCCATTGCTTTTGTCTTCTTCCACTCTATCCACCACAGCTCTGGGACACTGCATGAATACTCCAAGGTATCACTGGGTCAGTCAGCACACATATTAGACTTGTATAGACCTGTATGCTTTATGGAGTATCATCCTAATGAAGAGTTGGCATCTGTAACACCTTTACTATAGTAACAGAAATGAGTTTTTGTACTTCCATATTTTCTTAAAAATCGCATCAAAAAATCTCCTGGTTTTGCTTGTTGCAGCAGGGGAATACAATCAGCGTCTTTGCAGTTTCATTAGTTTAAACGCACAAGGAGAATTTATGTCTACTCAACTAATTACATTAACCCATTACTCAACAAAGTGATCTCTGTGGACTTCTTACAGAAAATCATGCAGGGAAAATCCTAAAATATAGCAGAAGAGAATTCCCAGTGGTTTCCTCTACAATTCAATGCAGAATTAGCAAAATTGATTACTTATCAAGTCATGGCTCACCTTGCTGCACAAAGCTCAATTTCTACATTTTCAATTCAAATAATTCAGTATTTTCATTATTTCAGGTTTGTGTCAGAAAAATAAGCTGAAATGGCCAGAGGATCAGGGTAAAACTTTTAAAGCCAGAAAAAGTAACAGAATCTCAGACAATGAAATGTCATATTTTCAGAGATAAAATTATTTTATCAAAATAACTGAATCTGACAGCCTAGACACTACTTTAGAAATCATCACCTAAATTTAAAGTGATAAGCAGGCTAAAATTACAAACACAAATAAAGAAATAGTGGAAATTTGGGACAACAATACAAAATTGCTTTCTGTAAGAGTCAATTCTCCTATTTTGTCTTTGTCCTGTTTTGTCTGAAGGACAGAAACAACCAGAATTGTAGAGCTCTAATTTTCAAGTGTAAGATTAATTCAGTGTGTTCTATCCCACAGCAGTGTGTTCTGGAATATTTTCAGATAGTATTATCAAAGTAATCTGCATGCTACTGCTTTAACTCTGAAAGCAGCTGACAGGAGGTTCCATCAGTATGTAAATTGAGCAGTAACAGAAGTCTTCAACCAATGAAAAATTACAAGGACAAAGCTCCAGAACCTACTCTCTTTACAGGACACAAGACCAAAAAAAAACCCAAAAAAACCTCACAATAATATATTTATCCTCTGCTGTTACAATCTACCTAATCTCAATGCAATGTAAAAACACTAAACAATAGCAGGCGATCTTCCAGCCCTCCCCAAGTGCTGTCCACAATTTGTCACACTGTAAACTCATTGAAGTGGCAATTTTTCTTCTGCAAATGCATCATCACAATGATTGCCCAGTTTCCAGTGAAATCTGAACTCACAAGCAAAGTAAGTCCTCAGCAAGACACAACCTCAGTTAACACCACCACCACAGTCCAGCCATTAACTGTGATCTATGCCCACCTACAACAGAAAAAACACTTTTGAAACACATAGATGTACTAACAATTTGCTATCACATTCTGCAGAGATCAAATCATATTCTAACTGACTTGCAGGCTTCTCCCAAGGCCACAGTCGTGTTTCAAATGGATACAGCGGTCTGCACATAGAGCACTTTTTTACTGTCCACTCCTTACCTTCTATTGTTGAACATTTTGTCTGATCTGCTGCTGAAAGGAAAAAACCCCTAAAGGCAGGCTAACACAAGCACTGAGTCTATTTGCCTTATAACAAATAAAACACCATGCGCCAAAACCACTATTATAGATGAATGGGGGGCCAATTTTTTGTTGTTGGACAGAAGACAGGGAGAAAGAAGGAAATATGTTTTCTTTTTTTTTTTTAATTATAGCTCTTGAAAACAAAAATATACATATGAAATCACAAACTCCATAACCACAAGTAAACAATTCATATTGCAAGCCATTTTGGTATCTGAAGAGGATTATCAGACTACTGTTGCCCTACCCTTAGAGCATCACAGATGCAGGTTAGTCAGACAGCTACTAAAGAACTTTTCATACAGTCATGTTCTTTGCAAAATAGTACACAGACTATTTTAAGTGTCAATACAGTTCAAATGTTACCACTAGGGAAAGCATAAACACTTAGCTCCATTTTGTTTCTTCTGTGTGGTTTTGCTGAAAAAAAAGTTTGAATTTTATAAAGATATATTTTATCTCTAATCTATGATAAGCATAGATTAACCTTTACTCACCATTTTCAACTCACGCTTCGCTCATCTGAAAAAGCTCAGTTTTCTTAACCTGGGTCTCTGCACTTTTTCACCCATTAGACCTATTTGGAGTTGTGAAGATGTCCATCTCCCATTTAAGCCTTTTATTGTACGGTACTGCTCTATTTCTAAGACTTGAATGTTTCAGTCAACATGAGGCATTAGGTAGAAAATAATTGTTGTGATCTGYTCCTCTGTGTTGCTTAATGAAGTAAAAAGGAAAGTTGTATAGCTGTTTGGCAGCCCTGCTGGCTGTGAAATGTCATTAAGCAGAAGACGGCAAGTTTTATCCACGCACCTCTGACTACTAAATTCACAAAACAAACAGAAGGTTTACCATGGGAGGTAGAGAGACACCAGGCAATATCCTCAAGTTGCTCTTCCAGTTAAACAGCGCGTGGTTACTAAAATTGCTATGGGAACATGGGAGTTCACCAGAAACACAATTTTAGATGTAAAATGTTCCTTAACCTTTTACATTACTACTACTACTACAAAAAAAAAAAAAAAAAGAAAACAAAACCAAGGTGTAGAGTCTTACGCTTACACACCAGAAAAAGCTAAAATATAAGTCTGAAACAATGTAATGATAAAATCTTTTTGCGATCTTGGGTTGCATAAACTGTGCTAAGCTGTAGTATCTGATTTAGGAAGGAAAGTCTCCAGATGTGCCCTACAGTGATATACTTCACCTGATTTTAACACACTCTCTAATTGCTACTGAAAAAAAGAGGCCACAGCAAAAAGATGAACAAGAGACAACTGTTTTCTTTCGAGTCAGTGCTGCATGCAATTATTCTGTTCAATGGACTAGTCCTATGATTTTGATGACAGCAGTAACATTATATTTAGGCATCTCCACAGTGCACAACAATTCTGCTCCAACTTCCATCCATGTTTTATGATTCATTGATTATCAAATTGTAGTATTTAAAAAATTGTATTATTATTGTATTTAGGCAAAAATACCCACTACACCAGAATTTATATTAGTGCCTGCCACATTATTCACAGTTCCACTAAATCACAATGTCCTGTTTACAAACACTGAAATTTGGGAAACAAGGGCTTATTCCTTTTAAATGTCAATTTAAAAGTACCTTTCAGGACAAAGTTATACAGTATTCCTTAACAGACAGCTATAAAACCATCTCCACAAATATATTTAGATTGTGTACCATGTTCATAGTAACTGTTGCACTGAGTTCTCTGATTCCTGCAAAGAGGCTGAATTGTGGTCCAGAAATGAATATAAATGCCAGTTACTAAAACCGACATTCCAAATGCAGAATTCAGGTTACTTAGGTTACTTGGATGATAAAAACCTGGGCTCTCAAAATACAAATTAGGTATTTCAACCTAAACATAGAAGCAAGAAAGAAAAGGGTACTTTTTTTCCATGTAGCATGTTTCTTTCTGCTTGCTGCCATTTTTCCTATTAGGATTGTCCTTTAAAGTGACATAGGCAAACAGGAGAGGTCATTTGAAATTTTTATGGCTTTCCTAAGGTCATGGGTATCATGGACATAATTTAATAAACTAGATCAGTTGGACTGATAAAGCATAAGGAATTAATTAATCTCTTGCTCATAAAAAAATTTAATCAAGAAAAAGTAAATAACATGCTTTTTACTTTCAGCAAGCAAGCGATCCATCAAATTATGATGTCAAAAAAATTACTAGAATAATACATAACATATCCTGATAAGAGTGTCTGTAATAAATTATTCAAATAATAATGACTATGTCTACAAGTCAAAGACCTGAAAGACAGAACTATTAGGTTAAATCTAGTCTAAAAATTATGCCTAGTTTTCACTTTTGTCACAAGTTATCACAACTCACATGCCACAAGAAGCTATAAATAAGCTCTTCCTCTGAGGTAGGCACAAATAGCCACTGTAAATGCAAATCTTAGAGAAAGCAAGGCAAAACACCCCAGTGATTTTAAGATTTCTTCAGATTATCCACTTCCATAAAAACTTACTTAAAACAGATAGCCCCAGTGAGATGCAAATCTAAAGTTTCATTCACACTGTTTTAATAGTGCCACAAACATCATGACTGTCAAAATCCACTCCTCTACTCCCCCACCATGTTGCTCTGCATGTCATATTTGCACGGCTAAAAGTAAAACAAAGGAGCAAGCTGCAACAACACAGTCCAGACCTACAAAATGGTTACAGCACAGGATTAAAGACAATAAAAGCATGTGTGAATTTCTTATTTTATGTGGCTATGCCTCAGACATGCTTATTACTTCTGAGAATCTGACTGTGTAAGAATAGTTCAGAGTTCATCGACTGTTACAGAACAAATCACAAATATCCTTGTTCCCTTCTGTTCACAAGAAGTAGAATTAAGACACCTTGCTTCCAAGGAGAAAGTGCTTGGGCTCTATTTCTGAGCTTACCACCAAAATGCAGCATGACCTTTTGCTAATATTTTATCTCTGTTAGTCTGTTTCAGATTACAGAATTCAAGTTGGTTGTTCTGGTTTAGGATTTTTTTTTTAACTTTTAACCACTTACAAATAGGAATAATACAGAAAATTTAGCATTAGAATCTATGAATTTATGCGAAAATACATTCTCAAAAAAAAGTGTTTCCATTACTAATTCAAAAGAGCATTAAGAGAGGAAAAAAAACCAGTATCTCAACTCCTCCTTCACTGCAAAGTTTGTTTCATACAATAAAGAAAAAAAGGATTAATTTTGCATTTCCAAAACTTTTGAAAAGCCTAATTTTAGAATGTAATCAACAAAATAAACAAGACCCAAAGGGATGTAGGGCACATATTTCAGTGTGTGATTCTTTTTTACTTTAAATAAAAAAATACTTTTTATTAAGATAAATAAGTCAGGAAGGCAACAGCATTACTATTGCCACTATGTATTTTAACAAGCACAACGTACCTTTATCACCAGCAATCATTGCATGTTAGTATGAGCATCTTCCACTGGCAGATTACCACAGTTAAAGAAAAAGAACAAAAAAACAAGCAAAATCCTGCTTCCAAGCTTAGCCTAATAATAATCAATATTTTTTGTTTTATAATACACTTTCTAGAAACTTTTTTTATTTATTAACTATAGCAATGTAACATTTTACTACCATCTTTCTGTTCCTTACACTTTCCAAAAACTAAATGTGAATTCAGTCCAACAACTGGCTTGTACTTTTTTTGTTTTACAAACACCTTCAGTAGGTTTATAAAATGATCCTACATACACCACTCAGCAAATACACAGAAATGCAGCCATGCACTACTCCACATTCCCCAGCAAGCTGCCCAGCTTCTCCACCCTCACTCACCACCCTCAAGCTGGTGGTGTTTGCAGTGGACTGAAAGAAGTGACGTGTTTCAGCTGCACCTCTAAGAGAAGCCCCATCAGCACACTCCTGACACCCGAGTTGCTTGTGGAGGCACTGTGGAGGCACAGGTGTAGTGCCAGGTGCCAGGGGATGCTCTAGGACTGCGCACCCCACCAATGGCTCCAGCAGCCAGCCGTGTGTGCCGAGCAGCCCTGAGCTGGTGGCACAGCACAGGCACATGCCCACCCGTGGCACATGCCAGCTCGGGCACAGGTGTTAACTGAGTGCCCAGCTTGTCACACTGAAGTATAGTCAAGATGCAATTTTAGCAGCCAGTAGATTAAAATAAGGAACGCTGCTGCTCGTTACTTGTGAAAAAGAGAGGCAAAGCTACGCAGAATCCAAAACTTCCACAGCATTTCCACAATTTTTCTAGAGAGCATTAGCATCATATTGAAATTAGGATCTAAAGAAAGCAGAGAATTCAAGGTGTAACAGTAAACAGGTTAGAACACTGATATGAAGAAATATGAAAGTGCTGGACTAAAATCAACAACTGCCTTTAGCAGCAGTCTGAAGAACATTTTCCAATTGTGGCAAAAATCTGCTATTTTTAAGTACAACAAAAATGGATCATGGCTGCAAGGAATTTACAAATGCTAATCTTATTTACACACAAAGGAACAAGTTAAAACAAATCTACCACTAATTTCAGACCTTCCAAGGGAAATTAATCATATAAGTTACCAATTACAAAATTGTATTTTCTCCAGAACACTGCAGAGTTTAGAAAGGAATATGCAGCAAAAATTAAGGTTAACATTAGAAATGTTGAAGATTTTCAGGGATAAAAAATTATTTAATTTTAATATTTAACCTTCATGCCTCACTCACTGTAAAATGCAGAATCAGATTACAGTCTCACAGAAGAAATAGAAAAATGTTTCCATGAAATGCTACTCTACTTATTGGTACTAAACAAACTTAAATCCCTAGTATTAATCTAGTAAAAATAAACTAAATCCATAATCATAAAGAGTTACAAGAGATCAGAATCCAGGTCTCAAGCTGTTTGTTTTTTAAACTACAAGCCATGCCCAGAGTAACTGGAACCATAAATACATATCCAAATACTATTTTCACAGAACATTAAATATGGAATACCACAGAATTTGCACTCTAGGCACAGAACAAGTATTGCCTTTGGTCCTTTATCCTGTAAACAGCTTTTACCTGATTTTGATGCTCATTCTTGTCAAACTGCTCCTTACTGTGCATGTTTCACATAATTACTATAATGTCAGGCTATGCTAACTATCGTACTACTGATTAATGTTTGACATAGGTCCCAAGTCTGCCAGGTTATGAGCTACTTGTTATTCTCCATTATCTAATAGAGACTGAGTGATTTTTAATGAGAATCAATTCCATTGAAGAACTCATCTGCAATGCTATAGGTTGTATTTCCTTTTTTACATCTCCCATGAAGCAGCATTTCTAATGAAAATTCAGTTGGACACCGTAACAAGAAACTCAAAATTAAAAATGTGACCAACTGACTAGTATAGTATGGTTTTTGGAAAGAGTATAAACAAATTAGGCACCTTGCACAAAGGGTTCATCTTTGGAACCTACGTACTCTATCTCACTGTTCTTGTTTAAGCAAAACAGGACAGATTAAATACAAAATTAGCATTAATCTCTTCAGCCTCTTTTTCAGGGTTCTTTAGAAAGTACTATTTATATTTTCATAAATGAAATCTCTGCATAACTGCAGAAAAATTTACCTTGAAAATAGGCCCCAGGAAGCTATCTGGTCCAACCATTCCCAGTTTCCCTGCTTAAAGCAAGGATACCTCTGCAAGTCCAAGTACTTTGCTTTACAGAGAATTTTCAACATATATCCCACAAATGTCTACTCCTCACATCTTAGTTGAGGACAGCACTTTCTCAGTGTGAAAATTTCAAATTTCATACTTTTCAAAGTTTGAAACCATTTCTTGCAAACCATATCTAGCCATTTCCAGTGATGTTCTCAGTTTTTTCCCCTCCTTGAAAATGTTACTTAAAATACTAAAGGAATATATTGAAATCCTTTTGATAATAATCACCATAATCATAGACAAGAATCTCTTCATTTCAGTTGCAGTTGCCCTGATCACTGCAACCCTTTTTTGGCTTTTCTCAGACACTTTCATAATTTCTTTTTTTTTTTTTTAATCACTGGATATATTATGAGGAATATCCTTAGCTCCCTTAGATACACACCAATTACTAGCTGCGAAAACAAAGTGGTAGGCTAATTCCTGAAGCTCAAAGAGGAGTTTGATTCTCAGCCATTCATTTCCTGCCTTGATCAATTTCTTACATTTCATGTCACTCTTAATCCTTTAACCTAAAGTATTTTGGCTTCATTCTATCTTATCTATTACTAATTTGCCCAGTATTTACTCTAAATGTGGTCCACATTGACATTTCCTTAATTCCCATTCTTCTTCCTCTCCTGTTTTCTCTTTCATAATGCATGCTGTTTACAACCACAAAAGCCTTTCTTTCTTATCATTGCTATTTCACACCGGTACCTTTTCTATGTACTTCACTTACATATCAAATTCTTCTTACTGTATTCTTTGGTTTATGTTTGGACACAATGGAAAATTATTTAAAAACAGGTATTATTTTAGAGCAGCAAATATATGTTCATCTCTAAAATTTTATACAGCTCTTTTAAAGTGAATTATTTGAGGTAAAAATTATGTCATTTTAAGGTTGAGCGTATGAACAACACTACTAATAGCAGAAAAACAATCTAATCAAATAGCACTTCAGATAAACAAGGACAAACAAGATTACAAAAAAAAGGTGCTAAGCAATTTCCTGCTTTTTTAATTTGTGGGACTTTTAAAAATATGTAGTTTCCTCTCCTTCTAACTGATTTCATTAAAAAGAAATGTCAATGCATCAACTTTAACAAATTCCATGCAAGTAATTTATCTTTACTGCCTCTGAAAAGAGTAAGTTTTAATCATCCTATCTTTGCATTAGTAGCAATACTAAAGGGACAAACATACATATTTAAGTGCCTCACTTTTATCTACATMTGTAAAGCAGAATGACAGTCTTTAAATGCCTACTAAAATAAGGGAGATGACTGCTACTTTGTGAAAAAGAAGTGTTAACAGTTAAAAAGAGGGCACAGCTTAAAGCTGTATCTTCTTTGCTATGTCACACCCCTCTCCTCGCTAACAACTCACAACCACCTGCAAATCAGTCTCCTTCCTTCAGCGCCAGTACAATTTTTCTGTAGATCCCACCAGAAACATAAGGTCTCATAATTTCTAAAAACCTTCAGGTCATCAGTTTTGTTTCATTTTCTAATTCATTACAGGGCTCCATTTTGCAGCACAGCTTTACAAACATACCGGCGCAACTATAAGAATGTGAACTTCATTCACCCTCTACAGGGAAAAAAACCACACACTTGGGGGTTTGATATATTTAGAGGGAGAATCAACATAATTCTCAATTGCCAGAAGGAGAAAGGTTTGGCTTTGTTTTTATTTCCAAGGTTTCTATCTACAATTACAGTTTGTTCTACTGCTTTTGTGCTAGCCTTGAAGGATACTTGACAACTGCTGACAAAGGTATCTACTTTCAACACAAAAAATACCACTTAAGTTAAGCATCATTAAGGATTAAAAAATCTCCAATATTCTAACAAGAATAGTCAAGGAAACTGAGCCCCCCACAATAGGCTATTGTCCTTGATGCCTGTTCCACAGGTAATCTTCTCCTCCTTGGTACAGAATTTCCTGCCCCACTTTGAACTAGTTTCCAGGTGCCATGTAGGCCACAGACAGAGGAAGAGAATTAAGAGCAACACAGATTTCACTGTCACTAGCACACACACAGTCCCTTACTACTTTCATGTATGTATATAATTTTTTTTTCTTAAGAAATTATTTTATTACAATCAAAAATTACAGGGAGAATCCTTTTGGTCACCTCATCCATCTTTCCACTAGTATGGCTGTGTCCTATTTTAGACATAGTATATTTTTATTTTATACTCCCTGGAAATGTTGGGATTTTTTATTTTTTTGTAGAGCATTCCCCCACATTTCCACCCGTGGGAATATCAGCCATCATCTTCTACATTATTTTATTTGCCAACTTCAGAAAGCAGAGCAAAGGCAGCTGATTCCCTGTACTAAGATTCAAGGCAGGAAGGAAGCAGCACCAAGCCTTCTTCTGCTCCAAGAAACATTATATCTAGCACTCGGACTGCTTACTCCCCACAGTGCCCAAGAATGCGGTGTTTAATGACACCAAAGCATGACCTTAACTCAGAATGCTCATAACGACTTAGTGTTTGGGTAAAAATCCAGGAGTTTTATGAGAACCATTGGCAGAAATGGAATGGTAGGTTTTATACAGTTTAGGTCAATTAAACTTGAAAGTCATTTTGGGGCACAAACTATAAGACACCTTTCTAGCCCTAAGGCTTTCTCCTTAACACTTTCACATTCAGTAAGGTCACTAGTACTCTTTAACAAAAAAAACCAAACACAAAACCCAAACTCCCCCCACAAAAAAAAAAGTTCTAAAAACAAACAAAACACCAAAAAAACCCACTCACACAAGAAACCTCAAACCCATAACTGAAGAGAGTATTCTATTGGAAGCTTAGGAATTAGAAGCAAATAAGGAAACAGTGATTCCACGTAAACAGGTACTTTTCTTAAAAAAACTTTGCCTCTGCAAAGCCAAAGAATAATTTAATTTTTCAGGCTCTGAGGTAATATGAAGATATTAACACATATACAAATACAATGGCAGATTACTTTTGCACTTGTTCCAAACCTATTGCTAGAACAGCACACTACTGGATGTTGTTTCCAGTGGTAACAGTGTGCAGTCTTCCTGATACTCAAACTTGCCCTACTCCTGCAACCTTTTTTGACAGAATTCCACACATATGAATTTCACATAAGCCTACAAATGGGACGTGCTTATCTGCATATAAAGACGCATACTAAAATAATAGCTCTTTGGTTTTGACATACAAAGCTATTTTTGCAGTTTTATAGGCTGATCCATGTTTGGTCTACAATTTTTATTTCCATATCCACTACAAAAAAAAAAAAAGAAGAAAAAGGGAAAAGGAAAAAGGCTGATGATGAAAGCACATTACTGAACTGCTTCATGAAACAGTGGGAAGAACAGAATTCCCTTTTTTATTTATTTTTCCAGCATCTAAAGCCACATCACCGTAAAAAGTGAGCAGTCTGTCAAGCGGGATTAGACTATTTTGAAAACAAATTATTGCAAAGAAGGAAAGAAGGAATTTAGAACAAGTATCCACAATCTGATGCCTCACTGCAGTGCTTAAGTTACAGCACTGCACATCACATGCTTTGCATTGACAAATATATTTAATCTGTCTATCCATAAAGAACAGACATATTAAATGCTTTTTTTGGGTAATTTGGGAAGTTTTTTGGAATCATATCCTTCTTCTGCCTTACTATTTCCACACTCCCTCAAAAGATCTGCTGTTGGTCTGTGGCTCACCCTTGGAATGCAGTCCCTCAGAGAAAAATGTTCTTATCTTCTCAAAGTAGCAAACACAACTTACTTATACATCATCCTAGACAAGCATCAAAGACCTCAATGTCAAAGTCAAGGATAGTTCCAAGTGCTTTGTGACTTCCTGAAGGCCACAAAAGCATACAATTGCAGTTTGAAATGGTAATGTGAATTCTAAAGCAATTTTACTAAGAAAGTAAAATCAAACTACGATTGAGTTGAATTTTCAAGAACTTTTCAGAATGACTGTTCAGCGCTTGAAAAAAAAGCACTGCATCATGCTGCATAACCCTTCTCAGAGTTTTCCTCCATCATTTTCCTCCATGATAATCATCTTCAGTTTTACTCCAAAAAACTTCTTCAGGCTCAACTCAATTTCAGGTAGCTGTCAATGAACACTACTTTCTTGCATTTCTGTGCTCTTCACTGCCCGTACTGCCTCCACTTCCCATATCTGTTTCATGCACTTCTGCTCTGTGTTATACAATTTTCAAACATCACTGTGCCAGTTCACCTGAATCTGCCTGGCTACAGTACCCTTGGCAAACTAATGCACTCCAACATAGCGGCTCCCTGCTGCTACAGCAAAGTAGCTCTCCTGAAAAGGTTTACCTTTTCCTCCTGTATGGTGTCTCAAATATATCCACACTTGGAAAGAAATCAAAGAAATAAATTTCAATACCATAACCTGGCTTTTCTTCATTTCATTGACATTATTACCAATCCCATTTTGGTCCTCACAAGAAAGACTTTCATTTCCACTAAACAGGATACAAATACAGAACGACAAAACTAAAACGTTCACTCAAGAAACTGAAGTCAAAAATACAGACAGGAATATACTGCCATTCAGGAACTCTGAAGATGTGTAAAAACTGCCTAAACATCTTGGGTTTATATAACACTGTGCTTCACATCCTTATGGAGCAGAAGATACCCTACAGCATAAGGGCTCTAAGGCCTCAACAACAAAAGAAGCCAATCTAATAAAGCATTGTAATGATTATGCTTTATTAGACATGTGACAGATTGTGTACTTAATCAACCACTGTTCAACAATAAAAGAAACAGAAACAACCATAAAAAAAGTTACTAGTTATATGTGGCAGGCCTTGAGAGCTTGTATAGAATTTATTAGACATAGCATCAAACCGAGGAATTCTGTCCCACTTGAATGGCAACTCTGATGTTTGAGGAATTCAAAAATGTTTTGGAATCCATTGCATTTCTTTGATAGGAGAACAATGCATCTGTTCCTATGAAGATGAGATGACAAAAAAGAAGAAGGAATGGGAATGTGAAGAGGCTAAGTGACCTAGAAATAACAACAAGGAAGAAACAGCTCAGGAATTGTTTCTCTGTAGTCAAAAGGACCTTCCTGAATCTACAGGTTTTCTTCCTGCCTCTAACTGCATCTTCAAATAAACCTTCTCCATCTGACTATTCTTAAGATCTTCTAATAAAAGGCACTTACTTTCTAGTAGTAAGTTCAGGTATTTTCAGGCAGTGTTTGCCTGAAAATACACTTGTTCCTGAACAAAATATGTATTTGCTTTCACATGTGTAGATTTTGAAATTCCTTTATTTAGGATTCAGAATAGAAGAGTAAAGATGACACGAATTTGAACTCCTCTGTGAAGTTACTGAATCCTATACTCAGTTTCAGCCTGCAAAATTTCCAGAACTACTGGGTATGATGGCACTTCTAAATTGCCTGTTGGCAGCCCCTAAGGTACTGTGTCCATCCCCCAGAAAGCTTAAGCCTGTGGCTCTCCTAAAGATATCAGGAAAAATTTCTTCACTGACATGATCAGGCATGAGAATGGGCTGCCTACAGAAACGGTGGAATCACCACTCCAAAATGTTCAAACAGCATGTGGATGTGGCACTGGGGATATGGGTTAGAAATGCTAAGTCACTGGCTAGATTTGATGATCTTGAAGGTTTTTCCTGCCTTAAGGATTCTATAATTCTTTAAAACATTATTCCATGTCATGAAGCAGGCAAGTGAACCCTTTAGTGCTGAAGTACCTAATCAAAGAATTGTACACCAACAGAAGTAGTAGTAGAGCTCCATAGTAATCTAGATATTGGCAAGTTGTTTTGCTGTCAAATTCCCAGTCTCATAACACGACTTATTTCCAAGCATAGGTATCTCCCAACTTCTTGTTTCTCTTGACATTGCAAAAGATGACAGAGAAATAATCTAGTCTTTTTAACCTTGTTAAAAGTCTGCTGCCTGCCTCTACACACCAGAGGTAATACAAAAAGCTGCAAATCAGGCATTTCTAAAAAAGAGAGACAAGGATTTACAGTAGCTTTGGCTCTCTCTCGCCTTTTGTATTATCTATTCATTACTCCAAGGCTTCCAAATATATTCTTAGTAACAGGATCTGTTTCAATATGGAAAGAATGTTTTTCCTCTCTCCCTTGAAATCTTTCTCTTACTGCCTTGCCACTGAGCATGCACTTCTAGAAATATGTTTTATTTCATTAGTAGTAATTTTATACAACCATACTGAAGAAGATTTTTTCAGAGGCTGTAGGCCATGCAGTGGGTTGTGGTTTTCCTATGAAAGAGATCGTATTTCATGTACTTCAACCAGTGAAAAAGGTCACTTGTCATAGCAGCTTTTAAAGTTTGTTAAACGTTCATACAAAACCAAATGGCACAAACTGAGATGCGACACAGTTTCAGATACCAGACTCCTGTCATTGGTAAACAACAGGAAACAAGTGAAAATTGTCTCCTCTGCATATGATTGAGGTGATGACCTACCTTCTTCCACCAGAAGAGGGACCAGAAAGGGTGTCACAATATTGTTAGACACCTGTTCGATGTCAAATGCTTGGCGTTGATACTGTTTGACAGCTTGTACTGCATATTTACTGGCTTGAGCAGGACAGATGTTAGCAACACAGGAGATGTAACTTTCTACTCTTTCAAGAACAGACGTACTACTTCTCCAGAAAGCCAGATTTGGCAATTACATTAGTTTCAAACTGACAAAAAAATTAGCAAAAGTAACAGGAATGCAAGTCCAGCAATTTGACAAAGTGGGCAATAAAACTGCTTTTAAATCCAAAACCATGCTATTAACACCCAAAGATGCTTGGTTTGAAACTCATTACCACAAGATTACTTTTCCTTGACATTACCATTTTGTACCAAAACTCACAAAACAATTAATTTAAAGAACTGACAAAGAAAATGAAGCACAGGAGAGAATTACAATGGAGAAAAGAAATGTAAACTGAATGCAAATGAAGAAGTGTGGGCTCCTTCACTGCTCTGAGCAGACCTGGTGAGATGCCTGTCACATGAAACACCTAATTAGTCTGTAATAGTCTAAGCAAGGCAGAACTGCTGGCAAGGTATGAACCAACAGAGTAACTGGAAACAGTCCACCTCACCATAATGTTTTTTAAAGGTACACAACACAAAAGCAAGGTGTGATCTGCACGGTATTGAATTGGTTTGGCAGCTGCTCCTTGTCACCCATTCAACTGTTTTCACAGCCTCTTCTGATATGAGTATTGACATTATCAGGAAGAAAAGACAAGCACATATCTTTCCACAAGACATGTGACAGATTGTGTATGGAGGAGGAAACATGAGTAGGTACAGGATGCACAGCCCCAAAGTGGTCCCAAAGTACRCTGTGGGGCCTGACCCTGCCAAGATGCAAATGCTCTGACACAGATCGGTTTTTCTCCTTTGGGCTGCACAGTATTTTTACTTTACTTATTTTGCACAGTAATAGAATCTGTAATTTCTTAACCCAAATTAAGCAGTTTCATATGCAATGTGAACTACCCTTTAAGTGAAGGTATTTTTCCTAGTATCCAGTCTAAACCTCCCCTGATGCAAACTGAGATCATTTCTTCTTGTCCTATCTTACCTGGAAGAAGAGACTGATCCCCATCTGGCTACGACATTTCACGCAGTTGTAGAGAACCATCAAGTCTCCCCTTGACTTCCTTTTCTCCAGGCTGAACATGCCCAGATCTGTCAGCCCTTCTCATCAGACTCCAGACTCTTCACAGCTGTTGCCCTTCTTTTTGTTATACTTTGTCTACTTCTGCCTCCACCTTCAATTCTCAAAGGTAGCAGTCAAAATCAGTGTGACAGAGGAAAAGGCAGAAGAGCAATATTAGTAACATTAGATTTTTTGTTAGAGCAAGTCCAACTTTCACATTCATCTCTCCCTAACCTCACCCAATTCTTAGACTACCTTATCTTTCTACCATAGAGCTGGTAAGAAACAGATATGGGAGAGATGGTGGTTTTTTACATATTTGTGAAGGTACCACAGAGTTTATTGTCTCAGTAAAAGCAGAGGGAAAAATAATGTCCAGAAGTTCTGCAAAAGCATAGCAAAAGTACTGAACAAATATGGTTATCTTCCGTTACTACATACAAATAAAAGCAACAGTTCATCTGTTAAGGCACTGCATAGTTTCTGAGACTAAAAGGTAAGAAAACATATAAATGCCTGGGAATTTGCCATGAATCCCAGGGATTTCTTCTTCATCTGAAAAGACTGAAATACCAAGACTACAAAACCAGTTTGGGGCAAACAGGAAACAAGTTTTTTAAGAAAAAAAGATGTTATGAACAACTGCATTAAATAAGAAAAGCTCACCATATCTTTCTGTTTTTTAAACTCCCTCAAGGCCGTAAAGTTTAACTCTGCCTGGCGATGAAATAGTCACCAAGTTTAAACTTCAGTATTTGAACTACTTTTCTGCTGTTTATTGGGACTGACAACAGTACAGCTACATATTACAGACTATTAAATTGACTCCTGCACAAAAGATTCATTTCTAACTGTAGGCCAAGGTTGCCCAAGGCTGCAACCAACTACAGTCAACTGGCACCATCTTCTTCTTTAGTTCCAAGACACAAAGAGACAGGAAGAAAGTCCTAAGAATGTTCTGCCATGAGCAGAGCATGTGTAGAGGCTGTAACCAGTTACAGGGTTTGTAAATTTATGTGATATAGTCTGTATTCATATATTTTGCATATAGCCAGATGAAAGAAATGTAAGTATACTGAAATGAGATCCTTACTATAAGCTGGATCATTAAATAATGTAAAATCACACATGAAGTCAGATAATTAAGTACACGCTGCAGTAGAATTGCCAGAGGTGAGTGCACACTCCTGGAGCCACACCCTGAGACAAACAGTTACTAAGAAAAATGTCAAACTACTTCAAACTTATAGAACACTGGTTACRCAGGCGTCCATTTCTATGCTGGTAAGAAAAAAACAAACCCTCTCAGCATTTTAAAAATTCCAGACCACAAATTCATTTTTTCCTCTATTTAAATGGATTTAATCAGTGGTAATAGCTATCACAGATCAAAACCAAACAGTCTAATGCAGAATTTGCTCTTCATTTTAAGTGCGGAATTTCCGTCACTCATGGTGAAGCAATTAAATTTCTGTCATTTGTCCGTAGCAATTTGACTGCTGGAATCAAGTTATAAATTTCAGGCTCATTTTTCTGTGTTTTTCCACACACCCAAGATTATACTGTCTTTCTTACTACCACTCCTACAAATATGAGGATCTTCCTCATATTCTAAAACCTCCTCTTAGGGAACTTTCTTCTTTCCTAACAGCAGCACTATTTATTAGGGTTTAATACTCGGAACAAAACCCATTTAATGATGTACACCTTGCCAAAAGCAGCAACACTGCCTGTTCAGAAGCACAGAAAAACCTTGAACCAGGACTGTGCTGTCTGAGGCTATCTAGGTCTCCAATTAACTCTGCCGAATAGGAATGAAGAAACCCTTTTCTCTCAATCTAATCCTTAAATATTTTTGCATTCATCCAAGGCCTGTCCTACTTTCTTTTTGCAATTGTTAGAGACTTACAAATACGCTTGATGAGAAAACTAAGCTCAGTTCCAGAGTGTATATACAAGGCTGTTTGTGCTCTGAGAAGGAAAAGGGTGATGTTCTCATCAGAAAAGAAAGTGGTTGAGAGGGAACTGATGAACGTTGGAAGCAATTTACAATTGTTTCAGCTTTGGACCTCATCACAGTTCTTTCTGCATTATTACTTCCAAGTGTCCTCTTTTTCGAAGGCCCTACAGATAAAAATTACTCCACTATTTTGAAAGAAAAAAAAAAAGGCCACATAAATGCATCATCCCCAAAGGCAAGGACTGACATGACAAATGAAAGGAGAACATGCTCAACTCTGCCACCTCTTACGTCTCAGAAGTGGGAACATATTAGTAGCATCCACCAACTCCCACTGTTGTGCCACTCCATGAACACAAATTCTTTTCAGAGTAAAACAAAGGGCTAAACTGAGGTAGAAAGGGAAGTACCACCATATTTCCTTACACACTGATCAATGTGCAGGTCCTGCCTGCATGCCATACAGGCTGCAGAGAATCTATAGTGTGAATTAAGTAACTGATGTAGCTCTGATAGAAGATTTCTCATTTACTTTGCTTAGGTGGGTTTTTTTGTAACAGATGGGAAAAGTAAGCACAAAGGCAAACTCAGAAAGTAGAATGGTGTACTTATTGAAGTAAACAGAGCAAAAAGGTATAAATTTTGTTCACTGTCCAGAAATATATAGAAAATCTGTAAAAAACAGGAGAAAAAAAAGTTCAACACATATGCTATTATTTTAACAAGTAAAAGATAATAATTCTACATTTCTAGATTTCTACTTACTCAGTGGAATGATAAATATGTAGTATCACCTCAGTTTCAAATGTAATCAGACTACTCTTTGATTTTCACAGAATCATAGAATACCCTGAGCTGGAAGTGACTCACAAGGATTATGAATGTCCAACTCCAACTCCTGGCCCTTCAGAGCCCCAGAGGTCAGACCATGCGTCTGAGAACATTGTCCAAAAGCTTCTTCAGGTCTGTCAGGCTTGGTGCTGTGACCACTTCCCTCGGCAGCCTGTTCCAGGGCCCAACCTAGGTGAACAACCTTTTACTAATATCCAGCCAAAATCTCCCTCAACACAGCCTCACAATGTTTACTCAGGTTCTGTCACTGCCACCACAGAGAAGACACCAGTGTCTGCCCCTCCTCTCCCCTCACAAGGAAGCTCTGGACTGTTACAAGATGGAGACACTTGTAACTCACTCTCTCCTTCTCCAGGCTGAACAGAGCAAGCAACTTCATCCGAAGCTCATATCACTTCACCTCTAGACCCTCTACCATCTTTGCTGCACTCCCATGGGCATTCTCTAATAAATTAGTATCTATTTTATATGGTGGCACTCAAAACTGCCTCCAGGACTCAGGTGATGCTGCTGCCCCAGGGCAGAGCAGACTGGGACAATCCCCTCCCTCACCCAGCAGGCCATGCTGTCCCTGATGCTTAGGCCCAGGACGTGCTTAGGCCCCCTGGCTACCAGGACACTGCTGGCTCAGACTCAACTTCCATCAACCCCCACATCACTTTTCAAAGACCTGCTGTTCAGCATCTCATTCCCCCATCTGTCCACAAACCCAGGGTTGCTCCAGCCAAGGTGCACAATCTGGCATTTGTCCTTATTAAAATACATTTGGTTAGTGGTTGCCCTCTCTCTTAATTTGTTGCAGTCTCTCACGCGTTACATTCCCCTTTTAAAGCATCATGATGTTAGGGGAAATTATTTAAAAGGAAATAAAAGTAAATCAGGATAATATTATCTGTCTTTCGCCAAAAGTATTACACTACCAGGCTCAACAAACCAGCACAATTATCAGTTACTTTTTTTGTCTTGCATTAGCAGGCAAAATCCTGTAAAAATTCTTCATATATATCTATAAAGAAGGAACAAAAGAAGCAAAATATTGATTTTTCACAAGGAATATCTACATAGTATTTATCCTGAAAAACAGAGCTCCTCCAAGAAGTGCTTTATGGTTAAGAATAAATTCACAGATTAAATAAGGAGAAGGAAAACAAGAAAAGAGCAAAGTCTTCCATAGGACAAATTGCAATTAGATAACTGAATCTAATAAAATCTGTGGAGTGGATTTACAGAAGAAAATTGGATAACTATCGAGAGACAACACTGGGCAAGAATAATTTATTTATCCTAACAATTTTCAAGCATAAATGGTAACTACAGATCATGTGTGAAAATACACAGTAACAAATACCTTATATAGTAATGTGCCTTACTGCATCTTGTTAATGATGAGTAATAGCAACAACTCTTTAAGAACACACTCCTACTTTCCATATTCCTCTGTGAAGATATTCAGCATCAATTGTGTGACATTTCCGAAGCCCTTCAATCTTTCTACACACTTCGATATTATTTTTTATTTATGCAGCTTCTCCTACAGTTATAGAAATTTATCACAGTTGTTTAAAAAAGTCTGGACTAGATAGCCTAAGGAATTACTGCTATTAACAGTGGGAAGGAATGTGAAAGTGTGTGTCTATATGAATAGTTACYAAATAGATTACTCGAGGAAAGAAATACTAAAAAAAAAAGGCACTTTTTGGCATCAGTCTTTGTCTGCAAATCAAAAAATCTAAATTAACAACAATCAAAATTGTCAGGATTGTTAATTTGTGCCCCTTCTACTCGTCAATTGAACCTACAGCCGTAAAAATAATGATACCCTGTACAGAATCTCCACACTGTCATGTTGCTATCAACAGTCCAAAAATCTGAAACCAAATTTACAAGGGGTTTAAAAAAACCCCTTATACACAGCTGCTGAGTTACACATTAGYTCTCAAATGCCACCTCAACTCATCAAAATGTCATAAGGGAAGCAAAGGGATCTTGCAAATCAAAAATATGTTTCCTATTATAACAGTTTGTTTCATGTGTCTAGTTCATTGACATTTCACTTCTCTCAGATTCTGAGATGAATTATACATTTGAAAAAACTAATCATTGTAATAAAACACTGTTAATTGGATTTTTAATTGGAAGTTCCTTTTTTCTTTTTCTCATACAAAACATCACCAGCAACCAAAGCAGCCTAGATCACAGGACAACTTGGGCTGGAAGGCTGTGTCTGGCAGCCCACATTATCCACCCCCTGCTCCCACTGGGGCTAACACAAGCATAATTCCATGCCTGAATATAAACAAACAGCAAATCTGTAACAAACCCAATAAAAACAGTTTAACAAAAATCATGAGCTCTGATCACAACTCTTGCTAGTCACAAGCAGTTTATTTCCTGGGAAATGCAAATGTCACTAGCAGCTTAAACCTCCTGAAAGAAATAAAGAACACCCTACTTTTGCATTACGATGGATTTATTCCTCTGGGACTCTGCATTTCATCTGAAGCTGACAAAATATACTCTATAAATATTTATACAGCATATACCAGATTTCTTTTTATTTCTCAACACACAAGTAACATCCATATAGCCACAGGTTTTATGATTACCTTTCCTGAAGAGATAATTTAAATACTAATTTTAAATGTCATCTTGTGAATAAGAACAGTTAAAATGTTCTTTAAGTAGTGTGATTTGTAGTAAACACAAATGTATTGGTATAATTAATTTTAGTTAGCAAAAGTGAAAATAACAGTCCATTTCATCTGCCTTGCTCAGTATGGTTTTTTTCATTAATAGGCTTTATTTTTTCTATACACAAGAGAAACTTCTATTGTCATATACAGATTAGAAATGTAAACACTTAAACACTTCCCACAATGACTGACTTCAGAATTGATTCTGAGTATTATCTCAAAAAAAGCAAAGAACCAGGGTGACAAAGAGCACTACTGCCCCCTAATGAGCCAGACCATAAAAGCTCCTCTGTAACAGCATTTTGTCTTTCCTGAAAAAAATTCAAGACATTATATCCATGAATTATGAAAAAAAAAGAAAAAATAATCCAATCATTAAGAATATACATTTTAAATTTACGCCACATTTCTGCACAAAAGGCACACACAATTTCATAGAGAAAAAGAAGAGATATCCAGTAGCTACAATTTTCAGATACAATACTTAATGCACTAAGAGATCACAAAGATGCAAGATACAGCAGAAAAATAACTGACACTAAGCAAATATTAGTCAATCTTATGTACTAGGAAGTAATACTGTAGTGATCTCCACACCAACTCATAGTTTTAAATTTTAATGCCTGTACTGTAAGAGCATCAGTTTTCTTGTTGCATTGTTTCGTCTAAATGCCCACCATAGTTTATTCTAGGCTTGTAATTATCTTGAAGTAATTCTTAGCTTGGTATCCAAACATATCCACAAAAAGAAGTAAGAGAGGAAACACTAGAAAAAGTCCACTACATGAATTCTGTTTATACAAGAAACAGAACTTTCTGTCTTACATGAAAATGACATTTTTCCGTCCATATTTTTTAATAGTTATGCCATAAGAACTGAATCTGTATCCAATGCTCACCAATATAGCTTGGGCATAAAATTTTGTCCAGTTCCTGTATCTGCAGCAATGAATTGCTGAAAAAAATACAACTGCTGCGAATCTTAGTGAGAAGCACAAACCTAAGTTGTGCATTCTCTTTTATTTCACCATAAATCAGAAATTCCACTCACATTAGTAAAATTACTGAATTAAATGCAATGCTAAAGCAGAACTGAGTTCTGATTTCTCCCCTCAAACTCTGAATTTTTCATAGGTAAACATTCTGACATAGGTAAACATTCTGACAGACACCACAGAAATATATTTCAATTTCCATTAGCAAGGTAAGGTTAAAAGCAAATCATGTGTCTAATTTGAAACATGCCAGCTAACCAAAGACACAGATTTTATGAATAAAAAATTATGTTCTTTAGTGAGTTTGGATTCTGATATGCCACCAACTCACTAGAATCTTTGAACTTAAGACTCTACCTTAAAACCTCCAAATACTGGGTTTCTGTGGCCTCACAGTGTCATCATTCACATATACACATCAATAGCACAGAAAAGTTGCTAGTGATGAGCAACGTCTTACATAACTACACACATGGTAGAAGGCTGCAACCTACTATGTATTAGAAGCATAAGAACTAGTCACATGCTATGTGAAAAAATTAACTATCTACAAAAACGTTAGAGACCTAAAATAACCATATTCCGTATTTCTCCTGTTACAGACCAGAGAGCTGGTAACACAGCTCTCAGTCTGCTGAATATTTATGCTATTATATCAGTATTTCACAATTCCAAGAGTTTGCTATAACTTACATGAAATACAAAAACGAAAATAATGACAAGAATAACAATTAAGAGTTCCAATAGATGCCTTTAAAAGAACTTCAACATAAGGTCACCATGACAACTCATTCCAGCTCTGCTGACTTATATTTCTTACCTTTGAATCTTCATTGCTCACTCCCAGCTCTAGCACAGCTTGAGGAGACTTCAGCTTTGCTTGCATGGACTCCCCCATTTGAAGATTAAGCTGCCATCCAACTGTTTCAAGCTACAAAACACAAGTTTAGACGACAATCAGATGGTACAGAAGCACTGACGTCAACCTCAGACCTGCCAGTGGTCTGTCAGTGAATACAGTGTCACATTCTACAAATGTTAAATATTTGTACACAATGCATAATATTTGTATACAATTTCCCTCAAATTACCTTGTACTCCAGGACAGATGTGCTTTTCTCTTATCAAAATTACCATTCAAACTGCCTACTACCACTCAAATAGAGCAACTTCCTGTGTCTCAGATCTGATGGACCCAATCCATAGAACACAACTACAGATCCAGAATACAGTAGCTTCCTCTTCTTGAGAAAGTTTATCAGCAAAGTTGCAGATTCAATTTCATATTTATTTTACTTTCAGGAAAAAGAAAAAAACCCAGTAAACAGCAAACCACCTAAAAATGGTGATTTCTTAATCCACAGATCTACTCATGTGTGTTGTACCATATACAGATCTTAACGACAACAATAATTTTGCTTTTTGAATCATTAATGCTGAAAGGACAAAACCCAGGTAAGCATGTGAGCAATAGAATTTTTAACAGATTTTTTTTAAAATACAGTTCAAATTCTTTTTTCATATGAAGTTATATTCAAGCATTATTAAGGTACAGCTCATGCACAAATGAAGTACACAACAACAGAACCACAAGGCTTCCACAAAAAGATCTTCCTGGCCTAAGTGAATAATAAGAAGTGGAAATACAAAGCCTTACCATCTGCCAAGATAATTTACACACAAATTCTTTTTATTCTAGGGTCTCTCCTCTTCTAGTAAATACTGTAGCTGATTTGGAAAAGTGAAATAGTGTCACATCTTCATTAATCTCCTACCAATCTAATAGCTAAATTTAGCTAAAATCATTAACAATAAAGCCATGCCAAAGGCCTTGTACTGTGAACAGCAATACACATCCTGCATAATACAGTGACAGTAATCTCTAGATGAAAGGAAAGGGTGGCAAAATGGACACAGCTCAAGGACAGAACTTYGAAAATTTCTTGCAGCTATACGATTTACACTTACACACTAATGTACTTTATACTGCATTTATCTGTATGCAGGATGAATAGCAGAACTATGTAACAAACACTGGAGACCACATATCTACGCATACCAGAAGGAAAACTATGTATCATGATGTATCTTAACCACCAAGGCCAGTACAAGATGGTTAGGGAGTTTAGTCAAGACCGCAGCTAAGGGAAAGACACCATCTCAGACTGACTCTGTGCACAGCTATAGGAACAGGACAGCAGGAAGAACTTCAGCAGGTCAGCCTGCMGTCTGGCAGCTGCTCTGCAATCAATGCACCATTCAAACTTCAATTTGTCATAAAAATAAGGAAGTTTACACTTAATAAAATCCATGAAAGCGTACAGACCACATAAAGGGACTCAGTGAAGATGTTCCAAGTCCAGTCCACTTCATTTTGAGCATAGCTTTAATAACAGTAGGCTCACAGCTTATGAATTAGAAGATGTTTTAAAGAAAAGTTACATAACTTATAAAAGCAGATGAATTTTTAACCATAATTCTGCTTTGATTCTGATTTTCTCTAACTTGATTACATCTTGGATAGTGAAAATAATASTGCATAACCCATCCCACCCAAAAGTACAGAACAATCTAGAGTGGATTCTGTGTAAATGCTCAAGTCAATCACACCAATGGACAACTCTGCTAAGTCTCTGTGCTTGCCCCTATTTTCCAGGAAATTATACCAGGATGACACAACTGGAAAACATTTTTCTCTCTCAACAAACTTCAATGAAATTAAGAAACTAACTCTGACTCTTTCAGGAGTATAAAGATAGTACCTTAAAAATAAAAAAACAAACTAAATAACTTTTGGGTTTTTATCAAGAAAAAAAAGTATAGTTCAGTTAAGAAAATTGATAATGGTCAACAGAAAAGGGCTCAGATCCTAAGTTATGGGTTACAGGGGTGGAAGGAGGCCAAAGCAGGCAACTGGTGACATAAACAACCTATTGATAGAACAGCTCATCACTAAGGACAAAACCAGAGACATCGAGCTCTGGAATGTGACAGCTCTTCATACTACAGTCACTGTGGTTCAAGTCCTCTGCTCCTCATGTTAGAAAGGACTTTCTATCAGCTACTTAAAAAGTTTATTACTGTAGTACAGAAACCAAGCCTTAGACAGGATAGCAGCTTACCAAGATCAGAAGACAATGCCACTAGAAACAAAAACAATATACAAAGAAGTCTGACTTTTAAGACTGAAGCTGTATACTCTGTGTAGACTGAAGAACAAACCATCAAAAATAAAAAAAATTAAGTATGTGTTTTCTATTTCACTTCTAATATACATCTATCCCAGAATACTGTAGAGAGCTCAGAACAAATGCATGTGGCAGCAGACCTGCCTGAGTTTATAGCTGAAGAGCAGTTGTAACTCTTGTTTTATATTGCTTTACCTTAAAAATTACTTTGTTTTCCTGTATGAGTCATGATTGTTTTCTGTTTTAAATATACTTGTATGAGAATAAGTTTTAATTAATAAATAGCATGCTGCCTGAGGCATCAAAATGGTCCATTTTCTTAAAAGAAAAATGCAACATGTATCTGGCAATGGTTGTGTTCGTTTACTTAGAAGACATTCGACATCTTGCAGTGTTAATTAAACTTTTGAGAGTAGTGACACATTTCTGCATGGCATTTGTGTCAAGGCAAAGTATTTGTTAGTCACAAGGTGGTACATACTTTAGGGCAATTTTTTTTAAATATGAAAGGACTACAAAATTATTTTTACTTCTGGTATAAAACTTGTTACAGAAAAAAGAATGATGGAAGAACAGTGCCAGAATCTGTGATATACTAACTGAAAAGCACTTACTGGGGCAGAGGAGAAGTATTTCTCCATGCCTAGCATGAAAACAAAGCCATGTTTTTAGCTAGTGTAGACCTCCTTCTCACAACTTCTTATGAGCAGGTTAGAAATATGCAAGCTACCTTGTCACTGCAACACTAAACACTGTTGAAAATATACTGTTTACTGCCGTAAATTCCCACTGATCTCTCTGGTACTTATTTAACTTCAAGGATATGTTTAGGAAAAAAACACAACAAAAAGTAAACAGGTGCAAGCTGGAAAAAGAAAGGGAAATAAACATAAGTACTAAGCCAAACCAATAGTAAGAACATATGAAAATGCTTCAGATCTGTTTTATGAACCCTCTGGCAAATAAGTCAGGGCAATAAAGATATGAGGAAGCTTTCAACAACCCCTGTAAATCCTCAGTTGTTCTGTCCATTTTGTTTCACTCAGGCTTCTGAAGAGATTACCATGGCACTAGGGACTCATAGACATGGGAGAAMTTAAGCACCTCTGTCTTCCAGCACTCACTCTGTACCAGCTGTAGAAGAGGTCAGGTATCAGCGCATGTCGAACTAGCTCTGTACTCCCTCACCCACAGCGTTTCTCAGTGGCCACCCACAGCTGTCCCAGGGCAGATCCACCCCAGAAAACAGCTAGTTCCCCTACTATAAGAAGATCTGACGCTTCAACTGAAGATGAGCAGCACCTTTACAGGTACATAAAAACATCACCTGGTCTGTCCGTGATAGCCAGTAATTTTCTTCCAGTGTAAAACACTGGATTTTCGAACTCAAGCCCTATCCAGCAGACATGCTAAATAAGTAGAGCATAGCATTTTACAAAGAAAGACAACACCATCACCAATCTAACATAACTATGGCAAAACATTTCTGTGAAAGTTACTCTCTTGAAAAAGCCCAGTGCATTAAATGTCAAGGCAGCCTTTATAGCTGATATAAACCTCAAGCACAATCTTCAGCTAAATAAAAGTTCACGCAGTCAAAATTAACACCCATAGAATCCACCACTTCTCTTACAACCGATTGTGTTTTGGCATACTGTTGTCTCTTTTGTCTCTATTGTCTCTTCCCAGTATATCTTCACCACAGTTCCTTACTTCCACTTTTTGCTGCCCATAAATATTATTATAAATTAAATCTAAACTGAGAAAAAAATCAAGAAGTCTATCAAATAGGACAAGTTTCTATATTAGTTGTCAAAAATACTTCTCTCAACTAGACAGATATATTTTACACTCTTCAATGAGAAATAAAATAAATGTTCTTTGGCAAAGAAATTCAGACTAATCATCTCAACTATACAAGAATGAGGTTGTCAGACTCAAAATGAAGGACTAAAACTTTGAGAAGGAAAGCAGAACAAATGTCAATAATGGGCATGTAGCAGGACTTCAACCTGAAAGAGCAAGAACAGAGCCCAAGTGAACAAGAAACTGACACTAAAAAATGGCTGGCAAGTGCCTAATTTGAAGGAACAAAATAAGGGGAAGTACTGTGAAACAGGGACAATGAAGTTGAACAGAATTTCAGAAAATATGTATTCACCTTTAATTTCTTACCTAATACCTCTAACTTCAGCCAAACTTCTGGAGCAGGGTCCAGTATTTTTAAAGGACAACAGAAAAAAAGGGCTTTAAATACTCAGTCAGTACCAGAGGAGGAAAAGAGGCTATTTTTCAGTTGGTCTTGGCTGATAAACTGAGATCACACCTCCTGTCTGTCTCTTCGCTCATAAAGACTGGAAGTTTGCTTTAATCTTAAAGAAGAAAACTTCAATTTTCATGTAAATTACCTGTGGAAACACAGGGCACCGGGAATATTTCTCTGTCTGCTCTGCGGTGTCCTGACCTCCAGGGGAGCACTGACTTTGACTCTCATTTCTGGAGAAAGTTTCCTAGACTTTAAGATAGACTAGAATCCACAAAAGTGTGAAATAGATTATAAAAAGTAGTGTAGGTGTATCGCTTGGTGAGAAATTTAGGTTTGGGGATTTTTTAGTATGTTGTGGATGGAAGCAAGATGGAGGGCACAGGGTGCTGTCCAGGGTTTCTTCTTCATGCTTCTTCTTCCTTCTTCTTGGGTTTGGGTGACTGGGCAGAAAAGTCTGCAGTGGGGGCTCTTTGAGATCAGTTATTGGGTTAAAAGGGAAAATAATCTAGGTGTCAATTCTTAATTGGATAGTTTAGTCTTAAAAGACCTTGAAACAAGAGACTGTTAGTCATTTTGCGCCTTCTAATGAAAAGCTGCTGAACTCATGGTTGTGAGACTGTTTTACTGATAAGAAATAATAAACACCTGAATCAGAACATGAACTACTGTCTCAAGTGCCTTCAATCCAGACCCAGAGAAACAGGTAATTATCTGATTCTAGAAGAGCTGTAACATTTCATTACAGAAACTATAGAAAACCAGCATTATATGGCTCTCTGCCACTCAGATGTGGCAGCTTACTTTTTACCAGAGTGCCAGCAGGATGCCCTAATACCATGCAAACCACTATTTCTCATTCATGATTTGGCACCTGTTTGTCCCTTAGAAAGCGCTTTAAGCACAGACTCATGGAAAGTAAGAGCAACGATGAGTTGCTCAACACAACAATAAACCTGCAAGAACCACACTAGAGAAATACTGCTTGGACACACAAAATCAACAGCACTGAGATTTTTATAACCACCAGGCATTTAGACAGTTATGAAACAGCCAATTACTTTACAGATCAAATTTAACCTGTTATGAAGATCTAATTTTTTTGTTCAAGTTCTTGCTCACCCTTTTCTCGGCAAGATTTGCTGCTTTCAGAATACCTAACTTCCACAAAATAGAATAAAAATGTTATATTCATAAAACACTTAATTCAAAATATGTGGACAATTATTCAGTGCTACAGGTTAAATGTTACTTAACAATCCACTACAGATAACCTGGCTACAGGAAAATGGTATAAAGGTCCTGTCATATCCAGTATTAGCCTTTCTGGCAAGCAAATGATCATGAGCATTTCTACCAGCAGAGCGATAAAAGCTGATTAGCAGTTAGCAAAGAGCAAGAAGAATGCTCAAAACCAGTGTTTCATCTTAAAACCCAAAAAGGGAGAAAATCACAATTCCACGCTGAACTGCTTAACAAGCCTGGTGGGGAGAGAATGCAGAAGCAATTCTAAACTGGCAGCAAATGTCCTGTGGTTTTATGCTTATGAAGGAAAAAAGGTTATGAAAGCGCCAAATGGTAAAGGAACACACAGCATAGGCAAACTAACATATCCAATTTGTAGAAGTCTACTACTAGTACCACAACAAATGTTTTCAGTATAGTCTAAAGGTAATTGGTAAATAAAAGTAGTAACATTATCATATAATAGTAATCTTTGAAAACCAGCTGTATAATGCAGCTTTTCAACAGTATTATTTCAATTCAGTATCTCTTCCACTGTCAATGGGCTACAGTTTAGTTTGTCTGCTTGAACTTTTTTAAAGCAACCAAACTGCCCAACATGTGCCTTTTTAGGTAGCAAAAGATTTTCATTACCACAAAGTTGCTAAGGAACTGCTAAAGCCTTCTAACATGACTGAGGAGAATTTTAAAGCAAACTGAGCCTATAGCCCACAGTCAGAATTATAAGCCACTAACATGAGCAAAAATGAAAATAAATCCTACCATTCCATCTGCAAATTCAAATCTTGGCAGAAAGCTAAGTGCTTCTAATCAGAGAATGGTTTGTGTTGGAAGGAATCTTAAAAATCATCTAGTTCCAACTCCCCTCTCCTTCACACACATGGATATCTTCCACTAGACCAAGTTATGCAGAGCCACATCCATCCTGGCCTCAAACACTTCCAGGGATGGGGCTTCCACAGCTTCTCTGGGCCACATGTTGCTGTGCCTCACCACTCTCACAGTAAAGAATTTCTTCCTAACATCTAAACTAAACCTACCCTTTTCCTCAGTTTTTAGCCACTTCCCGTCATTCTATCACTACATGCCTGTGTAAAAATTCTTCTCCAGCTCTCCTCTAGGCTCTCCTTGTGGGGTCATCCCCCCCGGTATTGGTGGTGCTGGAAGACTTGATTAACATGAACACCCCTGTTCTTGGTTACCAGCAGCTTTTTATGGCACAGAATGCTTCTGTAGACTTGCATAGCCAGGAAATAATATCCAGGTCTCCTGACTTTACGTCCATACTCAAAAACTGACTTCAGGGTAGTTTAAATGCATCTATAGTTACTTCCATTCTCAGGCAGTCTGATTAATTTGAGAATATGCCAAAGTAGTGAAATTGACTTCATTTTTTCTGAGATTTTTAAAAACTACATAAAGGAAACAGAATGCCAGTAACTTCTTACTGGCTCATTTTTTTTACAGGTACCAGAGAAAACAGTCTTCCATTAGGCTCAAGCCTAACGAACTACTGCAGACAAAGTAGGTCAGTTACAGCAATACAGAAATTAGTGTCATGCTCCACTGGTATATAGATTCACCCATTTATTAACAAATAATTTAATCCTTATTTTGAGAAACCATTTAGTTCAAGATGATTTGGTATTTGTAATAACTTCGGTGTTACTGAACATCAGATTTAAGCTTTTCATAGCCTGAGAAAGAAACTGACATGCTTGAAGCTCCTTCTATTAAAAACACCATAATAATGCACAAACACACAGCACTATTTTTCAAAATTACACTCTCCGCATCTATTTCTACTAAATGCGGTGTATCTTCAGTTTACACACAGCAGCTACTCTGGAGTAAGTTCAGCTTCACTATATCAAGGCTCCCTACTTAACAGGCTACCTTAATTCATAGTTAAAAGTAAATATTGACATATTAAGATTGCAAAGTCTAAACGCCTACTATTTTAGTGTTACGAATGAGTAACTAACACTGTCAAAGACTGCATGAAAGGGGGACGAAAACTCAACCTTCAGCCTATTCTTGAGGAAGTAGATTTCTCACAGCAGAAGAAAAAAGGAACTATCCTTGAATAGCCCCAGTGTGAGCAAAAACTGTACCTTAAAAATGAAACCTGACAAACTGAAAAAGTGCACTACATACTTGCGCTGCTTGCAGTAATGGGGAAAATTAACAACTTAATGTCTCTGCCCATGTACCTGCCACGGATTATAATGTCCCAAAAACAATTACAAAAGGAGAGAAATTACATCTTATTTTAACAAATGAAATCAGAATTTCATCATTTTATCTCAGATATCAACTCATTCACTTCAGTTATTTTTCCCCCTAATTTCAGAGAAATAGTCCTACTTGAAAAATGAAACATTTCCTGGAATAACTGAAAGAGGTGTTATGAAATTTAAGCAAATGATACTATTCTAATTGGAGCTATTATGAACAGCGAAGAGACAATGGGATATGAAAGACATCTTCAGAAAATCTTTTTCTCATATTATTACAGTAGTACGTATCACACTGACAACAAAACATTTTAAAATGTTTTCCACTCAACAAAATATTTTGAGGAAATAAATACTACACAACATAAGAAATTTTCTAATGCAGTTCTTTCACTTATACTCTTTTGGTTGTTCTAAGCAAATAACCTAGAAGAAAGTTAGTATGGCCATCCTTTCATTCAGTTTAATTCTTGAAAGAGAAACTGCCATGCTTAGTTCCTGCATGAAGACAAAATATTCCTCAATTAATTGTAAAAAACTAAAATCAAAATACTCATGTTTGAAGTCTAAAGGTTCTCTTCCCCTCATCTTTCAATAATCAACTAGACAAAATACACTAAGTAATAGTTAAATAAATGAATAATTTTCACTTAAAGAAGGTACTGCAACATGTATGTATAGTTTTAATATATTAAGTATCAGTTTTGTATGATGGGAGAGGACTAAATGTGTATTATATATTAAAAAAAAAACATTGGTCTACAATGCATTATTCTAACTTCATACCTGTCTAATCACACCAGCCTAAAACCAGAGGAAACCATTAATTCTTCTCTCTAAAATTTGCAGCTGGAGGTGCCTATTCCACTTTTCATCAGCAAACACAGCATTCCAGAATCAAAAATCAAAATAAGACATGAAAATATCAATTTTGCCTGCTGTGGTGATGGAAATAACTTAGGAATGATTTAAGGGTGACAAAACATGCCTGACTATTAACTCCTTCAAAAACTCTCCTCATCTCAAGGAAAGAGTATTACTGCAGAGGAGACAGCAGCAGGATGTAGCCAAAAGTGTACTCAACATACCAAATGAATATTAAAAGAGAAAAAAAGGGGCAAATTTTTAAGAGAAGGCAATGTCTGACAGGCAAAATCACCACAGGTAGGGTCTTCATCACAGAAATAATCTGTAACCAGGAGGAAAGCGTTTCCTCAAGACAAGTCCCATATCAAACACCAATTTTCTCCTGATGGGAAACTGGAGCATTGTGAGTGTGGGAGATGACTGCACAAACACATTGATTTCTATTCTCCATTGTTGCTACTGATATGAGTTGAACTCAGATGGTATGAATATCTTTGAAGACATTCCAGATGCTGCAGCTTCTTTTCAGCAGGTCTCTCTGTAACAATTGCTCCACAGGTGCCAATCCTACAGTGAAACAGCTGGATTTTCATATGGTTGCATGAAACTTCTCATTGCAGTCCTTTACCACATTTTTAACAGCCATAGAAAAAGACTTATATTTTTCAGTAGAAAATAGAAAATAAAGTATACAGTAGTTAAAAAACTGTCCCTCTACTGGACAAACATATTCAATTTCAATAAAATTCGGCATCCCCATTTCATAAATAGGTTACTGAGGCATTTCATAGTTTCAGTGATAAGTTTCAGTGATAAGCTCCTCTTTCATGGCAGGTTTAAAATTTCTAACATTCATATTTTACCTGTATATATGAATTACAAAATGAGTGACTAGCATCTTCAGCTGACAGTATTATACAAATCTTCAAAATAAACACAAGAGCAGTATGTAACTGTCAACAAAACAGTGGGTACAACTACTCAGGTACATAACAGATTCATTACAATAGGTTGAAGATTTTTATGAACTACAAGTCTGTAGTTGCAGTCAGTTGTAACACATATGGACAGCCAGGTTAAGCAGAAGTGGCATAGTCAACTACAGCGACTCATACTACATTTTTAAGACTGGACTTTGAAACTTTAATGATATTCTTGCAATGTTTCTCAGTCATGAAGGCAAAAGGAAGTAAGAATCACTGGATGGATCCTATCTACCTAGACACAATACCTGATGTGTTAATGTTAACCCAATGTTAAATGAGATTCTGCCCTAATCTTGTCAATATTGTGAGACCATCAGCAAACAAGCAAACAAAAAAAAAAAAGGAGGAACTGTACTTTTCACCAGTAGACAAGAATAACTAGAAATAAAAGTAGCTGTAGTATAAAGGCAAGGAAAGAGTTGGACTGGGCTAGGCAGACAGAGTGAATTTACAGTATCGTGTAAATATTGATCAAATGGAGCATAGTTCCCAGGGGGAAGAAAAGTATCTTGGCCTCAAAAGAAGGCACTGTTATGATCAAGAGACTGAAAACAATTTAGGTCAAACACTCTGTTAAGTGATTAAACCAAGCAAGTGAGATAGAGGCACTGAATGTGAAGAATCGTCACTAATGTGAACAAACACATAATGTTTGCCGTGCAACTCTTGGAACCTTCAGCACAACTTTCCAAAGAACATCAGTAACTTAAGAAGGCAGCAAAAAAAAATTAAAATGAAGAGCAGTAAGCTTTTTACCTCTGTAAACTGCTACTTTCAGCTTGTAATTAATGTTAGAAAAAGCTACAGGAGCAAAACAAAGAGCCAGTACCTCACTTACCTCTCAGAGAAGATATTAAGAGGATATTAAAAATAGAAGAGACTAGGATTTAACTCTAAAAAGAAAATATGCACAAATTATGCACCTAAATCCACCTTATTAGCTTTAGCTAGATTACTTATCCGAGACTAGCTGGAGATTTCTTTCTTCTGATTTCCCATTTTTGTTTTCAAGGATAAAATTATTTTTTTCTTCAGCAAATATTACTTAGCATGTATACCAAGAAAAGTGGTATTTTCAGACTTCTTTGTTCAATATTCAACTCAATCTACCTCACCTCTTTAGGAAATCAGAAAAAAGACACACTCCAAAAAAGAACCAGTATGCTTCAAAAGGAAGGATACAAAAGAAATAATATGACATGACATTGGTAGAGTAAAACTAGTGCTAAGCTGCAACAACTTTAAGACTTTCCCTTAAYTGAAGTTACTGCAAGTTTTCATCTTTCACTGATTTTTACTGATAAACAGCTAGCTTGAAAGCAAACAGAAAGAGACTCTATGACAAACATTAGAAACAGCATTCCAGTTTCAAAAACACTAAATGCCTTTGCATTTAGTGCGAAAGGCAAACATGCTGTTGCGCTCCGTCTATGGCAAATTTGTGGGCACAGTTGCAGTAAAAATGTATACCAGTCTATGACCATTTCTATTAAGTCATGGCTGACTGGTATTTTTACCTAGCAGAAAATATAACAAGATCCAACAGAGGAAAGAGTAACTTAGACAGTTTTTAATTAGAGATAAGGCAAACATTTTTAGAAACCATTAAAAACCCTCAGAAGTTACCTGTCATTTCAAGCCTTGAAATCACAACCAGACTCTTGTTCCAAAAGCCCATCTATATATTGAGGAAAAATTATGGTTTGTATTACACAGGAAGTCCCACAAGACAAGGACAGTACTCATTTTATCACCTCTTAAAATGCTATTTTGCATGTAGGAACAGAACAAAACTTACAGATCTTCCTAAACAATCTCAAAATATACATTCTTCCAACCTTCATAATTTAAATTTCTTGACAGAAGAGGGCAAGGATAGGAAGCAACTCATTAAAAAAATCTTCAGAAGTAGTACCCAAAAACTGTAAACAATTAAAATTCCTACTAACAAAAGCTGAGTGAGTGAAACACTAAGACTCACTTGTGCTGTAGCGGATGATTAAAATAATCTCATTAGGTATAAAACTGTGGTTTTACTTTGTATTTCATCATTTGCAGTCTCTTTGTGAGTGCATTGGCATCACATAATGCAAGCCGGCTCACAATTTACTGTGACAACACCCGTAGGTACAACACTGTTTTTGTAACCTCAGCTTGTCACTGTAAGAACAATTAGTTAATCAGATACCAACAAGAAACTGCAAAATTATTTCTTATAGTTTGAGCCTTATTTTGCATTCTTCTGGTAACAGAAAAAAAAATTCGGCCACGACACACACACAGAGCACACCAATTCTCTTCTTTTTTTTTTGGCATAACCACAGGATGCATGTGTTTCAGAGTATTTCTGTAGACGTGCCAGCATTTAGCAGAGAGAATTAAGCACATTAACATTACATATACACACATTAGCAAGAAGGCCAGTTTCTGAGAAAATTACTTTCAAAGTTTTCCCCATATGGCTTCAAATAGGCACTCAAGATACAGAACTGACAGCTCTGTCAAGAATTTTAGGTACATAATTTCACTAGTTGCATTCCCACACATCATTATATTAAGCAATGCTGTCTGAAAGCTATAAAAAACTCCTCTTGCTTGGCAACATAGGACTTTTTATCTTTTTCTTTATAGATACTTTAATGATACCCTGAATAGTTTTCCAAAAGTAGAAAGCTATGAAGCACTCAGCTTGATCTGCCTTTAAAACACAGATTTTCACAGAATACCAAAACACATACAGAGAACAGAATATTAGGGGGAGGAGAAGGGGAGAAAAGCAACAAAACTGATGTAAAACTGCCGTGAGAATTCATAGTGAACCCTATCAAAAATCCAGCTCTTCTTTGCAGGGAGGAAAAAATACATTTTAATCTGATCAGTGTGCCCTCATTTATAAACTTGTACATTACCAAGAAAAGACTTATGAAGTGGATCAGATTAATATCCAACTGTTATTACCACCCTATTATTTTAAAGGCCAGATTAAGAATGCGTTCAAAGAAAAACATTATACAAATACAATCATTTTAATTGGCTAGGATTGTATTATCATCAGCAGAAATCATATAACAAAGGCACTGCCATATGAGTAAGGACAAAAGAACCAATTAATGCAACAGCAGAATATACATAATTAATAACTTTGTGCAGTTGAAGACTGCCAATAATTCAGCAAAGAAAAATGAAAAGATGAAGTGAGAAGTAGAGTTAAACAGTACAGCTTTATTTTAACTCCAGTTTTTATTAATTCCTCAAGTCAATAACATCCCTATCTACTAAGCAGTCTGCACAAAAAATTTCAAAAACCTCTGCTCAAAAAAGAATGTTTTTTTCTCAAACTATTAGAAACAGTGTTTAATATGCCACAGAAAACTTCACCTAATCAGTATTCTAGGAAATACTTGTTCTGCTGCTCTAATAAACACAATTTGACTTGTCACCCTAATGAAGGTATCAACCAGCACATTACCACCTACACCTCTTGCTCAGAACTAACAGATCTAGAACTCAGAATACTACTTTTTAACAACTTGTAATTTGCAGGCAAGAAAAGAATCTGATCTAAGAGAAATAGTGCATCAATAAAGAAATAGCACATCAATAAAGAAAAATTATGAAATTATTTCTCATAATAACTAGTGGTTTTGAGTCCAAACCTGAACACTTCTGCAAGTCAAAAGATGCACTGGCCTTCTCTCAAAAATGTCCGAAGTCAAATTTTTTGCTCTATTATGAAACAACAAACTTGAATGCTCAGTTACCCACTTGGATGCCACAGTTTTTGACCATAAGCTAATCAATCACACAGGTTCCAATGTTCTCTTAACATGCAAACCATACTCCTAATAAAAAAAAATTTAAACTGTCTGCCATTTTTTATTGCTTTGAAACAGAAATGGATTACAGCCATGTCCTTCTTGTGTACATGACAGAAAATACTGTACTGTCAGCATTTCTATACTACTGAAACAGACAACCTCTAAGTACCATGTGTCAGGAAAGACTTAGAATTATTTTGCCACACAGATTTTAGTAAAACACAATATAAAATTCCAAACAGATCTTAGTTATTTCATAAACTCTGTCTTGTGAATGTGCGCAGGGACATTGTGTATGCTGGAACAGAACTATAGAGACCCCAGTAATGTTAATCATGACCCTGATTCTGCACTTGGATCCACACAAGCAAACCCTTTACACACCCACTAAAGCTTCCAATAAAGAAAATTCAGAGTTACAAATGTGGAGGAAGCAGATGGTAAGCAAAAGTACAAAAGAATCACATGTGAACTAAATTCTGAATTCATATGTAGTGCTGCACACTACCTAAACAGGTCAGCAACAGTCCATATCAAATATGCAACCATAACCAAAAAGCTGGCATGTATTTTTAAAAGAACACGAAAGAGAAAAGAAAAACCAACCAACGACTAGCAWTCATAAACTCATAGAATGGTTTGGATTGGAACATACCTCTGAAAATCACCTAGTCCAACTTCTCCACCATGGGCTGGGAACATGTTGATCACTAGATCATGCTGATCAATACCCCATCCAAGCTTCTGAACACTTGCAATAACAGAGCATCCACAATCTCTCTGGGCAACCTGCTACAATGTCTCATCACCCTCATCAAGAACTTCTCCCTTAAACCCAGTCTAAATCCATAATCCTTTCATTTAAAACCATTGCCCCTTGTTCTGCCACTACATGCCCTGGTCAAATGTCTCTCTCCATCTTTCTTGTAAGCCCCCTTTAAGTACCGAATAGCTACAAGAATGTTTCTCTGGAGCCTTCTCTTCTGCAGGCTGGACAACGACTGTCTCAGTCTGCCTTCACAACAAAGGTCTTTCTGCCCTTGAATCACTTCAATGGCCCTATGGACCCATTTCAACAGATCTGAGTTTGTCTCATGCTGGGGGCCCCTCAGCCAGCCCTTCATGCAATATTCCAGGTGAGGTCTGAGAAGAGCTGAGAGGAGCGGTTGGTACACCAAAGGGTTGTGTTGCCATCCAGAGGGACTTGGGCAAGCTGGAGATATGGTCTGACAGGAATCTCATGAAGTTTAACAAGAGGAAGTGAAATGTCCTGCACTGGAGGGGACAAGCACCAGTACAAGCTGGATGCTGTCCAGCTAGAAGAAAGCCTTGTGGAAAAGATGGACACCAAGTCAATCGTGAGGCATCCTAGGCTGCTCCAGGAGAAGTAATGCCCACAGGCTGAGGAAAATGATCCTTCCCCTGTACTCAACAATGGTGATTCCTCACGTGGAGTAGCATAATCAGTGCTGGGCTCCACAGTATAAGAGTCATATAGGTACTGTAAAGAGTACAGCAAAGGCCATGAAGATGATGAAAGGATAAGAAGGGCAGGGAAGGAACAGGGGAGGGCACCTCACATATGAGAGCAAGCCACAAAAGAGCTATTTAATTCCTTATGTGAAGGAAAGCTATGTAAATTGGGAATTCATATATGGCCATGTATATAATTACTGATATAGAGGGCAAACATATAGGATCAATTATTTAAAATGTTACACCTGTATTTACATGATGAAGAGGATATTAATAATTGACTACACATCTCTTTCTACAAAGAAGTAAGTTAGTATAATCTCTGAATCAATACAAATACCTAAATTGTATATAATTGTAATCTAAAATAGTGGATTTTAGATTGTATATTATTGTAATCGAAAAAGCAATCACCCTTCTCTAAGTACTTGTCAGAATCAGAACTTTTTTCTAACTTCAGTTGAAGAGATGATGATGAACACTACAGAAAACTGGCTAACACAGCAACGTACAAGTAGGAGAATATTTTGCCCACTATTTTTCAAGGTACAGAAAGGTAATATAGAAAATACATGCAGATATGCAATTACACACAATATTGAAGGAAAGAATGCAGTCACCTACTGCACTTTTAAGATATTACAAAGAGATTCAGAAGATTATAAGGACATGCCAAGTTTTTCTTCCATTACAATGCAATTTTAAAAATATTTTACTTCTTGCTAGGAGAATTAATTCTTTATTCAGCAATTAGTTCTGTGAATCTAATCTTTAAGGAAAACTCTCATAAACTCAGAGACTTTCAAAACAAACTGAGAAAGCAAATTCAAGTTCCAACTCAAATTACACTTGAACTGAAACTCAACCTGTTATCTGAGCAAAATGGCAGGAGAGAAAATGATGGTTTAAGCATATGTAGCGGCACACACCTGTATTTAAACCTGCTTTCATGCTAAAAAACAAGTAAATGTCACTACAATATTTTTGCAGTTGCTTACCTGCAAGTTCAATTAAAAAGGCAGTTTAAAACTTCTTTACATGGGATGCAATATAGTAGGAAAACACCCTTGCCCTAGCAGATGGTGTTGAGGTCAGAAAGAACCTCCAAAACTGTAACATACACCACAAACATTGTATGTTGCAGGGCTGACAAAACTTGAGACAAGTAACAGAGCAAGGTCATTCTCAAATCAGGTCACAGAAGGACCTTGGGTACTTATGGTACAAGCTGGAAATGAAAGAGGATGAAAGGTGTTTTTATTAGTTTCTCAAAGGCCTAGGAGCCAGCAGTAAAACATATATTAATGCATAGTCTGGCTGAAGAACATTTTTAAAGACATCTGATTGGTAGGCTATATTCAGAATTGCCTTCCATTCTGCACACATATTCTGTACGTTGAAAAGTTTACCTTATGACCTTTCATTATTTCACTTCAATTTCAAGGAGGTTAAGTTTTCAAATTACTTACCTCCTTCAATGGACAGTCATCCCTGCCTCTACACTTACCCACTGACCACTTAAACTTTGGGACTTTTACACTTGGCACTGGTAATATTACTTAAAAAAAAACCCAGAAACACAAAATATCATGCCGATTCCTTTTTTTTTGGTTTTTTGTATACTTATACTATCAGTCATTTACTCTTTTAGATTCATGAGTTATTAAAATTTTGCATATCATAATCCTGTAAGTTTTGAGTCTAAAATTACGCAGTTTTACAAAGGATCAAGTTTAAATACTTTGAAAAAAATCAACTGTGATGCAATTCAAAGCATCTTCAGTCTGTTCCATAGATACACCTCATCTTCTTAAAATTCTCAAAATGTGAATTTTACACCTAAGTGAAATTCTAGATTTATTTAGGAGCAAGTAAGCTGGTAAAAATTACATTGTTATAGTTCTGTGTATCATATATACTTAATTTATACAATTTATTTTCTATGTTTATCTTACTCACCAAATCATTAATTAACAAACTGAATTTTACCTCAACGTGATATAAAGCAATGCTAAAAATTAACTAAGAATAACTGAGTCATGTTTCACAATTCTTTCTAAAGATTTGATCCTGGCTGACACTGGCGTCTTCTATATACAATTCCTTATGCATTTGAAGGGTTATTATGAATCAACAAAATGATGTTATTATACCTTGTCATAGATATAGATGTCTATGTCTAAAGATACAACGAGACTTTCAAAGCTTGTAGCGAGTTTTAAGTGGCAACAGGCACATAGGAAGCAAGATTGTATGCCATCAAAAAAAACCACCACAAAATTATAATAAGTATCATGCAAAATTCACTATGCAATCAGCTTACAAAATTAAAGATGGCAGGAGCTCAGATACAAGCACAGAGAATGACCAACCTGATGAGCTCAATCATCACAAACGCTCATGAACACACTGTCCCCCGGGCATGTTGTAAAGCCCACGCACAAACAGTATGCAGGTTGCTAATACTGCATATATAGCTGGGTTCCAGAAGTTACAGCAGCTCAGCTAACATCTCTTTAAGACAACCGAATTCAACTGTCTCAGTCAAGTTGTCCAGTACCTGTAAGTGACCTGGCTTGTCACAAACTTTGCACCTTAGTTTAAAACTCTTTGCTTTAAACTAAACTAATACAACTTTATTCTCTCTCAGAAGAAAAGCCACACGCATTACCTTCTGAGGGGTCAAAACCCTCTGTCTGAACTTTTCAATCGTCTCTTGACCTGCAGCTGCCCATGCACTAGCAAATGCTTCAGCTTTGTCTTGATCCAGGTGAATGCTTTGCAGCTGCTGTTGCAGTGAAGCAGGCTTCAAATTGTGGTAGACCGCCTGTTAAAGGAAAAATAACTGCTGTTGCCAAGCGCTGTTCTACAGGTCGTAGCAGATACATTCTTGCACAAACGGCCACTGTGTTCGCACAAGATTTTTACTAGCAACTCCGCTAGGGGAACTATCTGCATCCTCTTCATCTTAACCGTCTTACTTAGTAGGTGGAAAACTGTAACTGTCTCAAAAAGCAAGAGATAAGACACACTACTCTTCTCAAGATAAGACACGCTACAAAAAAAATGTAGACACAAGTCAGATCTGAGTATATGTACAGATTTCCACTGTACATAATCGCAAAGCAGCTATCAATGAAAAACAGATGGGCTTTGAAGCCAATTGTGACCATCAAGAAAGGAGAACTTTTCCAAATTCACACTATTCAAGCAAAATTAAACTACAAGGTAGTATTCTGAAAAACCAAGAAGTTTGCCTAAACTGAATGGGTTAGATATTACCTCCCTACTAGTGTCAATTTTTTTGTGGAACGGTTCTTCACTTTCAAAACAGGACTGTGTCACCACCAGGTCAGGTTAAAAAAAGAAGCAACATACATGGCAAAGAYGGCACGGCAGTCTTTTTATCTGTAATACCTCCACAGACCAAAGTGCTGTTAAAACACTTATTATCTGACAGAACAAGCAGCTCCTCCAAGAAGCACAGCTATCAGCAGGAAAACAAAGAATTTTCATCCAACATGTAGTCCATCTAGGACTCTTTGGGAAGATATTAATATTCTTCCCTCTTTTTTTTTTAATGCATAAGAACCATGAAGAGAATTAACTGCTTTTTCTGCTCATCTTCAGTAATTATAAATTAAGCAGTCTGACGAAACCAGGACAAGGTAATTCTGCCGTTTTGCTGAGATGAAAATTTTAAAAAATTCCAGTCTGGAGGTGACCTCAGGTTTTATTTTGATTTTTGGTGGATGGGAGCCATGAGAAGGACTGCTTGTTTTATTTCTAATGCAGTGGAACATGTTAATTAAGTAAACTGATCATAAATTGACATGTGTAAGAAAGGACCAGATTTAAATCCACCAAAAGACCATCATTATGCACGCCCTCTGTATAAGACTCCACTTTCTATAGTTACATTAAATAGGTAGATAACAGCGTAGGCTTAACAATTTTTAAAACAGTTACCATATTTACTGGGTAACACAACAGCTTCCCAGCTTTAGTAGAGGTAGACCACAGAATCAGAAAACCTTCCCTGCTTAGAAGGTGACTGCACCATGCTACACCATGCAGTCATCCACTCCTCCAAATTCTTGAGCTACATTAGTTGTGCCTGTTCACCTCAGTACAGACTGCTTCTGTGCATGAAAATTTTCCATAACTGACTCCTAATGTAAGTTAAGCTGTGCTCAGTAATGTTATCTAGGATTTTCCTCTCAAGAACTTAAAAAATGCATGGCTATCTTGATACCATGAATAAGAGAGAATACTGTATCTCATAATTTTCAAGAGTTCCCTTGGAGTATTGCAGACCCCACTTATATTATTAATATTTACATTAGCTGAAAAATCACTGCACAAAGGCACATAGTCCCATCCAAATCAGAAAGGCCTCAAACAAAAAGCAGTTAAATCATAACGCCAAAACATACAAAATATACTACAGATATATTTCCACTAATTCCTTCTTCACTTCACTATCCTATTTTTGAAATCTACAGCTGGATAAAAAAAACACATTTATTAATGCCTAATAGTGAAAACAAAATACCTGTTCCAAAATGAATGATATAGTTTCAAGAACCAGATGAAGATCCTGTTTTTCCAATGAAAAAGCTATTTTAAGTTTTTCTTCCTCCTCTTCACTGAAGGTACTTTCAGCCTGAAGCACAAAAACGGTTAGTCCTGACATTTCATTTAAGGACCAATAACATATTTATCAAAATAAAAACTTTCTCCTTATCTTTATAAACACAGCAGCTATCCAGTTGTTTCTAAACAGAAATTACAAAGCAGATACAATTCCTCCCACTGAAAATAAAAATTAAAAGCCTACACAGTACTACAGGATTATCTGACATACATCAGAAGAAAAAGCTTTCTCTTTGTACCTCATGGACACTACAGAAATATTATTCTTTCAATTATCAGATCATCTCCAACAAACTTCTATAAATAAAATAAGGCAAACACAAACTGTATTAGTTAAATCACACCCCAGAAAACAGAAGACAAAACTATAGTTAAGTTAGTTATGTATGCGTCTTCCATTCTGGATACCCTTCTAAAAACCACCCATGCTGTTGCAAAGGAAATAAAGGCCTAATGCATATTTATTTTGAAAGTCAAATTTGAATCTATAGCCCACTGAGTTACTGAAGACAATTGAGAATCTGCTGTACTTTTAAAATACAGCAGTTGTATTTACTATACTACAGCAAATTAAATAGTAATTTAAAATCCATATATTGCCTTCTTTTAAACCCAATTACTAACAAACGCCACATTTAGACCACTTAGCAATCCGAAATTGCAAAGCTAGACAAGCAAAACAATTTAGCTGTCCAAATAAAAAAATGAGGCAATTACACAAAACTTTCAATGATCACAACGTTTATAACAAGAGTATCAAAATGGAAACATTATTTGAATCATTAGTTGTTAAAAGGAAACACAGAGTTTCCAGTGTCTGCTTTGCTAAGGCAATGAAGTTCATTTCAAGCTTCCAGCAATTTAACTAGTTACTTAGGTACTTTAGAAAGTAAAACTATTCATGAGATTGAGTAGGCTGAATTGCAATAACCACTTCAGCTCATGTAAATGCCAATTAAAGCCACGAAGAGCTACTAAAATGCTACGGAGTTGTGAAAAAGAACCAAMCAAACAAATTGCTGGTGATGCATTCCTGTTACCTAGCAGTTAATACCCATGCAAAACAGAGAAAATTCTCTGCAATAACAGTGGCATCCAAGCTAGTGATGTTAATAGAAAAAAAAAACCAAACAAACAAACCAGCAGCTGAATCAAATGAATTCTTACAGTCCCACCCTTACAATCTTTCACATATTTGCATTTTTTTCCATGCTGCTCCTGTAATATTTTATCATCTAGCCTATATGCATATGTGTACAGAAAAGAAATTTTGTGTTTCTTTTTATACTTTTCCTAAACACAAAGCAATGGAATAAACAAAATCTGACACCATAAGACAATGAAACTAGCAAAATAATTTCTGGTGTAAGACTCATTTTTCAGTTTCCCCAGGAATATTTAGTACAAACTTTAGAGTTAGACTGCATTTGACATTTGAGCACTGTGAAATGAAACTGACTATTGATTTTCTTTCTCTTTTTTAATTTATTTCTTTTGATTCTGCAATCAATAATCGTCTTATGCAAAGACAACAGAAATATTCACTAAAAGCTCTGGATTTAATTTTTATCCTCAATTCCAGAGGTGGTTTTAGTTGATGGACATCCACAAATGCAGAAAAATACATAAAACACTCATTTAGTGTTTCCTTTGTGTTGTAAAACACAGAACATGTAACATTTTCTTAAGTAAGGATGTTCTTTGGTGGTTGATCTTTGCATACTTTCAAGCCTAATCAAGAAGAAAGGTGAATTGACCCATGAAACACAGAGCAGCTAACAAGCTCTGAGCAATGTGCAAGATTTAGAAAGACAAAATACCTGATGGAAGAGTTGCCTTGTTGAGGTTTAGGGCCTAACATGCATCAGTGACCTCAGACCTAGGGGAAGGGCAACAAAACCTGGGAAGAAGGATGTACCACCAACAGTGAACACAAATAATGCAGAATTTATGGGCCACAAGGACATTTGGCAGAACTCCCAAGATAAGAGAGAAACTGATAAAGCCAATTCAGCAACCGTGCTGAAATTAGCTCTGACTGGGTGAAAGGTAATTCCTGCAGAGGAATCTGCAACCATTGGCTCATAGACCACAAACCCAAGAAGCCCACTGACTCAGGAGAAAAAAAAGAAAGAGTAGGCAGACTAATTAGCATGGGAAACGAGAGAATCATTAACCAGTAGAAGACAGAATATTAACTAACAAGAACTATGTAACTTGTTGCCAATGAAAACTAAAGCCTTTGTTTGCTAAGATGAATAAATGGTAAAAAGTTTTGATGCTTGGGGTGCTTGCCTTGGGGAATGCCACTGAAAATCGAGCCTGCACAATTCCGAACTAAATAATCAATGTCTCGCTGGAGTGTGTAATCACTGGCTTTTTGCAAACCGGGTATCAAATCCGATTTTTTTTTTGTGGACAACATTCGTGAGGGCAGAGGAGGAGCTTCTGCAAAAGGCCAAGCAACTCGCGGGTCCTCTGACAGCGCTCTCGGAGGCAGCAGCACCTGGGGAAGGCGGGCTACAACAAGCATCACTCGTTCGCATGCCATTCACTTTCTCATTCGTTACCGGCTTTTACTTCATCCCTCCGATACCGTTCTGAAGAACTAGTGATGAATGAAATCAAGATCTAAAACCCTTAAGAAGGAGGTGAGCGGGGCAGGGGTTGCGTTCGGGCTCCGCAGGCGCGCTGCCCAAGCTCAGACCGGGCCCGGCCCCGCGTCCTCCCAGCACCGCCGAGCCACCGCTCCCGCCCCGCCCAACGTCACACGACCCCCAGCCGGCTCCCCGCCAACCTTCAGGTGCAGCTTCTGGAGAAGGCGGGAGAGGAGCCGCGGAAACCGGCCCGGGTCCACGGCGTTGAGCAGCGACACGGCCCTGCGGATGCTGGGAGGAAGGAGGGAGGGGTGTCAGAGAGGCCCTGGCCCCGCTGCGCCCCGGCACCTTGGCGGTACCTGCTCCGCTCCACCCCGCCCCGCCCCGCCCGGCTCGGCCCGGTCCGCCGGGGCAGCGCGGCCCGGTGGGAGCGGCGCCGCCGGAGCGCCGGTACCTGTCGCTCTCCGGCACGACGGGCGCCGCCATGGCTGCGGCGCGGGCCCGCCCCCGACGGCGGCCTGGCGGAGCCAAGCGCTGCCGCGCCGCTCTCAGCGAGGGCAGCGCGAACCCAGAGAATCACGGAATGAACTTGGTGGAGAAAGACTTCTGGGATCGTCCTGTTCCAGCCCATCACCGGGCACCACCATGTCAGCTAGATTACAGCACTGGCGTGTCACGTCCAGTTTTTCCTTAAACACCCCCAGGGACGGTGACTCTACCWCCTCCCCAGGTAATCCATTCTAATGTTTAATCACGCCTTCTGTGAAGAAATTCCTCCTTAGGTCTAGCCCTAATCTCGCCGGGCGCAGCCTGAGGCTGTGTCCTCTCCCCTCGTCGCCGGTAGCCTGGGAGAAGGTGCCGAGCCTCGCCGGGCACCGCCTGAGGGCGCTCCCCGCGGGCTCCGCAGCGGCGGCGGTCGCAGGGCTGCGGCTGAAGCCCCGGCGGGGGCGGCTCCGAGCCGCCCTGTGCCCACCAGCAGGCAGCGGGGACCAGTGCTCATCCTTGAGTATCATCCCTGAGCCCTCACTGTTCAGCCCCTCAGGAACCACAGGGACATTTGTTCCCACGTGGGAGTGCACCGTCAGCCCTAAATTTATACCTGTCATCACCATCCTTGTTTGTAGGCCATGAACTTGTCAAAGCAAGCTGCTGCCCTTACAGCAACAGCGAGTTTTTCTGGAGGCCATGGAATCTACAATTCCTGCCTTCCCCAAAAAACCTGTGCCCAGGTAATGCTCCCAAAGTCCCACCCCGTCCCACGCCATTGAACTCCCCTGCATTAGACACAGAGCACACCGTGCCTTGTTTCAGGCCAAGTATAAGGTTCTCAAGCTACATGAACAGAACCATTAACCTTCAAGCATTGAATCGAGTGTTTCTACTTGACTTGAATGTGTGAAAAATGCATATTTTATGATTGGCGTTTCACAACTATTACAGTGAATAATATATGTGTTGTGTTAGAAAGTAATGCTGTATTAATTCTCTTAAGTAGTGTGGTAAATATAGTTTTAAGTTATAACAAAATGTTAAAATAGAAACTATGCTATGTAGGATACTTTTTTTCTCTAAAGAAGGGACTCACATTGAGATAGCAGTCACAGGACACCTAAATCTTTCAGAGAAAGGGAATTTATTGATCCATTATCAGGAGAAACAATCTTCTTCCCGCCTAGCACAACCAGGATGACACTGTTAGGCTTATGAGGAAGAAGTTTACACTGACCAGACAGAATCCTGTATTTGAATGGAATTTATGCATCATGTATGAGGTGTATGAATATGCAACAGGCTATTGCTTTTAAGAGTTAAATCCTTTGTTAATGGGTGTCCTTTTTCAGTTTTGTGCTGCCCAGAAAAAGGTACCCAGATGTCCATAACTCTTTGTTTCTATTGTCTCATATTGTCCGAATTCAAATTGTCATAATTATTATTACTCTAATTGTATTACTATTTTTATAACCATTTTATTACTATTAAACTTTTAAAATTTTAAAACAAGTGATTGGCATTTTTTACAAATGGATGTAATGTCTGTGAGACCTCTATTTTCCATCAGCTTTGGCTGAAATTGAAAAATAGGATCAAAGACAATGGGATGAGCGAACAGAGGAACAGGCAGCATAACTGCATAAGCCTTGTTTTCCTAGGAAGCCAACTAAAAATATTAAAAGTCTTTTGAAGACTTCTTCAGAATGTGGCTGCAAAGGTTTATAACGTGTGTCACAAAGGTAATAAATGGTAATAAATTATGGTAACCTGAAGAGACAGGTGGGAAAAGGTTGGAAATTTTTGACAGTACTGTGAAGAAATGTTTTGTAAACATATATGCTGAAATCTTGCCTCTATTAACTGAAGGGAATTTAGTCAGCAGGGTCAACTTCAATATGGTCATCATTGCAGCCAGAACATCTGAAAAGATAATTTCTGATTAAATAGACTTGGCCTTAAGAAGCAACTTTAGCAGGAAAAAAACCCTGTAAGAGACATGGCCATATTCCAACAGGAGTTTGAAAGCAGCGAATTTCTGCCTGAGACTTAAAACACATTTGTGCTATACTCTGTCCTGGGTAACCCAAAATGTTATTTGATTCCATATCTATCTGTGCCCAAAATAGTTACTGACACTTAAAGGCCCAGCGTCACAGCCAGAAGCAGAACTGCATGGCAGGTAGGGGTGGTGCCAATCCCTTTAAAATGTTGGAGCACCCAAGCCAAGTGCTCTTCACCCTCATGGCTTTTGCTCAAGGTAGATGTTGTTTCAGGTGGGTTTTTCTGGGCTCACAACAGTAGCAACCCAAAAAGCTGCATTTTACAATAAGAACCCGTTTCAGAGTGAATTTTACAACACCTGTCAACTGTGCAAATCTTGAGGCAATCAGGGTCGGGTCACCACACATCAGTGCTGAGACACCGTTTCTTCCCTGCTGCTCCCTCCCAACGCACCAATGGCTCAGGAATAGTAGCACCAATGCCAGCAGACTCCAGTGGATGACAGGATACAGAGAGACAGCAGCACCAACACCCAATGAACCAGAGCCTGACTCTGTGGGGCCAGAGTCACACCCAGCAATGCCCATGATTTCTGTCTGCCACCAGAATGCTTTGTAAGCTCCTACCTTCCCAGAACACGTTTGCCACCAGCTTCCCTTCATCTTTCAAACCACATTGCCAGCTGTGGGGACCACCATCCGGGAGGGGTGGTCACTCCACCATTTTTAAGTTTCTCTTTTTTCCGGGAGGGCCAATGAGATTTAGCAATTTTGTATCTAATGGTGATTCACTGTTATTTTTTGCTTGTTGCTGTTTCGCATGTTAGAAAAACGTTATTTTTTCACTTACATCTACTCATATTAATTTCTCCTTATGGTGGAAATAGACTGGTTAAAACTATAAGGGGAGGTAATTCATTTCAGATTGTACACTTTTTAAATTGTCTTAAACTGAGACAAACTTATACCAGAAGGTGGACTCACAGTCACTGTTATGAATGGCCATTACGTTTTTCAAGCTATWGTTCTGGGATGAAATACAGTAATATTCAATTATTCATCTGGTTTTCTGCGCTCTTATAAAACACACACACACACACAAAAAAAAGGCAATATTCTTGCAAGAAATTTATTTGACTAGAAAAGAAAAATTAGTGTTTTGCTCCACACTGAAAAAAACTCAACAAATCTTTTTGTTCTAGGAAATCTCCCCCGAGAGCAGAATTTTATAAAGTTTGTTCGGGCAAAATGAGCAAGGGCAGCTGGAAGTCTAAAAAGTTGCTTATTATTTCACAAAGTTACAGTTGGTACAGGTATTGGATGTGCTGCTCAGGTGTGCTGCCAATTCTCTGGTATTACAACTTGGACCTATTTTAAAGTGTTTTCTTTCACACTTYGCTGCATCAAGTGAATATTTAAAATGAATAATCAGGAGAATGAATATTAAGAACTCAACTGGACAACCTGCTCCACCTGGACTTGCTTGACACAGGAGGTTTGACTTGTGGGCCCTGGAGGCTTCTTCTACCCTGTATGAGTCTGTGTTCAGACCCTCACTGAAGAAACACAGGAAAGAGAGATTAAAAACAATAAATAATGAAGCTAACTTGACAAGGTGTTGTCAACTGCACTATTATACAACTTTTTATCCTAATACCTTTTCTGATACTAAGTAAGAATTCTAAAAAGTTGTGATTTCTCAAACATCCATTCATCTGTTATTGSTTTGCACTTGCACCCATGTCATGAATAAGTGTTTTAAAATTGTTTAAAGAATCACTGGCAAAAGTATCAGTAAAAACAGGTTTAATATTATAAATTCTATAGGCCCTCTCTACTACTTACCAGATGGTCAAGGTGCACTGAGGATAGAAAGGGGAAGGATAAAGGGGAATACAGCCCAAAGGCCCAACAGCACTTAATTTAATAGCATTTAGAACTTCAATTCAATTGAAACTAGTACTTCAATTCAACAGCGCTTAACTTAACTWATAACTTAAGTTAAACAATTTAAGCACTTAAAAATCTAGGAGAGCAGCATTTCTCCCACATTTGGTATAGCACATGCACACTTGTATGCACACAGAGAAAAAGAGTGTGTGCTCTCTAGCAGCTCAGCCCCCAGCCTGTGCTGGTTCTTGGGGTTCTTCCTCCCCCGGTGCAGAACTCTACACTTGCCCTCCTTGAACCTGTTAGGTTTCTCTCTGCCCAGTTCTCCAGCCCATCAAGGTTGCACTGAAGGTCAGCACAGCCTTCTGGTGGATCAGCCACTCCCCTCAGTTTTGTATCATCACCAAATTTGCTGTGGTTGCATTCGCTCCCTTCATCCAAGTCATAGACAAACAGGCTGAGTAAGACTGTACCCAGTATTGATCCCTAAGGAATGCCACTGACTACAGGCCTCTACCTGGATTCTGCTCTGCTGGTCTGTCTAACTCTGCTGAAGCTGAGGTAGATAACATCCACTGCTCTCCCCTCATCACTCCATCCTGCCATGCCAACTCAAAAGAGCTGTAGCAACTGTAATGCATTTGGTGCAAATATGTATTTAAGGATATTTGAATATTTATTCAGAAAGCATTGGTCTATATTTCTTTAGTCCATCTCTTTTTGGTTTTTTGCCCTAAAGTGAGTCAAATATCTATTCTACCAGAGTATGGGATGGATATAGCCAAAGTTCAATTGTGCTCTTATAGGAGGTCTTTAAAAGGATAATGAAAATAGTCTTGAAAATAATTCAGAAATGTATCTTTCTTTTTTCTTTTTTCTGTTCTCTTTCTCTTTCTTTTTTTTTTTTTTTTTTTAATGATGCAGTGAGATTGAATGGCACTTTGCCATATGCAGAAGTTCATTTTAAGCCAGGGGAACTGTTTAGTGGTTTTGTAACTGAAATATGTAGACTTTATGGAACCACAGATCTGACTTTTCCCAGGACTGACTGTTCCTCACTCTTTTAAAGCATTGAAGATAAACTGAATACCTTGTGGTTTACTGAAGTTATCCAAAGTTGAGTTCCCATTTGGAGAGGAATCCCATAGCACTTTTTCTATTAAAATGTGGGAGCTTAGTTTGGGAAAAAGATTTCAATTTTCTGCCTGTTGTTTTACAGTGCTATGATCTATTGTACTCCTAGTCTGTGTTTCAGAAGTGCTATGTTATACAAATTTTCACTGTGGAACTTTGCATGAAGGATTTGCAAATACCAAGCAAGGGACAAATCAGCATTGTGTGTCCCTTCTCGTAGCAGAGAAATAGAGGTAGACAAGAGAGGGGTGGTCCTGTGTGGTGAGTTAGGATCTGCATGTGGAAGAAATCAGTTTTACGGTCAGTTAGGACATCCCCCCACCCTGCAGTCAGACCTCTGCTCTGTCCCTGGCCGCACCCAGCCGGACATAAGCAGAAGGAAATGACACTGACTGCCCAAGCCATAAGAACCCCTGAGACCTCTCAATAAACGCCATTTGCTGTCCACCACATTGGTGTCAGGAGCTTATGGACCAAGTGACCCTGGGCTTTGGGCCACCGTGCCAGACTTAGAACCAGGTCGCCACGCCTAAAGGCAACATCTGGTGCCGAAAACCCGGGATCGATCAGCGCCCAGGGTTCGGGGTTCGCCTGGACGACAGGCCGGTGGCTGCACAGCGGGTCTAGTGCAGCGGGGGAGGACGCCCCCCGGACCAGCGAGGACCATGGATGCCATTGCGAAGGTCGTAAGTCAGATACATGCGCGGTGGGGCATAGACTGTAAGCTTAAGGATTTATGTCTTGCAATTCCGAGACTGATTAAGCTTGAGGCTATAGAAAGCCCAGTAGAAGTTTTACACCCAGAGATCTGGGAAAAATGTACAAAGGTCCTGGCCAAGGAAACCATGTCCTCAGGCTCAGGGAAAGCCCTCAAATCGTGGGGCAGAGTTATCCAGGCACTGCAAAAGGCTCGGCAGGAGCAGGAAACCTGGAAACCCGCGCAAACTTGTTTGCTGGCTATACCACAGTTGGGGGTGGGGGCAACGACGCAAACCCTGGAGGACTCTGACCCAGCCGTGCGCGCGGAGGTGGGAACGCCGGATCCCCCTCAGCGAACGGACTCACCATCAGAAGGGGGGGAGCGCGCGCGGGCGTTTTGGTGGGGGCTGGCGGAGGAGGCGCAGGAGGCGGCCAGAACATCGGACCCCGAAACGGCTGATAAGAGCACACCCCCGCCATATGGGTTTGAAAATGGCGCCGGAGCGCGCTGGGAGGAAGGGACGGGGGGCAGAAATGCAGAAGGCTCACTGAATAGCACAAGCGCGGGCGAGCGGGGAGGAGGGGCGGCCCCCGAGAAGGAACGTAAGACCAATCAAGGTGCTCAATTTACATTAGTTCCTAATAGGGAAAGGACGTCCCCCAGCAGGAGGTGGGGGGAGCCCAGGGGGAGGGAACGGCCCGACCCCCGCAAGGGGCGGGGTCAGAGCCCGAGAAACAGGCAGAGCAGCCCGGAAGTGTCCAGCCAGTCGACTTTGGGCTCGGACTCTGACTCGAGCTGGGGCGAACGCGAATGGTGGTCAGAGGATTCCGATACGGATTCCGGTTTTAACAAAAAGAGACCAGTGGCATATAAGATCACTAGCCACAGTGCTCCTAAGTGGGTTAAGGGTATATCAGAGAAAGATCGCACCCCACTCACAGACTGGCGAAAAATAAAAATAGCATGTGCAGAATATGCCCTGGCTTCCACACTGGTGTTCCCGGTTCATGTGGGAGGGGCAGGCGGAAATCAAAGAACCTACTCCCCAGTCAACCCGAAACATGTACAAGCAATCATTAAAGCGATTGCAGATAGGGGGATTAATCCTGCCATCGTTTCCACACTCATTGACAGCGTTTTTGGAGGTGATGATATGCTACCCTTTGACGTAAAGCAGACTTGCAGGCTTATCTTTGATGGGGCAGGGATGATCATTTTTAAACAGGAGTGGGAAGACAATTGTGTAAAACAGCTTGCCTTAGTAGCAGGGGCAGACCACCCTCTGCACAGCTCCAGCTTACAGCAGCTAATGGGGACAGACCCCACCATGATCACACCTCAGGCACAGGCCAAAGGCCTGCGGGCTCACGAGGTCATGACAACAACTCGTGCTGCCCGGGAAGCCATCTGTGTTGCTTCCAAAGTAATAGCCAGACCATCACCATGGTCCGCTATTAAACAGAGCGAGAGTGAGAGCTTCACCCAGTTTGTGGACAGACTTCAGGCAGCATTAGACTCATCTGCATTACCCCCAGAGGCAAAGGGCCCTGTACTGGCGGAATGCTTACGCCAGCAATGCAACTCAGCCACCAAGGACATTTTAAGATTACTGCCACCTGGGTCCAATATAGCTGCTATGATCAGACACGTTGCAAAGGAAGAACACCATTCAAGCAGAAGTTCACACTGCAATAGCCAGTGTGATGGCATGCTCCGAGTGTGGCCAAGCAGGCCACATGGCAGTAAACTGCCTCCAGTCAGGATATGGAGGGATATGTGCTTTCGCCCCCAGGGCAGGAAACAGCACACCTGCACAGGCTATATAATGACAATCCTGCAGCCAACCCATGATAGCTGGGCCACGAGCAAAGTGTGGACAGCATTTGTTCATCTCTCTCGCCGCATAAGTGTGGACAGCGTTTGTTCATCTCTCTCGCCGCATCTGGGMGAACATACAAATTATCAGACTCCCAACTTCAATATCCCAATCAGTTGGACCCAATCCGGTTCTAGCAATAAGTAAGGGGATTGCAGCGAACGGTAGTTCTAGCCGCGAAACACAGATGCCAAAACTTACCTCCCTATCCGACCCCTTAGCCAAACCAACCCTCTCCAATCCATTCTTAAGCGTGTTAAATGCTACCTTCTTATCATTAAACCAATCCAACCCGAACTTCACAGAGTCATGCTGGTTATGCTATGATGCACAACCCCCTTTTTATGAAGGTGCTGCCCTCGATCTCCCATTCATCTTTTCAAAGTCAGACAATCCACGCCAATGCAGATGGGACACCCCCCGGAGAGGCATTGCCCTAAGTCAGGTTACGGGCCAAGGCAAATGCTTTGGTAATGCAACCTTGGCAAAGCAGATGGGCAACGTCTGCTGGGAATTCGTCAAACTTAAGGGAGGGAAATTCCAGTGGGTGATGCCAGCTGCATCGGGAATGTGGGTCTGTCAGCAATCAGGAGTAAGCCCATGTGTACTCCTTGACAAATTCAATCATTCTACTGACTTTTGTGTCTAAGTTCTAATTGTCCCCAGAGTTCTGTATCCCCAGGAAGAAGAGGTGTACCGCTTGTTCGAGGAACCCGACCGGCTCCACAAACGAGAAGTGATTACAGGCATCACCGTCGCAATGCTCCTCGGTTTAGGAGCTACCGGTGCTGCCACAGGCCTCTCAGCCCTTGCAATGCGACATCAAGGACTGGCACAACTGCAGATGACAGTCGACGAGGACTTGCAAAGGATCAAGAAATCCATCTCTTCCCTAGAAAAATCCCTTTCCTCGCTCTCAGAAGTGGTCCTCCAAAACAGGTGAGGACTGGACCTCTTGTTCATGCAGCAAGGGGGCCTGTGTGCCGCTTTGAAAGAGGAATGCTGCTTTTATGCAGACCACACCGGAGTCGTCAGAGACTCCATGGCCGAACTGAGAAACTGRCTAAACCTAAGAAAAATGGACAGGGAAGCTCAACAGGGCTGGTTCGAGTCGTGGTTCAACCGGTCCCCATGGCTCACCACCCTGATTTCTACCCTAATAGGCCCAGTCACTATAATCCTACTAACCCTAATCTTCGGGCCTTGCATACTAAACAAACTGGTGCTACTCGTTAAAAGGTGTTTAGAAACGGTTAATATTATGTTTCTCGAGCGCCAACAATTACTTTAAGACGTGCCAGTTACTAACACACTTACAATTTTACCCTAATTTTACTAACCCATGAAATTTTGTAACCTCTACATTTTATAACTTTTTAAGATTTTTACTAATCATGAGGGAGGGGGGAGATGTGGTGTGTTAGGATCTGAGTGCGGAAGAAATCGGTTGTACGATCAGTTAGGACATCCCCCCACCCTGTAGTTAGACCTCTGCTCTGTCCCTGGCCGCACCCAGCCGGACATAAGCAGAAGGAAATGACACTGACTGCCCAAGCCATAAGAACTCCTGAGACCTCTCAATAAACACCATTTGCTGTCCACCACATTGGTGTCAGGAGCTTATGGTCCAAGTGACCCTGGGCTTTGGGCCACCATGCCGGACTTAGAACCAGGTTGCCACGCCTAAAGGCAACAGGCCTGCTACAACTGGCAGCTAGCCCAGCCTTGTGCCCCAGCACAGCTTTGGTCTGCCATATTCCAAACTTCTATATCTTAACTCACCCAATAAATCCTCAGATGTTCCTGGTCTTTCGCATTCTTTCACATCTTAAAAGTCATAATATTTAATGGCTCTTCTTTTGCCTCTCCTAAGCCACATGCTAATAATTCTATTAATACTTCCTTTTAATTGGCCTTTGTTGTAGAAGCAGTTGTAAGTATCCAATGCAATATGAAAGAACAGCTATTGTGGTTTTTTCCCTCAGTGACAACTTCAGATGTAGAGAAATAGACACATTGTCAAATAAAGAGCATCCTTAGTGGATGGATTCCTAGCTTGTTGTCTAACTCAGTGCAATGAAGGCAAACCACAAGATGCTGTGCATAGGTCTTATTTTATTTTCTGAATTTTCAAGTTTATAAAAGGCAGGAGGTGCACAGTATAATCTTTGGAATTAAAACAACTCCAATAAGACAATGCCCAAGCACAAAGGAGCTTAGAAGGGAAAGAAGCATCCTTATGCAAAAATCATATGGGAACACAGGGTTCATTTCCCTGAGATTGGCTTCTTTGTAGTAACAACATCTAATAAAGCAGAGGGTGAATATCTCCTCCCAGATAGATAATGATTGTAAGCAAGAGAAATGCAGTGGAAGATACAATAATTTCAAGTTAAACAAACTGAATCAATTTTTAGGCACAGAATTGAGAGAATGAGAGATGGTATCTTAGTTTAGGGTATAGTCCAATATATATCTATCTATACTCTCCCCTTTCCTTAAGCCACAATGGGATCACTTGTAGCCATGAGCAAAGCAGCCACATGGACAAAGAAAATACAGGAAAATTATTCACAGAGTCATTACTTGTTTCAAGTGCATAATCTGGGGAGGAGGGGAGGAATTGGGAAGAGAGAGAAGGACACACAGACCTTAAGAAAGAGTTCATTGATCTGTTTTCCTTTAACCAGTTTTCTAGAGCAAACTTATTCCATAGGCAAAATCATATTCTGTTTAGACTGATTTGTAAGATGATCTGATGTCATCTGGAGCAAAACCAGTCTCTCAAGAAACTATAAAATGTTCTCTGCCATTTCTCTCAAGGGATTTAAACCATAATGTTATGCAGTGTGGTGGTATGTAATTTCCTAAGAAAACTGTCAAATATAGGCACTGTGTTGCTATTTGTATCTACCACAAACTTTCACAATCTATATAAAAATACGTATAACATGTTTTCTTCTTCCCCATGTACATCTGCCCTGATAGAATTATACTTGTTCACTCTGAACTGCTCATTTGGAATTTGGGGAAAAGTTAGCAGGATCATTGCAATAGTAGAGTTATTTTCAAACCACAGCAGAACTGCCTCTGCTCTGTTACTTCTTTATCTTGGCTCTCACCTTTCTTTTATTTTCAGGTTTTGTGCTCTATTTCCAAGGTTGCAATAAGTGTGTTTGTGTGGAGTTCTCTTAGACTTTGCGTTTAGCTGTGACTGTGACCGAGTCACAGTCCATTTTAAAAACCACTGAGTAACACAAATGAATTCAACAACGGGATTTCCACCAATCTGGTATTAATCACATTACTCAGAAAATGTAACATGTAGCCTTACCACAGGAATCCATGTGATAAACTACTTACGTTTTTGCCTTAAAATAAAAAGAAATAGATGATAATTCAAACCTGTCCATTTCAGATCTTGAGGTTATGTCAAAGGCTGCCATCTTCCTGTCAACTTAAATCAACTTTATCTTCTTGAAGAGCTGCTTGTTCCATCAAATCTAGAATAAGTCTATGCCACATGTGGAACAAGAAACAATTCCTAACTCCTGACTTATGAGCAGGATTTCCACCTACCTTAAGAAATTATGTGACCTATTTGGACTCCTGGCAGAAGTCAAAGGATATGGGGACCAGTGAACTACATGAGAGAGCATCACCAGATCCAATTACCAAACGGTGTTTTAACCACCACAGGAGACATTCCTATGTGGTAGTGTTCAGGAGGGTTTTGAGGATGAGAGAGAGACGAGAGCTTTGACTCCACCAGAAGGGTAGATTTATTATCTTATATATATATATATTACATTATATTAGAAAGAGAAAAGAAAGGGAGAAGGTTTCTCTAAGAGGCTGCTATGCTAAGAATAGAATAGAGAAGAAGACAAAACAACAGAGCTCTGTCTCGGAGAGCTCAGTCCTTCATTGGCTATTAACTATAAACACTCAAGATGGACCAATCACAGATGCACCTGTTTGCATTCCACAGCAGCAGATATCATGGTTTACATTTGTCGCTGAAACTACAGCTCTCAGAAATCCTAAGAAAAGATTTCTCATGAAAGATGTCTGCGACATTCCTATGATGTTATTTTTTTGTTGTCGTTGTTGGGTTTTTTTTGGTTTTTTGGTAGTGAGTGTTTTTATAGAATCATAAAATTGTTTAGGTTGGAAAAGATCTTTAAATCATTGAGTCTAACCACTAAACCATGTCCTAAAGTGCCACATCCACATGCCTTTTGAGTGTTTTCATGGACAGTGATTCCACCACTTCCCTGGCCAGCCTATTGCAATGCCTGACTACCCTTTCGGTGAAGAAGTTTTTCCTAAAATCCAATCTAAAAGTCCCCTGGTGCAAATGGAGACCATTTACTTTCATCCTATTACTTGTTACCAGGAGAAGAGATCAACCCTCACCTGTCTACCATCTCATTTCAGACAGTTGTAGAGAGACATAAGGTCTCCCCCGAGCCTCCTTTTCACCAAGATAAACACCTCCAGCTTCTTCAGCTTTTCCTAATAGAGCTTTTGCTCCAGATCCTTCAACAACTCCATTGCCCTTCTCTGGACTTAATCCAGAATGTAGACATGCTCCAGAGTCAAGGTCTGTCTTGTAGTGAGGAACCCAAAACTGGACACAGCACTCAAAACTGGACACAGAACTCATTGTCCCCCTGTACGACCTTTGCCTGGTACAGGGGGACAATCTCTGCCCTGGTACTCATGGCTACACCACCAGCCAATGGCCTTTTTGGCCACCTGCACACACACTGGCTTATGTTCAGCTGCTGATGACCAGCACCCCCTGGTCCTTTTCCTCTACGCAGCTCTCCAGCCACTCTTCTCCAGCTCCTTCATGAGCTTGTTGTGGCCCAAAGACCCAGCGCCTTACCTTGCTGAATCTCACCCAGCTGGCCTTGGCCTATCAAATCCATCCTGCGCAGATCCCTCTGCAGAGCCTTCCTACCCTCCAGCAAATCAGCACTCCCATCCAACTTAATGTCATCTCTGAACTGACTGAGAGAGCACTCAAACCACTTGTTTAGCAGGACTGGCCCCAACACTGAGACATGGGGAACAGCACTTCTGACCAGCCTCCAGCTGGATGTAGTTCCATTCACCTTCACCCTCTGGCCATCCAGCCAGTTTTTAACCAGTGCAGAGTGCCCCTGCCCAAGCCATGCACAGTCAATTTCTCCAGGAGAATGCTGTGGGGAACAGTGTCAAAGGCTTTACCACAGTCCAGATAGATATCCACAGTCTTTTCCTTATCCATTAGGCAGGGTCATTCTGTCACAAAAGAAGATCAAGTTAGTCAATCAGGACCAGCCTTTCCTAAACCCAAACTGGCTGTGCCTGACCCCCTGGTTGCCCCATACAAGCCAAGTGAAGGCATGTTCTTCACGACCCTCTCTGGCACCAAGGCCGAACTGACAGGCCTATGATTCCAACCTTTCCTGTAGATTGGCATAATATTTGCCAACCTTCTGTCATCTGTCACCTCATTAGTTATCCTGGACTGCTGGTACATGACAGAAAGTGGCTTGGTGAGCTTTGCTGACAGCTCCCTCAGTAACTTTCAGTGGATTCCATGCAGCCCCATGGACTTGGGTGTGTCTAAGTGATATAACGGGTCAGTGGTCATAGCTCCTTTAATATGCAGGCTTCACTCTGATCCCCATCCCTGTCTTCCAGTTCATGAGGCTAGGGACCCAAAGAACAATCTGTCTTGCTTTTAAAAACAGAGGCAAAGATGGCACTAAGTACCTCTGCCTTTTCCTCATCCTTTGTCATGTTGCATCTCCCAACATCTATGAGGTAATGAGATCCTCTTTAGCCTTCTTTTTTTTCGTGGTCACCTAATCACAGAATAGCTGAGTCAGAAGGGACTTTTAGTCTTGCACAGGACATCCCAAGAGCTATACCATGTGCTTGAGAACATTGTCCAACACTTCTCTATGTATTTATGAAAACATTTGGTGTATTCATAAAAACATTTATGTTGTCTTTCGCAGTAGTAGCCARATTAATTTCTGGGCTTTGTCCCTTCTATTTCTTTCCATGCATAACCTCAGAACATCCTTCTAGTTCTCCTAAATTGCCTTCCCCTTCCTCCAAAGSTGATATATTCTCTTTTTTACCCAGAATTCCAGCCAAAGCTCTCTGTTCAGCTAGGATAGCCTTCTTCCACATCAGACGGTCTTTTGGCACATGAGAACAGCTGGCACCCTGAAGATTTTCTTCTTTAAAAGCCTGGACTCCTTTGCCACTCAGGATTGCCTCCTAAGGGACTTTGACAACCAGGCCCCTTGAAGGATCTTCCTAAATGCAAGAGGGCAGTTATGCTGACTGCCTTCATTTTTTTCTCTGAGAATTGAAAACTCTATCATTTCATAATCACTGTACCCAAGATTGCCTCGGACCATCATATCACGCTCTAGCTCTTTTCTATTCACAAACAACAGATCCAACAGGTGCCTTCTCCTCGCTGACTTGTTGTGTCAGAAAATAGTCTTACACATACTCCAGGAACTTCCTGGATTGTTTCCCCCTCTCTGCTATATTGTATTGACAGTAGGCACCTGGAAAGCTGAAGTTCCCCTAGAGAGGAAGGGCAAGCAATTGTGAGACTGCTTATAGAATGTTTGATCTCCCCTTCCCTTCTGTTTGGTGGTCTATAACAGATTTCTACCAGGATATCTGCCTTGTCATCATTCTTTCTGATTCTTGCCCAGAAACACTCAACCCCATTGTCATMATCATTGAGCTTGAGACAACCAAAACTCTTCCTAACCTACATGGCTACCTCCCCACCTTTCCTTCCTCACCCATGCCTTGTGAAAAGTTTACAGTCATCTATCACAACACTCCAGTTGAGCAAGTTGTCCCAGCATGTTTCATTGATGGTGACTGTGTGACAGCATTCCCAGTGCACAATGGCTTCCAGCTCCTGCAGCTTGTTGCCCATGCTGCCTGCATTATACCAGCTTAAGGTGTCATTAGCTGAAAGGAACAAAAAATTTTTGCCAAGGTAGGAAGTAAGAAGGAAATTTTGATGTTAAGACATTCTTGGAATCTGTTCCCAAGTTTCATGTATTGGAAGGCATCTCTGTCTTGAAGCAGATGGTCTTTGTCACAGAGAATGGCCTGTGGTAAGGGAGAAAAGTGGTGCCATGTTCAAAGTTGGGAGAGCCTTCTCAAAAAGAAACAAGCACTAGGCCCAAGGAATGGTTCCCCCACTAGCAGCATGCTCCTGGAAATCACCTGTAACCATCTGCTGCCTTCTTGCCTTCAAAATCTAGAGGGACCCTCACTCCTCAAAAAGTGTGTCAATGCCTATCATGAATGAGAATACCTACCTATAAGAAGACTGGGTGTAAGTTACTGTATTTAAAATCTGTCATGTCTTACCTGAAGAGGAAACTTATGGAACTAAAGACACTTTTCTGTCCAGAAGGAAAAATATCCACTCTGTTTAGCCATATAATTAATGACCAGTGAACATTAAACGTGCCACATGCTGTAAAAAAATAGTGCAGACTTTACATGTTGGTTTCAGTTTTTCAACCTGGACAGCAAGAAAGAATTGCTGAGAGAGAGTTGTTTCCACTCTCCTTCACTTAATATACAGACAAACACAGAAAGTAGTGACCTAGTTTCAAAGAACAGCGTTATCTCAAATGCCTCCTGTCTCACCTATACAAGGAATGAATGCATCAGGATGAGAAGGCTCTTGGACAAGCCTACACAAAAAAAAGAGCTGTGTCACACATCTGAGTAATGGAACAAGCAGAGAAATCGGCAAAAAACCCTCATTACAAGTAAAGCAGTTCAGCTTCCCAGCGTAAGAAAATTATCTTCCCATAACAGTTCAGATACCTTTAATTTTAGAAAGTCAAGATTTAGAAAGAATTGACTAGATGCCTCAGCAAAGCTTACAAGGATGAGGAAGAATGAAATACACACTTTTACTTGATGGGAAACGCTAAAATTTGCTAAGTAGGCAGCAATAAAAAAAGCACAAGTACCTCTGCCAGGTGATTTACTTTAATAAAACATGAATTTAAAAGAACAATATTCAGGCACAAAACCTAACAGAATATAATCACTCAGGGACAAAAAATGGTAGCTCACTGATCACATCCCCAGCTTCAGTCTCAATCGTATCATAAACCCATTTCCTATTGCAGCGACATTCTGGCCCACATTTGTTCGAGTTGCATTTGGGACAAGGATAGAAGCAACCCAGGCAGTCCATTTCCAGGCAATCACATAAATCTATGTCATTGCAAAGCAGCCTGCCATGTTTGTCATACTTCTTTGTAAATCTGTGAAACAGAACAAAAATTATTTTCAGACAATGCTTCAATGCATTCAGACACTAAATCAAACACATGTGGAAAACATCCATACAACAAGTATTAAGTCTTTAACAAACTCACAGCAAAATTAAATACAAGCATTACATCCTAATTGCAACAGCCATTGGTACTAAAAAATGAATGCATGCCATACTATATCAAAATTCCCTTAAAGTCACACAGAAAAATCTTGTTTTCCAAATATGGCTTTCAAGACATCATTATGCAAAATACAATGCTTTTATTAATTTCGTTTAGGTTCAGTGAACAGCCTACCAGCCATTTTTTAAAGTAAATCAGGTAATAAATTAGAGGTCTTACTTGGACTCATAAAAAAAATTTTGTTTCATCTGTGACATGCATGCTTTCTTTTTCTGCTGTCTAGTTTGAGGATTGAAGTCAGCTACCTGAGGTCCTGGATTTTGAAAGGCTAAGCATTTTAATTGTTTCTCGAGTTTTTGCTATAAATGAACAACAGAAAGTTTGTAATTAGTACAATTGGAAAACATATTTATCAGCTGCCATGTGTTCTCACTGGCTTCTGAATGACATTAAAATTAATATTCCTGATAACTTATAAGATCATATTGATTGTTTAAAATGTTTGCTTGTGTGGCTATTAATCAAGTATTCCTTTTACCAACTGTGCATCCTGACTGGGGATGGAACAATCATGACTCTGAACACATGACTCTGGTACAGCGGCATGGAGTTTGCAAGTTGCCATGTGAGAGGCAGAATTATGTGTTTTGTTCTTCATCTTCATCTAAAATGTAAAAACAAGTTCTATGATTATAAGCATCTCAAATGGATTCACTCTTATTTTCACTGTTCCCTCAGATGCCTAGAAACTATCTACGTCCAAACAATCTGAGGGCAAGAAAAATGTCTGAAGGAGCAACCAGCACAGTAAGGAAACATTTGCACAAGCGAGAAGTATGAGAAAAAAAACTTCAACACACAGACAAAAAGAAGCTCAACTGAGCACGGTTTTCTGAGAAATAGGAGGATGCATTTTTCTGCCAATTTTATGGAATTCATGTTTACAATTAGTTAAAACTGCTGAATACTTTTGGAAATTAAAATATTATCTCTGTGTATTACCATTCCACATAGTCCACATACGTTGACATACTATTTCTAAAGTCACTGCAAACATAAGCATCATGTCAAACAATTTCCCTTTGGACAACGACTGTAAGTTTTGACACTTATCATTCATTACGTAAAGGCACAAAAATACATACAAATTTGTATTTTTCTCCTGTTATGTAAATGGAGCTGCCTTTTCATCTCTTAGCTTCCCTGGAGAGTGTCATTCCCATCAGAGTTCACAGTGATTTTCCACAAACAATTGAGCACTTTCACTATTTCTCAGGGGAAAGCAGTGGCCATTCAGCCCAATCTGCTGATACAGTGATTCAGGAATGTCCATGCACTTGAGTGCACGTTTTCCCAAGGTGGTGATGCTGTGCATCTTCAGCTGGATTCTCCTGAAAACATACAGGGCAATTTCATGTACCTTATTCACACGTCTGCTTTGGATTCTGGGGTAGATTTTTCAGCATCATCACCATTCATGATCATAAATAATGCAATTTGCAGTTGCAAAAGAATAATATGTTATGGTGATATTCCTTCCTCTAAGATACTCTTCTGTTTCCCTACTTACTAAGAATTGCTCTTAGCCCTTTAAATCACTGCATTACAAACYTGATGCATTTCACTGTTCTTGTTACTGATATTTCCCTCTTCAGCTCTTTGTTTTTGTAATGACTGAAAAAACTGAAGGCAGCTTTAAGTATCTTGATAATAAAATAGTACTGGAGAAGTAATACCACATTTTTGTGCCTTATTGAGCAGTCCTCAGCAGGAGACACATTTTTTTCTGCAGATGTTTCCTGGGAAGAATAGCCTTTCTTGCAGTTTTCTTCCACGAGATCACTCATTTGACCACCCTTGTGAAATAAGCACATATTTGTTAAACATATACAACGGTATAAACAGCCTTTTAATTTAACGCTTTAAGGTAAGCAGGTGATATCCACACAAGGCTTTTACATATTCTTAATCAGGAGCAAATGCAGAACAGAATGTAGCTCAGTGACAAGCTCGATTTTAAGACTGTATTAAACAATGCCACGAGCATGTACAAGAGCTGTATCACTGAAGGCACCCCGAGTTCGCTGCGCAGCCTGCGCAGCAGGCGTTTGAGCGGTGCGGAGATCGAGAGCGCAGTGCCCGCGCTAGCCCGCGGGTGGTGCTGCCGCCCCAGCCGTGCGCGGCGCGCCCTGCGGCTGTCGCGACATTCCCTGCGGATCCACGGTGCTCTTCCCGGAGACCCCAGCCAACGGAATAAACGTAAGCTACTTGGCTTTTGAATCTCACTCCTTTGGGAAAGACTTTTAAAATATAAAGTAGAATGTGGACTTTTTAGGTTTAATAGGAAAAAGGGCATCACTCACTCTACTAACAAAGTACCTGCAGAGGTCTGTGGCCTCTGTGAGTCTATCCTACAAATGTCATCCATCACCTCTCTCTGCCATCAACATAGGTTCGGCATGGATATTAGCTACCTCTTACCAACCTTGTGCGGATACTTAGTTAAAAAATGTTATGCACCACTGCCTCAGACTTTTAACCCCAAACACAACCAGAAATAATTTAAGATTTCTGGAGTTCCTCCAACCCTTCCCCACATGCTACCCGATCTCCCTCATCACCTCTGAAAGGTAGTACAGTGGCCTCTATCAGTTTACTCTGTACTTCAGGACTTTTGCCCCAATCCTGCCCCAGAGATCTTCATTTCACCACTGCCAAAGGATGAGCACTTCTCTAAGACAAGCAGGAATCCAAGCCTTAGGTTTCCTCTCTTGCAGCCACCTCCTGCAGGGCGACAGTCAACATGAGAATAGGAATCACAAGGGAGTGACTTTGTATTACCTGGGAGGAATGTCTTTTAAAGTGGTGAAAAAGCCTTCAACCAGTTTCAGAGGGGGGTTCCTGTTCTCTTCAGTAACCTGAAGAATGACAGATGTGACACAGTTCACAATGGGAGGTTTGACAGCAACTGTTTTAGTTCTGGGACTTGAGTATCATTTTAGGGTTGAAAAAGGAATTCTATTACCAGGCAATTAATATTTACTGGATGGGGGAGCCTGCTTTCCTACTGGAAATTTGTTAGGGGTCTGAATAAAGAATGAAGGGCAGCACTCAAAAGAAGGCAAATATTGCTCAAGTTGGAGTCCTGGTAAGGATTTGCTTCCTACATTTCCTCTTGAGTCCAACCATACATTTAGCATTGCTAAAGCTCTTTATGAGGATGCATGATTGTCATCCATGCCTGTTTTTTCACAGTACACCAGGTTCAGGATCAGAAAAGCCAGCAGCAGCTACCAGTGTAAGCATAGAGAGCTTCCATGGTCCTGTGGCAGTGTAAAAATTTGACTGATTTGACAACTAAGTCCTAACAGTTATCTAGAACCAAACACACAAAATCAGAGACCTCATTTTAAATACTAGCAGAAAAGAACACGCATCTTGTTCCACAGATGTGTTTCAAATGCCCTTGCACCTCAGCAAAAATATCCTATGCAGAGAATGTAGCAGACTTCTGCCTCCACATATAAATATTTCAAGTAGATAATGTTGAATTTAAATCTCCAGGAGAGATAACAAAAAATTAGTAACAAAGTGAGCAGGACTGATTATCCTCCACAGTGTGTTCTGAGGATAGATGGAAATGAGGGAGACACAGACACCCACTATGAAGTCTGCAGAACCTAATTATACAAAGGAAAATATTCTTGGTCCTGAAACAGATTTTTTTCTTCTACTATTTTTAGTTTGACTGTAGTGATAATCTGGGGGCAATGCATTGAACACTGTTCTCTTCCATAAAAATTTCAACTCTGAGGATAACCACCAATTGCACTCTTCCTCCACCAAAACCTGTGTTCTCCCATGCTTTTTGAATACAGCAAGTACTTTTCTGGAGATGATCACCCACAGCTGAACATCCCATTGTGGCTACAGTGTATGGCTAAGAACTGGCAATTTCAGCACAGAGCCTTGAAACAGGTGACCAGGCCAAAAACAGAGTAAGGGAGGAAGAAAATCAGAGGCTGTGTTATATTTAGAGTATTATCTGTGACACAGATGTTTCTGCTCAGAGAACAATTTCAGAAGTTGTTGGGATTTGGAAGGAATTACATTTGTTTATGATTCTCATAAAAGAAATATTTTCCTATATCTGTTTTTTCAAGAATATAATATTTCTGTTTATGCTCCCTGCAGATTACACAGGTACATGTTTCAGCTGGTGTGAAATGTGGTGACCAGCATCCCAGGTACTTCAGGCTGTTTGATCTCAGCAGCCTAAACTAGTGTCTCTGCAAGGATTGCCAGAGTGAATTCACATTGTTTTCAAGGAGTATTTGTTTGTGCCATTAGAGAGGTTCTGGCTGAAATATGTGAGCACGTTCATCACCTTCACCAGGGCAAGACGAGATGCTGTCCCTGTGCCTTTAATCCGCCTGTGCACACACAGATTAGACAGACCTCTTGCAAAGTCCCACATTCCTCACAGCCTAATTCTGCAGAGATGTCTGTCAGCTCAGGAACCAGCAGTCAGTTTTGTGGCACATTCAGGTACACATCTTGGAATTCTATGGGACATCTGATGCCAGCCAAATTAAGAATAGGAATAAATTAATCTTTCTCAGATCAACTACGGACTGAACTGTAAAGCTGTGGGAAGACCATTCTGCACTTTCTCTCACAGCTGCAAATGTGCACGTGTTCAGAACACAGCCTTAAAGCCAGGTAGGAAACACAGGCCAGACGAAGAAATAGGAATCATCTCTTGTAACTCAGCTGGTTTACCAGAACCCTGACAAACATGGTGACAGTACAATGGCCTACTCTTTAACAGGGGTCTGGAGGAGCAAATACATCCCTCTCCAAGTAAAATAACATAAATCCTCACGAGTTCTCCCTCCCAAACCCAGACATTTTCTGCTGCATCTGGAAGTGAGGGCTCCTGTAGCTGAAGTTAAACAGTTAATTATAATATTATGTGCAATTTCTGGTTGTCATACAATCGGCAGAAAAGATCTGCTAGGTACGTACCTACCTTCTGAAAACCTGTGGCTCTGAAGGGTGTATGTTCAGTTCAGAGCAGACAGCAAGAGAGCAAGGAGGGTCTCYGTAATGCTAATGTGTACTTACCAAAGAAAGAAGGGGAATGGCACAGCCTGCATTTACTGCTGCACAATTCTTCTGATACTTGAAGTATGACATCAGCCCCAGACAGACTGAAATAGAAGACAAATAATCAAAATAGTGCTCCCCAGAGAAGCAGGCTGAAGACAGTGCCAGGTAACTGTCTCAAAGGACCTCACACTTTCTGTCTCATTAATTATGGCTTTTACATAGTACTGAGCACAAAGAGTGGGAATAAAGGAATTGGATAAACTGGGATTAGAGTTCTAATTCCTCATTTTCCTCTGTGAACAACAGAGCAAATGCATTTCCTAGAGCTTTTTTTTTTTTAAGGTAAGTAAAGAAAAATACCATGTAAAAAACTACTGCATTTTTTATTTTAAAAATATTTAAAAGTGATGCAATTTAGGATGTGGATGTAGTAAAGAAATATTTTACCATTTTAGATAAAATGTTCTTGATTTGATTCACTGTTTCCAGAAGTCAAAAATAAATATGCTCCCCAATTCCTGAAGTGATGTGCAACCTCATGATTCAGCTTGCTGCCTTTCAAATTTATTTGTTGCACTACTGCAGACAACTCAGCCTTCTCCTGATACCTTCAGATACCAATTTTCAGCATGCTGTAATCACTAATGGCTTTCATTATTCTTCTTTACAACACAGCTAAATCCTAAGCATCTGAAACTGTCAAGTCTTACAAATTCTCCTTTTGTGGCTTAGACAAATAGCCCAACACGTCTTTTTATCTTAATCAGCTGTATCTACCCATTCTGTGAGGTAGTTTATAATCCAGATGGAGGCAAGTAGACTTTTTTTTATTTACCATATTTTTCTTTCCCTCCAAACATTTTTAAACCCAGRAGTTGATACATAATTCAAGTAGCAGACCTTAGCTAGGTGATGCAAATGCTGCTACACATGTATTCATGTATACATGTATTCACATGTATACATGTATTATTTTGCTTCACAAAGTGGTTTTAGGGAGTTTTGTCGTGAAAAAATAAACCAGAAATCACTCCAGGGGAAAAAAATATCACAGTATCCTGGGTACTTATATAACAACAAACAAAACCCAAAAAACCTACAACCTCTTTTATTCTCATAATTTTTCCAAGGTTCTTCTTTCTCCATATTCTACTTGATGAAGAAAACAGAATTTAACTCTATCAGTATAAAAATTGTAATTAAACCGTCTTATGCTTAATATCTCTTTCCACTTTGCTAATTATACTTGTGTACCTGAACTTTTTCTGAATTGCTTGTGCATGAGTTGTATGTGTTTATTATGGCATATGTCGTAACACGTAGCTGGCAATCTGCTCAGCAAAACTTCTACTGCGTGCATGTCAGGCTATAAGGATGTAAACACAGGAGGACTAAAATCTTAGGTGACATTTAGAGAGATTGATTTCAGAGGTGAAACTCCTATGGGTTCCTCTGGGGACAAGTTTTCTCTGCCATGAGCACGGGACTGTAAACACACCTGGGTAGATACAATGCAAATGTCCCTACCTGGGCAGAGGGAGGAGCAGGGGAGCTGATGTCTTAAATTTCTCTTGAGCTTTTGGGTCAGGCTGATTGCTCCTCGAACTCCCCAACACACTCTGCCTGCAATGTGCTCAGTAGGACCTACAGCAAGACAAATTGGGCAGCTGAAAAAGAAAATAACCAAGTTTTCAGTGTAATCAATTAATGTGTGATGCTCTTGTCCTGTTGCAAACATTTCTTCAGATCTGTATTATTTGTTAAAATTTTGACAGAGTGCTCTTCCTCCCATTTTATAACTAAATTTCCCCCCCCCCCCTCCTCCTCCTCCTCCTCCTCCTCCTCTATTTACCCTCATTTTTTCCAAACAACCAGGTTTATCAGGTCTTTTTCTCTCTTCCTGCATGTTCAAATTAGCAACAGTCACTAGAAGGATGGGGTGGGGTGGAAGGGGTGGAACAGACAGCGGGAAAGTACATCAATGTCCATATGAGGAATGAATATGATGTGTGCTAACAATTGCAACTATATTGATATTTTAGAAAATATTTGTTAAAAAGTAATAGAGGAAAAGGATATGTAATTAGTGTCACGAAACAGATGTTCTCAGATGTTCACGAGAGAACAGGATACACGACGTAGTTTGAGATAAGTAAAATCCCAAAATGGAATAGGCCTCGGGATAATTAGAGAATCGGCCTTGAAATGGACAAAATTGAAATGATTCCAGGTATCTCTGAAATAATAAGGCTTACTTTTGGAATATAATGCTGGCTTCTATAACACAAGACTTGGGGTGCATGTGTAACCTGTGGGGTTGTTCAAAGGACACTGACAAGAAGCCTTGGTCAGAAGCAACCACCAAAAAGCCAAAAGACCCCTTTGCAACAACTGGAGCATGGGCTGTGCAGTATAGTGATGTAGATTTTAAGAATCGAAAATAGGAGGAGATTTACAGGAAAATACTGATGAATATGTATTAGCATACAGTATATAAGTTGTGTTTGGACTCCTGTGCTTTTTGTACGGGAGGCAGGGTGAGAAAACCTCCCCCATACCCTGACTGGTTTTGCGTATACTTTATCCGAATCACTGCCAAATTTCTTTTTGTACCTGCTTGTTTATATGTGATTGTATTTGTTTAATATAAAATTGCTGCTCAATTAAAATTGCTGCTAAAATTCTAATTTTGTTGTTTATTAAATTAGCCATATAGAACTTCATTCAAAACATCTGGGAGATGACTCTAGTGGCCAAGATGTCCAGAAGAGAACAGGCAAGATTTGCGCGAGGCACAAGGGGAGAGCAAAACAGCTCCCCTTTTCCAGAGAAGGCTGCAAATCCTCCTTGCCGACCGGCCCGCCTCTGCAGCTGCGGACGACTCCTCAAGGCTCCGTCTCCCACAGGTAAACCGATCCAGCCGTGGCACCGAGCCTAGAGCAGAAGTGTGATCGTATCGCCTCCGTGTCCCCAAAGCCTCCTGGGCATGGCGGGCACACGCCACCCCCCCGAGCCCCAGGCCCCGGGGCCGCCGCGGGAGCTCCCGCCCTGCCGCGCCCCCCTCGCGCGCCCCCCGCGCCGCCCCGATCGCTCGCACCTTGCGAGAGCGGCCCCAGCGCCTCTGCCTGCCGGCCGCAGCCGGGCACAGCCCGCGGAGGGAAGGGCCCTGCGAGCAGAGGAGCCAGGGGAAACCTCAACGGGAGGAACAGCGGTGCCAGCGCCGAGGTGAGCGACGCCGGGGGAGAGGCACCGGCGGAGAGGCACCGGCAGAGAACCACGGCCGGGCAGGGGGATGATGTTCACTGCAGGAACTGCGGAGGGACCCCGCGCTGAACCAGAGGAACAGTGAGGAGGAAGGAATGTCAGAAAGGAGTGGTTCGGGACTGAGCTGAATCCACTTCCTTCCTTCCTTCCCACTGGGCTACTCTATGAGCGGAGGTGATAGAGCTGGGATGAAGATGAGCCTGGGAAAAAAGAAGAGTAGGGGGAATGGTTAATTTTTTGTTTTGTTTCTCATTATCAGAGGCTGTTTTAATGGACAACAAATATTAGGCATCTATTTTAATAGCAAAAAATCAAATTTTCCCCAAGTCAAGTCCATTTTGCCTTGTCGTGGTTCCAGCTAGACAGTTAATTTTTGCAATAATTGCAGGGCAGGCATGTCCASGATAGTGATGTTATGGGTGTTATTCAGTACCACCACATCATTGCCAGAGACAGGGGAACCGTAGCAATGAGAACGAAGACATACGGCTAGCTCCAAAGATGGTTTATTGTAAAGAACCTAGCCTTTTTATACTTGAAACTTAACCAAAACATAACCAAAATAGGCCCACATTTGCTGGCTGCGGCTGTGGTGTCGTCGTTCATGCGTCGCTTTACCCAGTGAGCTCGCCTGACGCAGTGCCGGAGTTTCTCCATTAGCTCCCGGCTGAGCACCAGGAGTGGGCTGTTCCCAGAAAGCAGCAGCGTCCGGGATACAGCTGTAGGGCTTCAGCATCAACAGTTCAGCGTTGAAGGCAGGGGCAAGAATGAGGGAGAAGTCTTTTGTAAAGGTTCCAAACGCACAAATCCTTTGCAGGATGCATGAGCACAAGACGCAGAACTCACCTCTGCAGGGATTCTAATACAGGAAAGGTCTCAGGGGAGGGTACAAATTCTTAACCAATAGGAAAAGTGACAGGGAGGAGCATTAGGCTGGGTTCACAACACTCAGTGGGTTAACACAGGGGAGGGGCAGAGTTCAAACAGGCCAATGGCGTTTCGGGTATTAGGGGATTTCCAGAGCAGGGGGCAGGTACAACCTCAGAAGGAGGAGGAGCAGAGAACATTCTACAACCAAAAGTCTTAGGGTAAGATTGACAGCTAGGTGCGAGGGTGCGACTCAGACTAAACCAACAATGCGGGGGGCGGGGGGGGAAGAAACAAACTCTTGGGGATAAAAACACACCACAGTACTCTCTGATCACGTGATGTCCACGTGTCTCCCAAACTGATCTTGCCTCACACAAGAGGGCACTATCAACYCACTCATCCTCATGCCGTGGTAAGTCTGACCTAGAACAGAGGCTAGACAGGGTTAAAGAATAAAGTAGGCATTTACTAAAAGGCCTCAATGGATACACTTTGGGCAGTACGAGAACCTGGCCAGGGTTACAGCCAAGATGAACCCAAAATAGTCACAAAGTAGACAACCAATCACGAGGTGTCACAGATTTGTAAGTTTTGGTCCGTCTGCATAATGGAGCTAATTGTCCAGTTATAGCCCCAGGTTATGAAGTTCCATCCTCCTTGTTTGTCTCTTTTCAATTAACCTTTGTTTATACTTTTTGGGCTAGGAGCTTATACCAGTTGTCCCTGGTCTCAAGGAAAAGGATTGTTCTGTCTACCTACTGTGTGAAGAGAATCCATGCCAACACAACATGAAGCTTAGAGCTACGCGGTAAAGCAGCACAGAATCTGAAAAATACGAAAGCTAAAACTTAAGGCATCATTTTTTCCCTTTAGAGGCTTGACAAGCCCTTCACCTTTACCCACAGCTGAACTCTTCCCAGAGTGCATTCTGGTGAACAAAAGTGAACAGAACAGGATTTAACAAAGGTGAAAAAGGTCTTTATTCCATTAGGCTTTTCTTATTTCCCACAGGGAAGGGGGTCTTTTCTGAAGAGGTCCCTTACAGGGCCAATGGAAGGACAGGTCAGGTATTGTTTCTATGTGAATCTTTGCTTGTTTTTTGTACTGTCAGTCATTAGTATTGTTCCTGTTACTGTTGCTTTCATATCTCGTTGTTTGTAGTCAGTTGTTCATATCTCAACCTGTAATACTTGCCTCTTGTGCCTCCTCTCTTCTCCATCAAGCTGCAGAGGGAGGAGGAGGGAGGGCACATGGTTTGGAGTCTCAGTGGGAGCACTAAACTGGGGAGTGCTATTCCTTAACTGCAACGTGATTCTGATGATAGGCAGTAAGTGATCTCTCTGTCTTTCTCTCAACATATGTGCTTTTTCGCCTCATATTCTTCCTGCATCACAATGGGTATCCCACAGCCAGCCAAGGTCAGCCTCTCCCTCTGCCTGCTCAGGTCCTTGTCTCATCCCATCACAAAGGACAGATAATGACCCCCCAAAGACCAGGACTCACAGCCCCTGTGATGCAGGGAAGGTTTCCACAACTTAAAGAACCATAGCAGCAACAGTGGTTTTACTGAAGTAAGATATTGTGAAAGTGAAACTTATCAAATGGTTGTTTAACAATAGGTTCATTCTGTTATTTACTGTGCAGAAGATATAGTAATGATTCAAAGTTACCAATTCACAGTCCTCGTGCGCTATGATACAAGGTTATGCATAGTGTTGCTCACTTACCAATTGCCTTGGATTGAAAGACAGGCGTCTGCTAGGGAAGGCAGGACCCTCCCTTGGAATGGAGGATGTGAACCTTGTCCCTCCAAATTATTATGATTTTGAAATTAAGGGGCTCTCAGGCGAAGATATGAGGATAGGGATAACARTTCTTTACTAGTGTGTATAACAAAGCAAACAGAAGAGAGCAGGCAGAGAGCTGAGAGAAGGCTCACGTAGGCTGTCTTGTTTATGGGATAAAGGAGTTGGCTCACAGTCAAATTACAAGTGATGGAAAAGATGAAGGTGAGATTCCTTGTGCCCCCTTCATTCCTTAACAAATGAGTCTGCTGATCCTATGTTAGTCACATGTTTCCAGTTCCAGTTTCCAAGTGTATGGCATCAATGCTCACCATGCCAACCTTTTCCTGGATGGGCTACCAGAGAACAAGCTGGAACTAGAGAAGTTTCAACCTGGTTGTGGTCTAGACCTTTGCTTCCTTTGGTGTCTGAACCAAAGTGCCATTAGTTTGGCCAAGTGGCTGGGTCCAGACATCACAGCTGGCTCTGGAGGAGCCCCTGCACCTCTGAGCCAGGGGATGCAGAGATGACATCTCTCTTTATCTTTTGTGAGTCACTGCACAGGAGGAATGTGCAAGGCCGCATGATCTCAGTTCATTTTTTGGCATTTTAGCCCACATCCCCTTTCACTACCCTATACTCACTCTTCTGAGACTTCCAGCAGCCCTGAAAGAAGCCGCAGGCTGCTCCACCCATCTCATCAATGTGCCATCAGTGCAGCCAGATGGCGTGGGGTTTGTGCCAGGCCCCACAACCAGCTGCCTTCTCCTGACTTGCCTGGGAGGTTTCTTGAGGTGCTAGGAGGGAAAGGGGGCACAGCCACCAGAGGGGAAGCAAGATAACTGTGCCAGGAGGTGCAGAGGAGAAGTTGGCTGATGCTCTTGAACCTTGGTGTAAGCAGCTCTGAAGTCTCCCTCTCCACTGGGCTTGGTGTGCATTCTTGCCAGCTCACGAGTCTGCTGCCCTGTCACATATACATACATACAGTATGGGCAGAATAAGTGTAGCTTTGTGACTTCCTCACTCTCAAGGCAGAGAGCAGGACTTAAGACTAGCAAAAAGCTGGTCTTTTCACATCATATCTACTTTTTTCCTCCACTCAGGGCCTACTGAATGCATCCCATCTATCAATGACGCACAGCTATTTTTACTGGAAATTGCCCATACATGCACACCTTCACGATTACAGGCCCCGTAACACCTACACAGTCTGCATAAGTACTATTAAAGTTCATTTTCTGATGTCTTCAAATTAATTTCCAACAAAGTTTCTTTCACCCCAATTTTCTCTTCAATAAAGCAGCTTTCCCAGCTTTCCCTGGATTCGTCCCATGCACCTCTTCTTCCCCTGCTGTATTTCCCAGTTGTCACTCCAAACCTCTGCACTCAGCTTGTACTCAAGAGTAAGCCAGCAGGAGCTGCCACTGATACATGCCACCAAGTGCAAATGTTTGGATTCTGGAAGTGTTTCAGATCAGCTCCTACTCAGGCAGCTTGCCTAGCAATCATCTTCACCATTCTGCCTCTTCAGTGAAAACTGTGCTGAAATTCTGAAATATAGATTGTCACTGGGAGGGAGACTTAAGTCAGCAGCCATTATTTGAAAATATCTTCTTATTTTAAATTCTTCTAGTAATTTTTACACATTGGTGGTTCAAATTAAAAGTTTTGTTCAGTAGGATGAAGAAAAGAGTGACAAAAGCATGGAAGACTGGTTAGAAAGGCAGTGTGGTTGCTCATGGTTGGAGAGAAATGGTTCGAACTTGCTGGGCATAGGGTGAAGTTATGGGATGTTTCTTGAGCTTTGTTTAACACATGATGAGACATACAGTGCCAGTGATTAACTACTGGAAATCACAGAAATTGCTGAAGCAAAACAGCTTCAGTACTGGCACAGGTTCCCCAGGAAGGCTGTGGACTTCCCATCCCTGCAGATGTTCAAGGCCAGGCTAGACAGTGCTTTGAAAAACCCAGTCTGGTGGAAGGTGTCCTATGCCATGACAGGGGGATTGGAACCTCATCATCTTTAAGGTCCCTTACAAATCATCCTAAAGATTCTATGATAAAACCCCTGTAGTTCACCACAGCCTTGACAACTTCCCCTGCTCTCTGTCAAATTGAAGAAGACTTGCAAGAATACATGCAATTTTCTTTGGTATTACCCTTAACTAGATCAAATGCTAAGAGGTCAGTTGTTTCCATCACAAACTTGTATCATCCATATGGGTAATTTCCATACAGTAAAGGGCTTCTCAAGCACACTCAAAATAGTTTGAATTTTTCTTTGCAGCCATAGAAAGCAGAGGAAATTCAGTACAGTCATCATGGCAGCATTTTTCCTAAATGTACTTAGAGGGCACCAGTGAAAAATCCTTTGTATTAACATATTAACCTCTCTGGAGTTTACTCTTTTCTTTTCATAGATGAGTATTCTGATTTATTTTGTCTCCTGCATTCCATGTAACAGTGTTTCCTGATCCACAACATGTTAACTGATCACCGGTACTGTAATTTTGTCACAATACTGTTACCCTACAAATAAATTATTGCATGGACTGAGGATCCCATGCTTTTTTTTAAGCACAAGTTTATATGGTTTGCTAATTCTAATGGGCTGAATTCTGCCTGTCACCTCCAAAATGCTATGTAATCAAGGTGACTAATCTTGTATCTACAGCAAAGGAGTTGGAGTCTCTGATTCTGATGGGTCCCTTCTAACTCAGCGTATTCAGTGATTCTGTGATGAGTGAGCACCTCAGTGCAGTTAGAACAGTGATGTTCCAGAAGAGTTAGTTTAGACTAGACTTTGCATGCTGGTGCCATGGACAAAATGACCCTCAAATGTCACTCACATCATCTCCAAGATAAATTTTATCCAAAATAATCCAGTTCACACACTCCAAGACCATTCTGGGGGCTGAAGCATGCTAAATAGAGATGACTAGCAGGGTCTCTTCAGAAGCACCTCCTAATCAAACACAAATGTAGACACCTTAAGTACAGATCTGCTGAGAAAAAACAAAGTTTGACTGACAAGGCATCAATTTCTTAATTAAAATTACAATTTGAGGATTCTGTAGTCCTTTCCTCCATACAAGGCTGAAGTAATTCTGAAGCTTATGTTTCACAGAACTATGCTAAACTATTGTCCTCTTTGTGATTTAAGAACATAGAAGTGGAGACAGACAGGTTATAGACCACTGTACAAATGAAACAAAACAGAATATAAATTTTTTCAGCTTCCTTATGTTTTTTTGCCACAAATATGCGGCGCACCTTTCATTTGAATATTCAGAAGAAAACCCCCAAAGTATTCAAGACCCTATCTATATGTTAGATTATTAGCAATGCATCCCTAAGACCTCATTCAGGGGAAAATTATTTTAGATATAAGATGCAAATATGTTTATACCCTCTTTTACTAAATCCTTGATTTCTTTGTGAATCATTTTATCCAGACTTTACAGTGGAAAAACAACCACAGCACTCATAAAAATGTGCTTTACGTTTAATTACAGCATATAATGAATACCAATATGATAGTGAGTCGCATATAATATACTGGAAATTGTTTTCCAAGTCAATCATCCATGTTTTTCTCTAACCAGTTGGCAATTTTGATTAGTAGTTTTCTCCTTTCAATATTTTCAAGTTTTGCAGATTCCAGTAGCATAGTAATAGCCTCTCTCTCATCTTCTTCCAAAGTAGCATTATAAAAAACCTGCAACTGAAGAAATAAACATGGGCTTAGTTCACACATAACTTCACTTGCAGCAAGCAACTGTGTGCCTGACAGATGCTTTAGACAGAACTGCACAGAAAAGGGGCAGATGACAGAGACTGAAGAGGGGGTGGGGTAGGGTTACTGATTTACACTAGCATGGGAAAGCTCCTTACATATCAAGAATGTGCCCTTTTGCTGTTCCTCTAAAAATCCTTTCAAATGCAGCCAACTTCACTGGTACTGGTGGTACCACACTGTCTAGGACTAGTTGGGTAGAAGAATTCTCTTGTGCTGCCTGTTCTACAATCACAGAACAAGAAATCTTTCTCATCAGTCTAATAGGCAAAAGACAAGAGAGGAGTGAAGAATAGTAAATAAATATTTGGGGAAAGCAGTGATTGAACAGTATGAGGAATTAAACAGATGTCAGTGTGACAACCTAACAGGCCAGCTGCCCAAATGCTGGTACATTTTCAGTAGCTATCATGGCAGAGGTTGTCTCTACAGACAGATTACATAGAGGGGGAAAATGAGACAGTTTTGATAGAATTTGTGGAGATTCTGCTTGAAACATGAAGGTTTGGAAGACATCAACATTATGGTAAATGGTTCCTTTTAAGAACCAAAACTTGTATTTACAAACTGGCCATGAAGTTGAGACTAAATGCTTCTCTGGTTTACCTCTTGGATCTGTACATCTGTTTTGACAAATCTTCCCATGGCTTTTAGTACATCATGCAATAATTCATTCCCATATCTGTAAAATTGAGATAAAAGTCCTTCAAATAGCACATTGGCAAATATACTAATTTTCATCTCATTTGAAAATACACTATTTAGTGTTTATTTACTATGCTGCAAATACCAACTAAGTATGAAAACTGAAGTTTGCAGCTATGGCCTCTTTTCCCTCTTTTAAAGAGCTACCATTAATATTCAATTTAGACATTTGAGCTACATGAAATACAATAATTACCCTTCATTTTCATTTCCTAGAAAGATCTGGTATTTGTACTTTGGTAATGTGAATTCTGTGCATGAAACAGATAATGTCTCTGAGGCCATACAGCCAAACTGAGCTAAAAGACTAGCCAGTAATGTGTCTAACAAGCTGGTGTTCTGTTGCTATCTTGAGGGTAGCATACAAAAAACCACTTGCACTATTCTTTTCGTTTGAAAATAAGGGGACAATTTTCCAGCAACTTTCTCATAAATTTAGAATACAGAAAAGCTGTGTAAGGGAACAAGTTGATGTGACACAAATCTGCTACAACTTGCCTTTTCTAGCGTTAGCAATAATTTAGATATGAGGATTTTACTTCAGAATTTTATACCCAGAATTTACAGCATTTACATCTTCTTGTAAAATCCTAGTGGATAAACCCACTTCTAGAGTCAGGATTCCCAAGAGTACTTAAAAGTACAGAAACAGTCATGAACAGACTAATTTTTAAAGTCTTCTATGTTTGATGAGCTATTCTTTGGCATTAAACCCTGATCAGAATTGAATCCTCTGAAAACTCTGCTCTGCATACTCAATTGAATCAATCATTACAAATAGCCATCCCTGGAAGGAAAATCTGCACTTGAATTTCATAGCTCAAACATAAAGAGAGGTGCAGAGGCCAGAGAGCCACAGAAATTAAAGGAAACCAAAACTTGTTGCTTACCCTTGACTTAAAAGTGGCCAGTTTTCCGTAACAAATTCCCAGGCTATATGGTGCCCAATATCCTTAGTCACTACATGTGAGATTATGACTGAAGTACAATTGGAAGAAAAGAATGTGTCACTGAGTCCATATTGCAAGTATCTGTTAGAAAAGCAGGAAAGAAGAACCTTTCACTTGTGTTTTAAAATGGAAATATACACAAAAAATCCTATCTCAACTAATATCAGCATGTGGAAGGTTTTACCAAAGCTGGTGTCACTCTGAGCTGTGTATTCAGCTTGGATTTTGTCCTTAACATTTGTTCTTGCACATAGACTCTTCACTTCTTAGTAAAGTGAGGGTGTAGAATATCAAATGGACATAGATATGTTTCTTATCTTGGCACCAGAAAGACAACTGCTCCTACCAGTTGGAAAGGCAGACTGCTCTTCACTTTCAGGCAATTCACCTCGTTGTGACTCAGATGGAGCCTACAGAGTATGCCAGTGAGACACTTTCACACAAAAACAACCTGTTTATAGGGTCCCCTACAGCGAGACTCAATTAGAAAATTTTTATGAGGACTAAGGCAGGATTTCAGAAGTGTCTTCTAATGATGTCAGTGGCAGCAAATGCCTGAACATCTTGAAAAGTAATTATTCTATGTCTTGCCTCAGTGTTTTACCTTGCATGCTCCTACTTCCAAACAAACCCTTTTAGAGTTATTTTCTCATAGGATGTTGCAGCAGCTGCTATATGGGTAGAGTTGGGTTTCTCCCCTTTTGCAGGCCCTATGTTTAACATCATGGACATAATTATGAGGGCCAGGGAAAGCACATCTTAACATTCTTCAGCCCAAAACACTCCCTGGGTGGCATTTCAAAAAACAGATTGGTTTGTCAGCTATTGAAGTACATGGAGGAAGAAGCTCATAACAACTTCCTGATTTATCAGGGAATGTTCCAAGAAAAAGGCCATAGGATCATAGGTCAAGGGGGAAATTAGTATAGGTGGTTGGGCATCTCTTTACAACATTTCTTATTTTATTCTCTTGCTCATAGTTCTTATCTTATTCTCTTATTATCTTAGTCATATTTTTCTGTCTTCCCAAATGCCCACCACACTGGAAGGACTAAAGCATTACTTCCACACCTTTAGACCCATGGAGTTTATGTGAATGTTTGGATGATAATTCTTTAGACGATCACTGCCAAAATTCCACTCCTTAACAAATGCTTTAGCTACTACAAATATGAGTGATTAGAGAATTCAACATCATTTTACTGACAAAGATACAAATGCCAGTTAAAAAAAAAAACCACAGCGTTCCAAACTATGTTCTGGAAGCTTTTGGACAAGGTTCTACAATATATGTCTTAACTTTTTGGTTGGCCCACTTGGAGTCCGGACTTAAGACCTGATGGCCCACATGTTGTATTTGCAGAAGGATTGTTTATTGCTGTTTGTCTCATTTTTCATACTTGCTTCCTAACAAAACTCCTTAAAACTTTACCAGTCGTTGACAAGGAACATGCTTCTGTGGCAAGAAAACCTCTACCAGCTTTGCACAGTAAAATATTTTTGTTCTTGTTATTTACTTCTACATGCACAAAGATATACTTTGGTCAAGGTCACCTGTAAAGTAACCATGACTCTTTGGCACAGCTCATGGCATAGAGCAGGATGTCTTCATCTCCCTCAATGGAGTCGGTATGGTTGTACATTTCCCATGCAAAATTCCATTCTTTATCACTTCCTGCTGCAACGCCATAGCAGCAGACTGTTCTTCTAATTAGAAAAGGGATTCTGCAAGGTAAAATACGATTTAAAGGTACTGTACTGTTGTAGAGACAAACCCTGTTGTAAATGCATAACTGAAACCAAATGTTTATTTGCAGTTAAAAGATACACAACAATGCAAATATAAAATATCTGTGTAAATAAAGATAGGAAATCTGTTTGCTTTATTTATGATTTAAACATTTTAAAAGCATGCAGTTTAAAGGAAACAAAAAACCCCAATATTTTTAGAGCAATTGGACCAGAGTATTTTGTGTACATACAGTGTCAATGCCACTGTTCCTCATCACAGCCTAGGAAATGGATCATACCATTAAAGAGTGGACTAATGCATATATGTGTCATCCCAGACAAGCCTTTTCTAAGTTCCTTCAGTGAATGCACCCAGTAGGAAAAGCCATTTGCAGCACAGAAGGAAACAGAAGGGACATTTTTCCATGCAACAGGCAGCCTCCTATTACTCCCTCCCTAGGGAAAAGTCCTCAACAGGGCAATGAATTTCATAACAGAAACTAAATGCAAACTTTACCAGTGTAATGCTCCATATGCAAAGGCTGAACAGGAAATTTTTCCTGTAGCAATGATGTGTCCCTAACATTAAGACATTGTAAACACTTTTCAGTGAAAGCAATGTTCTACTATGCAGGCTATCTGAAAACAGTTTCGACTAATGGTATTTTGGACTAATGCCCTACAGAAGAATGAGTCTCATTGCTATAAGCAAAACATTTGACTTCCCTATGTCATACTGTTAGTCTGCTTATTATTACATTAAGCCAAGATTGTAAATSAAGGTGTAAAAAATGCCCTCCCTTTGATCAGGGGATACACTTAGAAAAACAGATAAGTTTCTGGTCAGAAAAGCCATTCTTCAGGCCCAAAACTGGAAACAGCAAATTCAAATTTAAATAATTTGAGAAAAATTCCTGAGTTTCAGCAGCTTGTCCTAGAGAAAATGAGGATGATGCCAACAGAGTTAGTGAGACAGGAGGAAGGATATATGACATCGATCTGTATGAGTACAAGGTAGAGAAAAGGAAGTTACAAGTTTTGGATACAAAGGACTTGTAGGAAAGCACAAGAGACTTGGGTGTTTTACATGACAGACATCGCTTGTTAGTGAAAAGGCAAGATGGAGGGATTTTGGTAGTTCTGTTGCAGATGTGGGCATTTCATTTTCATACTAACAGAGAGCATAGGCATGTTCTATATTTACTTTAAAAAATAGTTTGGATTAATTTACCTAGCTATTTCCTGGGACATGAGGGATTTACCACCAAGAATGACATGTAGATGGTTTTGTCAGTCTAAAGTATTGCTCTGTGAGGAATCCTTCTCTAACAGATCTGAGTTACAGGATTTAGTAATTTGTTTCATAATCTTTTCATAATGTTACTAATTTGTTTCATAATCTTTTCATAATGTTGGAGTAAGAGGTCATAGTAAGGCAACAACGGGGTAAAGCTATTGTGGCCAAAGTACAGCTATTTATTTTGCTACTGAAGCTGCTCCAGCAGTTGCAAGAAAATGTTCATTAATAAGTGTAAAGTTGTATGTGAGTAGACAAGTTTTGTGTATCATTTGGCTGCAACTCTGATATACAACATTTGAAGCAGGCTGGACAGGCAGCCTGCTATGGGGCAATGGTTTGCTGGCTGGTGACATCTAGGGGGGGCCTGAAGTGGTTTAGGTTGTATAGTTCCCAGAGGGTGTCCAGTATGGTCCAAAAAGAGACTTTGGAGCTTGAGGTTATATTAAGTGAGGAGTGTGACTTATTAATCTTGAATAAGCTGTGTGATTTGACATTACTGAATAAACTCATCTTTCCTGGCTGTGTGATTTGACATTACTGGCCTGCCAGGATCCCTCATTTCTGGATGTTGGGTAAGATGCAAAAAGCTGCTGAAAAGCAGGGAAGCAGGGCAGGTTATTTTACATTGCTTTTTTGGAATCAATCCAGAAATAACATGGCAATTTCTTAACTTTTGAGTAGTATATGTGAACCTTTAGTAAAAAAGTAAAATGGACTGAAATACTGTCCCTCCCCCAAGGCTAGGCTAGTTTCCTTCTTTCAAAAGACAAGCCAGTAACAGCATCTAAGAGAATACATTAATTTAGCAAGCTTCACTACGTCCCTATAATGAAAAAAGAGCAAAACTGAGAAACTGGCTGGGGTTTACAGCTCTAGTTATTTCCATGAAACAGATAAAAATGCACTGTATTAAGTCCAGTTATGTTCTGCCCAGTACAATTTGGAAATGTTCAGCTGAAAGTTGATCACCCAGTCTGAAACAGAAATGCATTACTTGGTTCCACAGATGTGAGAATCCTTCTCACATCCACCTATGGCAAAACAGCTGCTATGAATTTGCTCTCAGCATGGAGAACATAAGAGCATCTAAAGGGATTTGTCTGTGAAATATGGGTCAAAAGTGTATTGTGCCTGTTTCCTCTCCTACCCAGCCCATGCAGAGTCTCTTCATTAACTGCATGGGAACAGGGATCTGTCACTTGAAACCTAAGAAGTGTCCTATCTTCTATGGGGTTTTCTCCTTAAAACATGATCATTTTTTAATGATCATGTTTAACTTAACCAAATTCAGAGTTTCATTTTTTTCCACACATAAAGCCCAGTAAGATCTATTTGAACTTTTCTCAGTGCCAAGAAGGACAGCAAAATTAATATTCTTAATCAAATTCAAAACCCAATCAGCTAATGTATTTCACAGACTTTTCAGCTATTCAGGTCAAACAAGATATGTAGTGTTCCATCACCTCAAATATTATTAGTAGGGAAAGATAACTATTTTGAAAGCAGACTGACAATTCAGCTTAGCACTGTTGCTTTTAGTGTGGAATTGCAATAATATTCTCTTTAGAATGGAACAAAATTTATGTAGGCTATTTAAACTTTTCAGTCTAACTGCAAAACTCAGTTTGGCTTTTATAAGGATGATCACTATGAAACTATTTTAGAAAACTCAAATATAATGGTACAAGTTCAGTTTACTTAGCCAACTACATGTATCAACATATATCAAATAAAATTGAAATGTTTATCACAACTACCACAAATAAAAAGAAACTTTAAATACTCACTCACCAGTGCCAACACAATTTGACTATTGCATTGAAAAACATCAAAAGAAAGAGGGAGGAAAAGAGAATAAGAATTTCAATACATTGTAAATTTTTTTCAATGATGCAATGGTTGAATACAGAAAGTCTCTTCCTGAGAGTCCATTGTCACAGACCAGACCCCTGACCACTAGGCCCAGTACCAGCATAAGGACTGACAGCTATTCCCAACACCTCTTTATGTGAACACAGAACATGCAAGGCACTTTGATGGCTCACTAGGGGCAGATGGCTGTATCCTGCAAACATCACTCAGTATTGTTAAGAGAAGCTTAAAAGCTGAGCTGGTGTACGTGACAACCCCAAGGCTGTACTACTGCAAAGGGACTGGGCCACATGGGATATTAGCACTCCTAGGAGGTTCACCTGTTACATGGCTAACCAGCTTTTGGTCTCCATGGCAAAATCTGCATCTTCCAGCCTGTTAAGTCTATGTAAAAAGCAGCAATTATGAAATCATCATAAAGCTGGGATTTGGGGAAGAGGAGGAGGAGGTTAGGTAGACATAATTGTCTTAAATTCTGCCATTCTGTCAATAAATAAGAGCAGTGTACAGAGGCATTTCTCATTCTGCCTCCCCCTTGTCACAGTCTTTTAACTTTCCACCTCCCTTAGACAGGCACGCCTCTAAGAGCAGATCACCATTCTTACTTGTACTCAGGGTTGTCCCTCCACTTAGCATACAGTTCAGATGACAGGTCCAAACAGTCTTGGAGGCCCAGCCAGCACGCTGTTGCCAAGAGTTTTTCCAAATACACTCTTGAAGGGAAGTTAAAACAGTAAGACTAAAAGATATACATACTACATTTGGCATACTTGCACTGTGCCTGACCACCACAGTTTCAGAACATGATGCCATTAACTCACAAGAACCTCTACTAGGAACAATTGAGTTTTAATAAAATAATTAAACAAACAATAATGGTCCCCAGAATTAATATTAGAGGATATATAGTGGGGCAACCAATGTATTATATTTTTTGTAAGTTTTTTGTGTGGTTTATATCCCCCTTGGAAGTTTTAAGGTACTGGTTGCGTCTAGTCCAAATCACTCTGATGTTTAAGCCTGTGGCTGCAGTGGCCTTGCAAAATGAAGTATTTTGAAGAGTTAGTAATTGACCCAAAAATCAGATCTTAAGTTCATTGCTGTCAGTTTTTCTTCAACTAGCAGCAGCCTGTTCTCTGACAAACGAAAACTACCACTAAAATGAAATGATCCTTAAAATTAATGATCCTTAAACTATCACCCTTTATGTTCCTGTCAAAGTTGTCWCATTTACAGAACAGTAAAATAACAACTCAGTTACGTTCACATTAGTTAGAGAATTATTCCTGTGTCTTGTATTTAAATTTACTTGAGCAAACTGCAATGTATCAGATCCAATCACAACAGAAAAAACTCTTAAGAAAAGCAGAGTACTTACTGAGCAAAATAGTCATCTTCCAAAGCATCAGCATTTTGACGAATAAAACCTGCATAATAATGGTATATTGGCAACATTCTCTTTAAAAGGTATTTCTTTTAAAAGAAGGGAAAGAAAAATTACTTTCATTTAGATACAAGTTTTTATTTTCCTTATTTAGTCAGTTTATCCTAAAAATTTATGGCTATTAATGTCTTCAAAACACAGAGCATTAAATTAAATATAAACTGGGTCTAAAATACAATATATCTGTACTTCAAACTGGCACACTACCATTTCACATCACTAGGACCTTTATAATGAAAGACAACAAATTCTCAGAGAAACAGGAAAAAGCCCTTCTCAATAGAAAATACTTTATTCTTCTCATTTATTTTAACATACCTTACTTTTCAGAACTTAAGACAACAAATACTGTGGGGCTGTACTTTAAACAAGTGGAATCTTCAAACAGTAGTCAAGGAAATAAACGTGACAGTAGTATCTCAGGTAAGTCAAATATGGACACTATTCCTTCTTTCACTCCATGAAGGTGAATGGAAAGCAGTACAAAGCACAGAGCACAAATATACTATATGCCTTTTTTACATAGCAGTGTTGGTCCTTTCACTTACTACTGACAGACAATTCTGTTTTCCAAATTCACTGTTTCAAAAAACCAAGGATGAAGCTTAATGTAAGGAATGTGAATGCATTTCTGCTTTTCAATAAGGATCAGATAAGACTCAATGGGACTTATCATTGACTAATATGTATAATTAAGTACCTCCTCCTTTTTAATAAAACCCCAAAAGTTGATAAAGTCATGGAACAGGAATCAGAAGTTCTCTGACTCATCATAGCCACCACTACATGCTTGAGAATTTAAAAAACATTAATTTTAGACTAATGTATTTGTATGGTCTAATATCTTTGGTAACTAACAAAATGGTCATACCTTTAAAAGTGGATATACTTCATGGTTCTTCAGCGTACTTTCCAAATTCTCAGGTATAAGGTTTAACAATACCACATTCCATATGAAGAGTTCATCCTCTCTGGCAAGGTATTTCGTTAGCTCAAGTGCTGTTTCAATTGGAACATATCCAAAGCTATGTAAAAAAACCCCAAAACAAAAAACCCCACACTTTTTAGCATGCTTATTCACATTAACCACCTACCACATGTATATGTTTATTTATGGAGCAGACAATAAAACATCTGGATACTGTGTGAAAAGTAACCTAGAAAAGGCACTGGAAAAAATAAAAGAAATATAAATGAATGGTGATTTTAGGAGCTGAACTCTAAAAACATCTATGAAGGAGCACTGTGCTGCTATCAAAGGAATAGGCCAAGCACGGCAGTAAGCATGGCAGCGTGCACACTGTTTGTGTCTGCAGGATATGRTACAAATACATTGACAGCAGGTGTCTGTCCCACTGGATCAGAATTAAGAAGAAAAGTACTGTTTTAGTTATAATGCAACTTTATTTTTATTGTGAAACAACTTATTTTCATTACATGTCCTTTTGTGGAATATTGTAAAAGTCAAACCARTTTAATTCACAGGCACACTATTTGTGGAATTAACTTCTTCAGCATGGCATTTCTATCCCTCAGTGTGTAATAAGCACGGAATTCATTTTTTCACAAAAAAATTCCAATTCAAACCCCCTCCACAGAAAACAAATTTTTTGTGTACTTATATAGGAGGGCAGTTCTGTACTTCACAGTTACATTTCTTGTTAGCTCCTGGTTTTGAGCTCTCTTCTGGAAAAGGACTTTCTTATGGGAGGAGAAATGGAAATTTTTACTTCATCCTGTCAGAGGTACTTCCACAGGCCCTAAAGCAGGCCTGTGTGCTTTGGCCACCTCATCCCTGAGGTCCCTCATTGTAGGGACACCCTCATCATCGGTGTCTGATGTTTTTGGCACCTCTGGCACATGTGAGGCACAGACACACTTAATGCTTCTCAGCTCCCTATAACATTGCTGACCTCCTTAATACTACAGACCTGAACAACCAAGTCATGACTCAGAAAGAGAAATTCAAAAGGTTTTGAGTGATGCAGTACAGCGCAGTTGAGATAGTCCAGAATAAATGAAGGAAGATTTAGAATCTTCATTTGGAGTATTTTTTTCTGTTAAATACAGGTTAATCCCCAAAGAACTCATGGCAGTGCAACTATTTAAAATAATTTCCTTGGAGCTGGAACAAAAGAAATTTTGAAGTAAATCACTCAGCACTGACAAAAGAAGAGATTAAATAACTCCCAACGATTTTGTCAAAGCAGTTATTCTTAGGAGGCACACACGGATAGGAGTGAAGGAAGTGGAACTAGAAATCTTGAGTGCAATCATATTTTTTAATCAATTTCTGTAACATATTGGAAACATACTTACTCTGTCAATGCAAAAACATCATCTATCAGCTGGAACCTGCTGACTGCGGGAATAGCCTGCAGAAAGCATTGGTGTTGTGTTAGTTGATTTCAATATGTCATTAAGAGTTTACAAAAAGCTTTATGATGTTTCAGAACATCCCTAACAGGTTTTCTATTTCAAAATGGCCTACAAAACATTGAGATATGGATCCTGAATTTTAAACTGAAATTATTTATGTGCTTTAAGTGATATGTGCTGTACACAGAGCTACACAATATATATTACGTTGTATATAAACATATAACTATGGGCCATTAAGCAGAGAATTTAAAGACCCCTCTTACTTGCATGCTGTAATTGAAATTAAAACATGGAAATGCCACATTTTTTCAAAATATCCTAGCTACACAATTTTGGTACATTTTTCCCTTTTGAGGTTTAAATACAGTGGTGCAGAGCAGCATGTCTATCGCTACCATGAAATAAATGACCCAGGCACAACCATGGCTGTTTCTCTGCATACACACATGAATCTCATGCTCTTGTGGCAGGACTGCTGTCCTCTTTGTCCCCTCCCTGTTCCATGCCCCTGCAGTTTACTGCTTGAGCAAACATTCCCTGTGACAGCTGGAAGCATAAAGCAGGGCAGAGATGCTGAAAGCAGACACAAGTCAGGTATCTTGGGCCGACACCTGCCAGGCAGGAATGTGAGGCTGGGTGGAAGCCGCGTGTTCTCGTTCCACCTCTCGATACCAAGAAACATTAAATACAACATGACCATGAGAAACAGACAGTTTGCACAACTGCTACCAAAAACACTTCCCACCAGGAAGCATTACCACAAAGAACCGACAGTTTGACCGCAGTACCACCCGAGACACTTTGCACAATTGTGGTTAATAAGGCAGAGAATGCACCCTGATTTTGTACATGACTGGGGATTGTGAGAATTTGACACAAAATTGTAGGCACAGAACAATGTGTCTGTCCTTCTCACCCTTCCAGAAAGGATGCCTTATGGTAAGACTTGCGTCCTTGGCCATGCTGACTGTTTTCACTCAAGAAATTAGGCTTGTGATTGCAGTCCTACTGTTAGTGCTATCCACAGCTGTTCTGCAGTTGTCACGGTCAATCCAAAATAATTCCTTTGTTGTCTTTAATAGCCCATGCTACTTGTGAACCTGTCTTGTTTGAATGTGACCAAACCTATACTTAATAGACTATTCCTGCCCCTCCTGTCTGGCCCAGAGTTACATTTTTGCAACCCTGTATGGTGCCAAAAAATGGCCCAAGTCAGCACACACCCAACATCTTGATGATGTAGATCTGCCCTGAAAGAAAGAAGCCTAGAAGAAATGAAGCCACTGTGCTGTAGGAAGGTTTCATATGCTCTGATCAGCTTTGAGTCCAGACTCTCTAGAGAAAGATTGCACTGATTACTATTAGGTCAAAAGGTTAAATTTTCTCACTTTTGTTACCAAAACGAATGAGCTGACACTACTACTGCAGCTGTGGCTCACTGTAGGATTAGGCAACACTGAGACCATGCAACCCCATATAAAGTCACATTTGTTCTGTACCACTTTCACCTTCAGTTCAGGCTATGGCAAGTCAAAGGTGGGATGCAATCTATTCTAAGTCACTGTCTACAGAGGACTGAAAGAGCTCAAATAGAATTGATTGGAACTTCTAGGAAAATTATCCACAAAAATCCAAAACCAAAAAAACCAAACAAACAAATCCACAGAACCCCAACAAACCAACCCACAAAAAAAAAAGTCAGGTTGGTTTTTTTTAATTCTACAGGCAGAAACACTATGGTTTGAAAAAACATGGAAATAAACTTTCTCGCAATTTTCCTTCTTCATAATTACTTTGTACCAGCTAAGGCTGAAATCCTACATTCATACTGAAAGCTCCTTGAGAGAGATTTAAAGAGAGTGGAAGAACCATAGGCTAGTAATACGAATTTGAAGACAAAATGTCATGTAAAGTTATCTGAAACTGTTCAGGCCTGTCATCTTTCACTACAAAAAGCCAGTGACTAGTGGTGCAATGGTGGGTTTGTCATTATTCCAGATTTCCATCAATGTGATTCCAGGTAAAAACTGCATTAAAAAATATACAGAAAGAGTCTGCTCATAAGCTTGAGAAAACAAATATGATCTTACCTTTGGATCATTTTCAAGCAAGCGTGCTAATCTCTTCAAGTTTAATTGGTCATAGTTCACTCTGTAGTATCCACTTAAATTTACATTTAGCAAGATCCAGTCGTCTGACTTTGATACTTGCATTCCAGGAAACATTTCTGTAAAGTGACATTAGAATGTATCATTTTGTTTTTCATGCACTGCTTCTTTTGAATTTACAAACAATGGACTTGCTACTCTTCTGAGGTATGAGACAAGTTTGAGGCTGGACTCAAAAAGAACCCCCCAAAAGCTCAGTGCGCTTGAGATCTCTGCTCTGCCCAGCAGGATGACTTCAACAAGCTAATGATTCCTCAGGTATTGAGCACCTTGGGATTCTAAGGAGTAGGCTGAAGACCCACTTTGCTCCAGCCTTTTAGCTGAAAGGCTGCTGTGAGAATTCAGGACGTTTACTCAACAGTAAATTCTCAGGATGAGGAGCAATATCCTCCTACGCCTGTTGCAGGGCACAGATCCACAGCCCACCTGCTGCTCCCAGCTCCAAAACACAGTGCTCAGCGCCTCACAGAAGAACTGACCACTCATCTCATTTATTCAGATAAATGCATATCAAAGGAAAAAAAGCCTCAAATCTATTAAGTTTAACCCAGATACAAATAATCAAAAATGCTTATTTTAAAGAAGATAGTTCCATAGTCCTTTTGAGTTACATCACTCACTAACAGCTTCCTCCTGCATTCCATCTCACTACTCATATGTTCTTGCCTGGTTGACTGCTCCTGAGAGCCTACTGAGAGCTTTGAAGGAGCCAGTGCAGACCTGAAGGCTCTAAGCTGCCTCTTCAGAAGAGTATTCTGTTTTCACATCCTAATTTGAGAAGGCGCACTCTGTTAAGACAGTAAGTCCATGCTGGTTAGTAGTCTACACCCACCAGAGCTCTACTCTAAACACTCCAGGGTTTAGACAGAGCAAGTACTGCAAGATTCATTCCGTGTTCAGAGGAATATACATGCATTTTTTCTTGTTTGCCTGTCTGTATACTGTCAAATTAATGATCACTCAAGCTATCTTACTGCCTAAAAAAAAGAGGAAGTAACTTTTAACCCCTGCCAACAGAGGGTGGAGAGCTGCAATGCTCACAGCATATTGAAGATTTGCTCTCAAGCATTCCACTGCATTAGTCTCTGCATCTTATTTTGACTTATCTGAAACCTGATGCATGCCTGACTTGCCAAAGCAAAATTATTACCCCATTCTAATGATTATACTTCTTTCTCAAAAAAGAAAAAAGAAAAAAGCTATTGGAAAACACTGAGTTCAGAAAGAACTGAATTTTTTATTTGGAGACACCCATAAAATCACTTTATATTGTAAGAATTTAAAACTTTAAAAATCCTATTATGTTGATAATTTAAAATTTAATTTACATAAACAAATTAAATGCTGTTGAAAACATTAATTTTCCTGTTGTTACAGGTATTAATGTGCAATAATATTTGGGTCACTTCCCACAGCCAGTGTTAATTTTTTCAGTCTTCTATCTACTACTTGAGCTGATAATTTTCTGATATTTCACAGCTGAGATCCTGTCTATATTCAAAAGCTGTCATTAACATCAATGAGATCTGTTGGGGGAAGAGTATTACAGAAGCATGAGGACCTAAAAGTTTGGATTTGTGTAAAAAATTATAAAATCATAATTTCTGTGGAAATCTCTACTCATAAAATGTTTTGTACCATCTTAATTAAAACTCAAGCTTGCACTGAAGTTTGATACAACAGCGAAAAGAACATTATATTGACCTAATGGAAAATCTACTGCTATTGTGTAGCACAAAATCATTGTTATGGATAAACAGAGACATTTCTGTATTAAAGTTTTATCTCCCTATTTAGTTCAAATATATCCTTTTTTTAAAAAGACTTTCAAGTGTTCTCATCAGTTTGGTTTTAGAATGTGCAAACAAAGACATTACTTACTGCTGCTTTTATCTAGCCAGGTTAAGGGTTGTGATGATCCATTTCTCATCCAAGAAATAGGAATGATCCAGGTGTTACTTGACAAATAAAAGGATATGATTAAAATTCTTATATTTAAAAATCCCTCTTAGCTGATGCTAAACTACAGTGCAGATTAGTTCCATCTTACAAGAATATCCATCTACCTACTGTCCTCTCTGATGCACGCAACCTGATCAGATAATGGTACTTCTGCTGGATGAGCATTTATCTTCTCCAAAAGGGAGCTTAAGCATGGCTTTTAAAAGGCACTCATACCAAGAATATTGTTCAGTGCTCGGTATTTCAATACCACTGTTTTTCTGTTCTATCTTTCCTTCTCCAGGCAGCAATTTTATTCTCCTCACATATTACACTTCACCCTGTTTCTGGAGAGCTTAAAGCTACTTTTCAGAAGCACATCTACCAAAAAAAGGTCCCAGGAAAGATACACAACTGTCTTTCCAACAACTGTCATTTCTTCTCTGAGGGAATGTAAAACTCCTTTCTGGTAAAAGAGATGAAAGCTTCAAATGCCTGAAAAATTCTGTAATATAGGTCCTGGGCTTTCTTACATTCACACAGTAATTTGTGCTTGCTAACTGCACAGGACTTCACACTTACGACTTAGAATTCCTTATCTGAGCTAATCAAGAGTATTGAATGGATTAATGCTTTACAGTTCTTGGAGATCGGGAGCAAAGGAAACCCTGTGGCTCTTGTCAAAATTCCTTTTATCTGTTTGCATTACCAGCAATAATTTCCAAGGAAAAACTGCTTTGGATTTTGCTCTTTACACTTTTTCCTCACATGACAATTCATCTCATGGGGTCCATCCATGCACCCCAAAACTCATAAAAAGTGCTTCTTCATAAATGCTCAAACCCTAGCCAGGAGCTTCCAAAGTGGGTGACGAAAGGCAGCTACTTCTATCATCATTTTCAGACATCTAGTAAGTTTTCAAAAGCCCCAGACACTTAGAGATGCTCACTGACAAGAATTTAAAACTGTTGTTCAGGTATCAGCACTTTCTGAGAAAGGGTTCATTTATTAAAGTATTTAAATGCAACCCTTCTATCCTTGTCAGGCAGAAGAGACTGGGAATGTGTGCACTGGAAAGAAGCTAAGCATGGTTCATCCAGGTCCCCAGAACATAGACTTGAGGGATGAGGAAAGAAGAAAATGCCAGGCAAAAATCCTGCCTGCAACATGCTCATCGCATATGTCTGATTTGGAAAAGTCACTATTCCAGAGGAAAGCAACTTTTTGAAAAAACAAGCAGAATCTGCAGAACTATTGCAAACTCCAGCAAAATCTCAAAACAGATTTTACTTGACTGCTCATCACAAGAAAAAACCACGAGTTAAAAAATCAGATGATCAAAACATATTGTTGTAACTGAAGCATTTCCTGTAAAAAACAGGGTATAAATATACAATAAAAACACAAGCTAAACATACTTGTAAGAATCAGTACTCTTTCTATTGTTTTTATTAAGAAATTGTTCCTGTCTGATTGTTCCAGAAGTTAGATTTAACGTTAAAACTGGAAATCCATTTTGGCATGTCCAGGAATCCATTATTTGCTTTACAGGTGCTGGCAGCTGAACTTCATCCTGTGCATCTACGACCTGAAAGGGAAAGAGAAATTAGAAATGCTTATGATGAACAGGTACTTACTGATATTGCTTCAGTGGATCTCTGGGAGTGCTCCTAACGTAGTAGACAAAATAATGCTTAGCAGCTTGCTGGTCTTTGGCTCATGCAAAAAATCAATGTAACAAATTCCACGGAATGTTTCTGACATCCTAATAAAGACATAATACAGGCATAAGCCATTTTCAGGAATTGTGAAATACTGAGATGACATTTTTCATTCTACAACCCGCTGCTAACCTTTCCCTTTTTAGTGTTAATATACTTACACATCTCTATGGCTATGACGGACCTGACTAGTTAATTTCATTCAAATAGAACTGATGCAACACAAATATTTTTAAGTGTCACAATAAATAAACTGAATTAGTAAGGACAAATTGGGAAAGACATTAAGCTGGAGTTCAAACTAGTGTGAATTGGCGCAGTCTTCACTGGCTTAAAACATATCTGAATTGTGTATCTGAAATTTTCGCACTCCCATTCTAGAGACAGAATCTGAAACACAAGAAGCCTTCTTTAGAGGACCAGGAAGGTTGATTGTTTAAAAAAATGACCTAATATTAGCATATGTTCTCTTAGTCAGATCTCTGCCAAAACCATTGAAGGGTGAAATGCCGAGCTACTGCCCTGAGTAGAGACTCTGCTGGATCTGTGACATACCAGCATCTTTGATCATCAAGCCTAAGGCATCACACACTCTGATCTAGCAAAACCTAAGCTCCGGAGCAATTTCATGTAGGCTTATGTAATTACCATGGAACCCAAAACTTTGCCTGGTCCTGATTTCCTATCTCATCTCTCTACTCCTTGTACTCATTATTCCCACTGATCTCAGGTGCAGCAGAACAGCCAAATAAACACTTGAGAAGACATTAGCTGAGGAACTGGCAAAGCAAATTTTATGCAGGAGAAAGACTGTACTACAGACAGCCACATTCCATTGCAGTCTTCTACAGTTTATGCCTTAAATTTGCACTGGGCCAAACAGCAGGAAAAGAATACTAGAGACATAAAATGAGTACCATCTGTATGTGGGTCCACAGATCATCTTGATTAGCATTTGAGAAGGAAAATTCTTTCAGATAGGACTGGGAGGAAACAAAGAGAAACATCAGAATCCATGGAGTTCAGTGAAAACCATTAGCAAGGCAAGCAATTTGTACAACTGGAATTTTTAAACTTATAAACCAAGACAAAGGGGGTTGTTTGTTCAAACTTACAGTAAGTGCTCTGATGAACAACTTTTCAGTCAGGAAACCAGAAAGCATCCAGGTTATAGAAGCCCCCTAGAGTACAAAAAAAAAGTATGAGAAAAAATAAACTATTATTGCAATTACTGATGCAATATTTTTTCAAATATTCCAGAGATGCTGTTGGTCTACACCCACACTTCATATTTCACAGAGATTAAAAATGTTTTCACCTCTTCCTTCATAGCCAAGTAGATTTGCAACACCCAATAAATTTGTGTGTGCAGAAGAAACACGTGTTGAATGGCAAAGTAGTTTTGTTTAACACTTCCTCCCAAACCTACCTTATACCATTAACTTAGAACCTGCAAGAAATGGGAAAAATTTTCTATTTTTTTACCTTGCTGTATGTGATGTTGTCAAAAAGAGACATTAAAGAAAATGATCCTTTGATCTTGTCTTCACTCTCTGACAGTGATCGAGCTATTTCACTGTCTTCCCTTAAGACAGGTTGTACAACATGAGCATAAAAGATTTTATCCTGCAAGAAGAAGACAAATCTTGTCATGTGASATGAACAGAAGATACTAATTTTCTGGAGAGAATGAGGAGTATAGAATTAGCACAGTTATGAATAATTTGTCTATAAGCAAGCTCCCCAACTCCCTAGCTTTCTACTGAAGAACAAGGAACCATATACCTGATCCTGATATTTCCTACATGCAGCATCAGTGACCAGTGAAAATATTACATCTTCAAAGTAGTGTGGGCTTGGGCCTGACAGTCAGTTACAGTGTAATCCTCAGGCAAAAATAAGTCAACTATATTAAACAGCAAATGAACAAATACTGAAAACCGAAAGCCTGTATTTCATTTAGGGTTAGCCCATTTATTTCTGCTATGAATATGGCAGCATTTTCTTCCTAATTTCCCTGTTTCTTCTGCTGCAACCCTGATCAATAGCCTAAAACCTAAGCTACTGAAGGTACCGGGGTTTAGCTGTGTGGCATTGCTGCTGTGAGAAATAGGGAAGGAAAGTGGCTCCTCAGAAAATGTCTCCTGAGTAATTGTCACCTACCATGGTCAACAGCTCAGGGAAGGGACTGAAGCATCTCTCCTGTCAGAACAGGCTAAGAGAGCTGGAACTGCTCACCTGGGGAAGAGRGGGCTCAGAGAGATCTCTTCAGTGTTATGCACCTGAAGGGAAGCTGAGCAGGGCACAGAGCCAGGCTTTTCCAGGGGTGCCCAGTGACAGGACCAGAGACAATGGGCACACACTGAAACACAGGAGGTTCTCTCTGAGCACCAGGAACAGTTTTTTCACTGTGGAGGTGACTGAGCATTTCCACAGGTTGCCCCAAGAGGTTGTGGAACCTCCATCCTTGGAGACATGCAAAAGCTGTCTGGGCACAGTCTTGGGCAATTGGATCTTTTGTGGCCCTGCATGTGCAGGGAGGCTGGACAAGATGATCTGCACATGTGCCTTCTAACCCCAGCCATTCTCTGACTCTGTGAACATTTATGACCCACAAAACTGCAAGATCTATATTCTTACACCTGTGTGGTTAATTCTGCCTTCCCAAGGCACATTACCTAACTGCAATGTATCAAACAGAATTATTGCCCAGTATTAAAATTTACTTTATGGACACAAATGACAACTGCTGATTTTCAGAAAGACAAGCTTCTAAATTAAATGTTTAAATTAAAAAGAAGTCAAGTATTTATTTCCAATTTAAAATTCGGAGACCTTAACACATTTCACTGGTATTAAAACACTGTATTGCAGAGAATAAAGTGAGCTGTTGTTGAAGTTCAAAGAAGAAGGTAGGCATATGCCATGACCGGGAAATCCTGACAGAAATTGTTTGGTATGTCTTCATTAGTTTCTAATCAAACGTAATTAAGAGCTTTGGTGAATGCAAAAAGGAAATTGACAAATGGTGTTTCAATTTAGCCACATAAAAAGCACCCTGGAGTAACTGCCCAGACTTAAGGCCCTTCCTTCCTTCAGAAGCTGATGCACATACAGACATTTAAGATTGCAGGGGCAAGTGCACCTCATGCATCTCATGGCGACAATTAGCAGCCCCTATCCATCTGTCTCTCAGTTTAACAGTGGATAGAGTCTTCTAATATGCTATGGGATTGATGCTTATTCACATTTGGGCCGAACAGGAAGGAATTCTACCCTGCTGTTGGATTAGCTATGTGCATTGAATTTGTCTTATCTGCAACCAGATATCCAGGGACCCAGTGGGATAAGCAGACTCAAAATGACCCAGCCTAATCTCTGCCTCATAAAGATAGTGGAGGACTGGGATAATTAGAAAAGAGCCTGGCAGGTGAGGAGGAAAGCCATCAGCTACAACAGGACCCAGGACAGAAATCTGGGCTTGCTACAGCTTGTGACAGATCTAGGGCCAAACACCCACTCCTTGCCACTGCAGAATCCCAGCTGTCCACCTGTTCTCTGCACCAGCCATAGAGGGCTAGATATGATCCCAGTTCCCCCACAGATGGAGACCTACAGGGAAACAATCAAGGCTGACTGGTCTTTCCCCAAGGAGTGAAGTTTATAATAGCACTGTTTAATTAACTCCCATCTCCTGCCTTTCCTTTGCACACAATGGAACTTGGCTAGTGAGCATTGGCACTTACCAGTGAAAGCTTGGGTTCAACAAAGGTGGCTCCCAGGTACTCAAAGTAAGATGCCAGACCCTCGTTAAGCCAGAGATCATTCCACCAGTTCATTGTAACCAGATTTCCAAACCACTTAAATTGAAAGAAAAAATATCTCAAAATCTTCTTGGAGTGCTGTTTTCACATTTTTTGCAGGTTAAACAGCTTTTGCAGGTTAAATACTCATAAACAGGCTGAAGTAACTTTATTTAATGTCTGTGTGTAAATAGAATAAAATGCTGAATGTTCTTTCAAGTAGTGAAAATTCAGTAGAAAAAGGCGTATTTTAGAAAAAGTCAGAAGTTCAGGGCAGTAATTTTTAAATTGCTTCATCTACAATTTCATACCATAAGGGTCAACCTCAGTGCATTATGTCATTCTTATAGAAAATTTAATTTTAAAGACTTCTCAATATAAATTAAATTTCTAAAATATCATACCAGGCTATGAGTAAAAGTAGGACATAGTCAAGCAATTACAAAATCATATTTCCATGCTCTTAACAAAGAGAAATTGTGAAAGGAATATCACACAAAACTGGGGAAACAACCATTTCCAAAACCAGCAAATCCCTCTCGTGGCAAATACAAATCTTCCAAAACAGCTGTTGTGTTCTCATATCTGGCATTTAATATTTAACAAAAAACTGATCATTTCTGGATTTATATTTTATTTGCTAATTCTTAAAAACCAGAACTACAAGTTTATTGTAAAATAGGTTGTAGTTAATCACTGACATTTAATTAATTGGCCTGCAGTAAAAACACTCTGCTCATCTGAAGATCTGCAAAGTTACAGACATTGTCAGAAAGGCATAAATGTGCACTAGCCAAGTTAAGCTATTTTCGCTAATTTTACTGACTAAGTGCAAATAGTTGTCGCTCAAGCAAATAACAGGAAATTAAACATTGTCAATAAGGAAGTGCAACTGTATTATCATTCCAAATAAAGTAAGAAAGAATTTGGAAACCTCTATGAAAGCTGGGCAAAGATCAAGCGCAAAGTATTTTCACATTAAATTTGTTCTGTTGTTCTATGGGCTGTGTCTTAGAGAAAAACAAATACCCTTTGCAGTATGTACGTGCACTGCCCCTACAAAAGGATACTAATGAACTCAGTATGAGTGTCCTAACAAAGTACTACATTTATTGTGTGGACAGTAGTGTCATGCCTACATCCCCAGAGTATCTTCTCTCATGGCATTTAAGTACTGTGTAAGAAAAAAACCAAGTGTCCCATTAATAGTTTCATATCAATGAGTCCTGTAAAATCAGCATGCAGTCTGAAAGATGAGAGAAGCTACTTTTAACATTGCTTTATCAGCAGAACATACGATCAAATAGGCTTTCAGTTCTCTAGTGCTCACACACCCCCTCTACTGTTGATTATTTTGCTTCTATTAATCAGTAAGTGCATCATCAGCAACCACGAGGAAACAATGTCACAGGCAAATACATGTACAGAAATTTTTTACCACATGCCTGGTGTCCTAGTTCATGTGACACAATTAAGGCAATCATTGCCTTCCTGCTTGTGAATTCATCGCTTGGGAGGTTTATCAATGATGCTTCTTGGAAAATCATTAGCCCCCAGTTTTCCATACCACCTGCTCCAAAATCAGGCAGTGCGACCAGATCTAAATTGATTCAAGTAGACACACACACAAAAAAAGTTATCTTAAACATTTCCATAAATAAAATGCTCACAATTTTAATGCTCACACTGGCTCAGCACCCCACTGAAGGATACTACATGGTAGCGCTTCTTTGTGGCATTACAGCAAATCTTGCAAATGATCACTGAAATTTCTTCTTGTCATGCTTTTCACCTATGATGCCATTCTTTCAGGAAGCCACATAATTAATTTCCACAAAGCCCAGATCTGGGCTGTATTTTCTACCTACAAATGTTCTGAATTAAAATGGAGTTTAGAAGAGAATATATGTTCACTGCTGGCTGTCAGAAATCTTTTTCTGTGAGTTTCTCTTGTGTTTGGGTAGGATAATAATTACCTTTTTTCAGCCTAGCAACTGATAAAAAAGAAGTCTTGCTCTTTCAGCTGTGTGAGAAGAGGTATCTTTTCCACTCTTGTTTGAAAGGTGCCTTAGAAACATCATCTCTTTGTTTACACAGTAAGACTGTCACCTCTGTACTGCCTCTTCTGCCTTATGCACAGGCATTAGTTTTCCAGTTCAAATGTGAGAGCTGGACAAAACATCAGGCCCTCAAGGAAAGATATACTATTTAAACTCAGCCGGGAAAATCAAAATTTGGAAAAGGTGTACAGAACATTTAGAAGCAGCTGACCACAAGAAAGCTGCAGAACAAAAGCAAGGCAATTAATGCAAGCATGGTGCTGAATCCTTTTACAGGTAGGCTGCATCTCAACCAGGATTGTTGCCTCCATCTTACAGCAAAGGTATTTCACTTTTGGTGCGGCAGCCCTTATCCACCCATGGGGCAGGAGACCTCACCTACCACAGCATTAAAATCAGGTGTAGACAAACCCTGGGTTAAAGACCCTGGGTTTAAATGTGCTTTTTCCTAATTTCACATTTAAGTTTGCAAGAGAAATCTCTTGCATTTACATGGAGGCACTCTTGATTGGTCTAATTTTACCATTTTTAAAGTGACACTTTAAAGAAAGACACTGGGAAATGCAGTGGACATTGCATGGCATTACAGTGGGGATTGTAATGGTATTACAGCCCTCTCTGAAACTGAAACTCTGCCTAGCAGGAAGTCTACAACACTGTTCCTCTACTTCTGTTGTGTAACAGTTTTATGCTAATGAATTAATGTATTGACAATGCTATTAAACACAGCAATACATGCATGAAACAGAATAATCTACAGCCCTTGCCTAGCTTGTAAGATTACTAAGACTAGAAAATTTGAAGTGTGTAGACTGCAAATATTGCATTTTCCAAAAGAAGTGTAGTGAGTAATTCTACAAGTTATTAGAAATATACTAGGAGATAATAATTTCACACATATTAAAATTTATTTCTTTCAAGTGCCAAAATACAGATTTGACAAATCAACAAACTATCCTGTCAAAAAAAGTGGAAATTCCTTTCCCCCAGTCCTGCAATCCTCTAAAATCATTGGCAGGTCCAGAATGAATTTTCGATAAGAACTGTTTACTGTCTTCTCAATATTCTACCCATTTCCCATAATATTAATGCTGAAACCCTTGGGAATACAAGTACACGTAGCAAACAAACTGTAGAGTGAAACAACATGGTGTCATTGTTTTTTTTGACTGAACCAACTTACCCAACATCCATTTGAAGTAGAAGCAAAGTTTTCCTGTAGGCAATCCTCCCTGTTTTTCTGGGGAGGAACGTGCAGGAACATATGTCCAAGGTAAGACAGGAATATACTGAAGAAGGTAAGGAATGCTTTGTGGGGACACAGGCTATATACAGGCAGCATGTATTTACTTCAAGGACATAGGAACTACAACATCCTTGCGTGTTGTGATCCCAAAGACAGCCCATGTGGCTGAACTACACCTTTTCTATCCAATTTGTTGTCCAACTTGCCCCTTTTATTAGGAAAATAGGCCTCAAAAATGGGTGGAATGCAAAGGTAAGAATGTTGAGCTACAGGTCAGTAAAAGCCATGAGACAGAAAGGAAAATTCAGTGATTTAAAGTTTAGAGGGTTTATTCCATGAATGTGGTAAGCTGTAAAAGGAGAACCCTGGGAAAAACACCACAGCTTCTGTGAACATTACACCATCAGCACCCATTTCTCATCCATTCCAGAAAATAAGTCATCTCACCTGTCTTTGGCAGAGGGTAGCTGACATTAAGTATGTCTTCCAGAAATGAAAATATTGGGCCTGTGATATTTACAGCATAGTCAACATACCCATTTTTAACTGCCTCCTTCCGGGCCCAAATACGTATCTGCAATAAAACAAGGAAGAATGCTTTTAAACAACCCTCACATTTCATTTTCTCTGCTTCTCCTCTGTGAGTCATTGTTGGGAAAATGCTGTCTGTCCACACCAGACCATTCAATGAAGCTTTTAATTAAAAAAAATCCAACTGAAATTTTACTGGACCTAACAAAAAGCAGCACAGACCCTGATCCTGCTAAAATCTAGGGGAGTTCCAGTACTTCAAAAGCACAAAGATTTGAATACAACTGTACATAGCAGGAAAAAATGAAATCATAGCTTTTATTTTCTCAAGTGGAAAATACTGTAAAACAATTAAGAATTACACATCTTAAAACCAATGTATTCCAGTAAGTGTGTCTGGGTGGCCAGCTTGCATTTAGCCCACTTGAAGAGAGAGAAATAGATGTCCAGAGAGTGTTTGCAGTCCTAACATGCACATCTCTCCTCCTGAACTTTCCCTGAGACCACTGGCCTGCCCTTTGCTGGAGAGAGCAGGTGACATCTGAGCAGATGACATCCGTACCTCCAAGTAATGAAGACCACAGCAGCAAGAAATCTTTCCTCTCCTGTGCCCATTGACTTTGTTCCCATACTGAAAAGAGCAGCTGCTTGCCCAAAAGTGATGGGGTAGCCTTAGAAAAGGTTTTTATCTCCATCATATATCTCTTAACAAGAGACACCTTGCCAGGTGCCAAGCAGCTCAAAACCTTCACATTTCTTGCATCTAAATGCAATGCATGATCTCACAAGGAGCTGCACAGCCAAACCCTAAGAGCATGCTTGGGAAACATCAGGATTTAATTCACAATGAAAAAAAAATTTAAGCATATTCAGTCAAGAGAAGCCCTCTTTTCAGCCAAAGCTTCAGAAGAGATTCAAAGACCCAATCATTTAATTTTGCAAAACCTTAACACAGCTAGCATCTTAAAATCCTAATCCTAGTATGAGCTTTGAGTGTTTCAGTTTACCAGAAACATCAAAACAGGCACAAGAACATGCTCACACAAATACTGTGGAGGCATAAACTGAGCAACTCGGTCCAAAACCTAGGGGTGAAATACCCTCTCCACTCAATCTCACAGAACACAGGTGGTGCCTTTTCCCTCTGAAAAACAGCTCCTTTGAATGCTCTGCTCTGGTGACTCCTCAGTCCAAGAACTCAGTCCAAGGAAGAGGCCCAAGAAAAAGCCACCACAGCCATAGCTGTAAGTATCCAACAAGTTCAACACAGGAGATGGCAGGTCCGACATACCAAATCCAACCTTCCCTGTAAAAAAGACCTAACACTGTGCTTCTTAGACAATCTCTGCACTCTCCACTTACATTGCTCCACCTTTTCCAAGTAGGATGAGAGCAAACTACCCATGAAGTGCTCTCATTTAATAAGGAGATAAAGTAAATCTATCTTTAAAAGCTTTATGCTTGAACTTACTGTTTATTTTGGAAGAACTTGATACATCTTTTCCCCATTAACTTTGAATGAAAGAAAGGAAGTGAAGCAACTGCTGCCCATGCAGTACATTTTTTTTTACAGCTTCTCTCAGCAAGCCTTAGCCCTTTTAGTCTAAAAACAAAACTGAATACTCACAGATGAAGAAACTTCAAACCCAAAACAGTCGCTTTTGGAGGCTAAAAGGTTTGCATACTGTGGAATAGAAGGTTAGTGTACTAACACAATACAAAATGTTTGGAGTACCATGTTACTCCTACTGATGTCACCATGTGGCTCCTCAAAGGACCTTGAGGAACAAGGCACTGAACATCAGTGGTTTGTCACAGCAGTGGAAATGGGTTTGTTTTCCAACTAAGGTGCCTAAGAAAGTAAGATCATTAATTATAACAAGTACTTTCTGCAGAGTAGCTGCTCCTAGATTTTAACATACATTAGGCCATACCTACTTGTGCAGTTGCATGAAATGAACAAGACAACAATCTAATTGTCCCAAAGGAAAACTTTCTGCAGAAATATCTATGGGACAAATGTTAGCAGTTTTGCAACATAAGCAGATAGTTTGGGAATGGTATTTAGCACAGTTAATGTCTGTGATGTCCTCAAACTACATGATGCGCCAGAGGGCCAACTTCTGTTGTAAATTCCTATAAGGTGTCAGGCAGCCTCATATCTACCTCATTTCCCCTCTCAGTTCTGGTGACGTAATCGAAATCACAGATCACAAAAGCAGTCAAGTAAGTTGACATTTTCAGTGAAGTGTTAAATGTGGTAACTGTCCACAGGCTTCCATTTTCATCCTTCACTTCAGATACATCTAGAAAAAAAGCCAAAGAATTATTAAAACCAAAGTTCTCCCAGAATAAACAAGGAATTTTGTGTTTTCTGCATGTTTATTTTTTGCTCCTTTCTTCAATATGGTGTATTCCTGCACTAACTGGTTTCTGGGAGGAGGAAAGCAGCCAGACTTGTTGCTACTGACATGTACCAGAGCCATGACCTTCCATGCAAGCAGCAAAAACTCACTCTTGGGTTTCATGACTGAAGTCTTGGAAGGAAGTCAAATTCCATCACTTTTAAGTTATGGGCAAGCTGAGGATAATTTATCCCATGCTACCTATCTAAAACATACGACCTGTTATACAACCAAAATGTTGGTTAGGTCTGCCTAAGAATTATTAAATACTTAATCAGATACCTTCCCTTTAAGTAAGGAGGACACAGGCAAGACTCTTTGGCTTCCAGTGATTCTCACAGCAATCCCACCTATTATAATTCCTAAGTGACTTCGTTTCCATGCAAATGTCATAAAACTGACTTTTATGGCTGTAGTGGTTTTACAAAACCATGACAGTGGCTGAAAACTATTTAGTTGAAAATAAAGATTCATGGCATTGGACTGCAAAAAAAAGAGTTTTTAAGAAGGAGGCAAGAGACCCAATGGATTTCTCTAGTAATACTAATTTAGAAAGTTTGTTTGGAATCTTATACTCCACAGACATCCCACTTGAGATCCCAGCAAGGGACAGAAGGGGTATCCCCAGAGTCTTATACTTCTCTTGTTCCTATTCTGCACATGCACAGGAGGCTAGAATGTCTCTGCCTGGAAAAAACTATTTTAATTTGTTGCAAATATCTTAACATGTACTGAGAATTAAAGCACCCCTTTGATGTCACAAATACGGACTTTGCATTCCTGGGGCTGTGATTTTGCTTTAAAATTATGTCACACAGTATGACAGACACTAACGAAGCAGTAAATACCAGCAATCAAACTCTGTGCAGCCTTGAGCAGGCAGAGAAGAGTGCACCACAATTGATAAAATTGATCAACAGAATGGTTACCACCAGAGACATTAATTATCAATAACAGTGCCCAAACTTTTAAGGTCATAGGCATAGATTTTCTGTGCCTTTTGAACATACTAGCAAATGGACAACAGAACACTTTTTTAGATGACATAAACTTCTCAGATGAATTGCACTCTTTTTAAAAGTAATGTAGGGGGAGAAAAAAACATACATCAAGTTGTTGTTTACCTACCAATAGCAGGCATGTTGGAAAGAGCCACATAGCTTGGGTCATGGATAATTCTGATATTAAATGTGGCCTTCATGGCAGGTTCATCAAAACATGGGTAAACTCTCCTGGCATACGTTGGTTCCATTTGGGAGGCAATGAGCATACTGTATTAAAAATGCAAATAAGATTAATTCAGCATGCTACAGCTGATCAAAATTCTATATATATACATAGAAACAACAAATCAGAAAGAGCAGCAAGTGAAGCATGTAGATATGCAGATTTGGAAAAGATTCAGCTATTACTTAAGGTCATGAGTAAATCCCCATACCCAACAGCCAGTTCAGTTTGGATGTTTGTAGAGAAAAGCAGTCTTTTTAATTGCATTTGGTTTTTTTTTTTCCTTGCAGGCCTTTTCCAGATTAAATATTTGAGCATTTCTATTTTGTTTGCTAAAACAGAGTTGATTAAAGAGATACAGGAGACCATATCTCTTTACACCTGCTCTTCTACCTAATGCATGCAGTCTTATTAATTAATTACACGTTTATAAAACATTGTGATAACTGTTAACTAACTGCATATGCATGCCCTTGCACAACTCTGACAAGTGCCACTGAAAAGTACGCTTTGGAATGCAGCATCAGTGCTGTTCCAGTGCACTGGCAAGCCCAGAATAATATTCAAAAGGATCCTTTATGCCAAGGAGCTACACCTCACTTGAGGCAGATCTCTGTGGCACACTGTGAGGGATGCACTCCTCCTTTGCTCCACCCAGATGCTCAGCAAGTGGGCCTAGCCAAGGTTAATCCTCCTGTGTGAAGCTGTCAGTGAGAATTCAGCAGCAAACCAAAACTGGAGACTGGCCTGGATGGTAAATGGCAGGAACTGCATTAATAGTAGAAAAACTGACTACAAATCAATCACTTTACACCATACTATCTGCAGCTATCAGTCTGCTAAGCTGTGCCTCCACAGCAACTAGCTGCAGGACAGTGATCTCCCCTCAAGGGGGTAGACCTCTTAAGGTTACTCTTGAAGTTGTAAGACCCTTTACATGGCACTGGACGTGGCTGAGCTGTTGACATTTTTTTGCATGCCACATTCAAGTTTTTTTATAGGAAACTTACTCAATAATCCTTATATCCCATCATAACTATAAGTGAAGAGCATAGACTTCTAATCCATCTGTATTTACTAAATATTAAAATATCTATTTGTACTTAATACTTACCATTGTTAAATATTAACACCTAAATTTACTGTTGGAGTCATCTCCAACTCTTCTCCTGCAACACTTGCTGGAAGCAAAAGATAAACCAATGTCTTGTGGCAGAGCTCTCAACAAGCTGTACATCTGAGCTGTTCACATGAGGGCATCCATACGAAGAATTAGAAAAAATACACATTGAATGGTGCTCAAAGCTCCAGACCTGTCAGCCAAGCAGTACAGCAGCTAGGCACACAAGAACAGCATAATCTCCTGCTTCTGTGACCTCACTACTACAGRGCAAATATTTTTCTGTTGTAGTTGAGTGTTTCCCAACAGTATACTCCCACCAAGGTGAGAAATGCTTATTCTTAGCTCTGAGGCATCCCAAACAAGCCCAGGAGCCATCAGGGCAGTACCCATACCTACAGTGGGTAATGAGTCAGATCTGCACTACATTCTAGTAATTGGTGCAGAAGCAACTAATAAAAATAATTGCAAATACTGTGTTTAGTTACATTTTGGAATGCCTGTTCAGCCCTAACCAGTGAAGTGTTTCATGCACAGGACATATGCAGAGTAAAATTCCAAAAGGATTTCAAAATACTGATGTGAACAGCGACATGCATAACGCCTGCACTTCATAGCACAGCCTGTGGGATCCTCTAACCCTGAAGCAGTGCACATGAGCTCATTCATGGCAGAGCAAGACCTCTGTGCAGAATGATGAACAACAAAACCCCTGTATTGTGTATGTTTGAGCCAGCAGTGCTAGAGAAGAGCAAAACTGGTTTCTGTATCTTTCTGCCTACCCAGGTCCTGGTATGGACTACCACAGCTGCATGCAGAATACTGATTCCCCATTTCAAGGGGAAACCTTCATACACTTAAAGCTAGAGAAGTGTGAGCTTCTTCCCTTTTCACTTCCTTTGCTCCTGCAAGCACTGCAGACAAGGGTTATCCTTTATCCATTACAAGACCTCCCATTTTTCAGCATTTTCTTTTGTGTGTAAGACATGATCAGGCGGTTAGTAGGAATTGTCAGCAACAGTAAAAACACATACAATCACCAATGGTCAAAATGATAACAAAAAAATTTCTGTGTTGGATATTCAGTGAAGTTGGAGCTTTGGTTTATTCTTTTCTTGCAGAGGCAAGGTTAAGACTTCTGAAAATAGCTGTCACTCTGAACAGCTTTCCAACCCAGTGCAACAGCAGTGGGGTTAGCTGACCAAGAAATATGGCCAAAAAAAAAGAAAGTTCACATGGAACAAACATTTCGAGGACTTCACTTCTCAAAGCTTGCCTTGCTCAGACTCCTCTGAAATGAGAGATCTCCAGCAGMTCCTCAAGCAGAAATCACAAAAACCACTACGGCTTCTAGCACATGGCAGAAACACAGAACTGCATGACCATAGACAGAGGTCACATTTTCCATCACAGCTGCTGGTTTCAGTGAGGTGCTGAGGTCAGAAAGCCTCTGCAGGAGACTGACCCAGGTCTACTGAAGACTGGTACGAGTCACTTTAGAAAAATTACAGGACAGTCTGCTGGAGGGGGACGTTTCCTTGCAGAACAGTAACTGGCTTTGTACTGACAGCTGAAAAGCACTGGAAGTTTTTATATCATTCCTCATCTATGTAATTCATTAGAATCCAACTTTTTCTGTCATTAATACCTTAACAGCCCTTACAAATATCTCAAAATTTATCTCCTYCAAGCAAAACCCCTTCAGTGCTTTCGGAACCCATCAGGTTAAGGAAATGGCTGGTAAAGTGATGACCTAAATCTTAGTGAAGGAAAAATAAGAAGATACTATTGCATACCCTTGATTCAGAGAAAATCTTTTTTAAGTAAAAAAAAAAAAAAAAAAGCAAAATCATTCAATAATATCAGTTATGTGTGCAGGAACAAATAAAAACCCAATACATTACACCTGCATTCAGTGGATTTTCTTTGATTTATTCCATTGTCTAAATACCACTGTCATCTTTTTAACCAGACTGCAATCTCACATTTCATTAGTGCTTTGCATGAGCTAAGAATGAAAAGGAGAATTTGTCATAAACCCTCTAAACAAATTAGAAACTTAATTATACACATTACTTGAATGATTTAAAAACTCTTTTTCTTATTTTCTACTGTTCCAGCAAGGCTGATGACAATTTTTTTTTTCAGATATTCTGGATTTTATGCAGCCTGAATCAAAAAAAAATCAGCATCTAATTCAGTGTTTCTTATGTTGCCTGATAAGAGAAAGACCCTTGCAACAAACCCTTGCAAGAGTATTAAAATGGTAAGATAAAAAAGTAATTCTTTATTGGAAGCTTCCAGGTGCTTCCACAGTTATGGCCTGTGGGCTTGCCAGTATTGGATTTCCACAATTTTTATAAGTTTAACAAATTATCATATCATATGGACATAACAAACATTGTCCAATCAGAAGAGCAGTTGGTAAGGTAATTTTTCCCCTGGGTACTGTTCCATTGGAGCTGGTCCAGGGCTTCTTTGCCCTACTTCTTGCTAGGTCTTCTCAGATTCTGACTGGGAAAAAAAAATGTTCTTCTTGTAGGTCCTCTACTTGAAAATAAGACTAAACAGCATTTCAGGAGTGTATTAGAAGGTTAGCTTATTCCTCTGAAATGTAAGAGAAGGAGTAAGAAAAATACCAGGATCTGTATAACCACATATAAATGGTCTAAAAAGCTACAAATATATGAAAAATACTTAAAACCCAAAAATCTTTAGGCATCACTTAGATAGGACTTGATTGAATTAATACCACATCAGAGAGCACACTGGCACAGAATTAAGTAATTAAGTGCTTGTTCATTTCTAATTTGGATTTTTATAAAATTATACAAATGAAAAAATTCTAGAGTTTTCTTACCTAAAATTGCACAAATAATCCTGTGAACAACAATCAGTGAATGAAGAAACAGTAATTAAAGAAAACAGAATGTGCTTCCTAAAATACTTACTGTTATACTGCACTTTTCTCTAAGGCTTACCAAATTATAACCGTTTTCTTCAAAAAGGGGGAAAAAAAGGCTGTATAAGTTGATAAGTTGCATTTTCCAGATGTGGCAGATAATGGTATCAAGATTTACACAAGAGCTTGCAGCTGAAAAGCCAGCTTGTTAAGAAGAGCCACACAGTCCTCCCCCATGTCAGTAAGAACTGTTAACTTCATTTTGTGATTKCATGTTATTGCCACTACCGAGCAGCCTCTACAGAGGCTTGAATGTATGGATCTTGTGACTGCATTTTACCTGCTCAAACAAGGAGCCTATGAACTGCTGAGATAAATKTTATCTTAGTGGACTCAGACAAGAGCCAATAATTCTCGAGTTCTAACTCCGGGTTTCCTTTTGACTTGATGTTTGCTCAGCAAATCACGACAGCTTTGATTATTTAAAAAGAGATAACTTTAAAGACAGCAATTCATCTGCTTCTTCTTCAACTGCCWGTTTTGAGAAACTTGTCTTCCAGTGGAAGTACTTAAATTCTAATCTTAAATTTCACTTCTCTTTAGCAGGTTTCACATCCAGAAATGAAAAAGGAAAAGAAAAAGAAAACTATTATTTTGAGGGTGAAAATGTTTTAGATTATTGACTACCTAATAAGCTCACACTGTCTCAGCACTGATTTTGCAGTTCAAAAGAGGAAGAAAGCATTCTGATAGCACCCACAGTGCAAATGACAGATTGTCTGGTGACAGCTGAAGAGGTTCATGTGCAATAGCACCTACAAGGAAGGCACAACTGTTTAAAGCAGCCACCCATCCTACTCCACCATGCTTTTTAAATTGCATGTGGTCAGCGTCTCTAAACTCATGCCCAAATACACAGCCAGAATCCCGGGTTCTTGATAAAGACACGCTCCGCACAGTCACGGGTTGAGGAGGTGGGGAGCTGTCAGTGCTACGCAGACCACGGTGGGGCTGGGATGAAGATTCTGAGACGGGCTCCACTCCCCAGGCACTGGGCGCAGGTACTGTCTGACCCCCTTGCTGCAGACAAAAAAGGCACTGAGAGACCAGAAGTTGTCCAGCCGGTGCTGCAGGTGAAGTCACCTGCCGGCGGAGAGCCAGGGCAGACTGGCCGATGCTCTCCGGAGCGCGGAGCGGCCGGCCTTGGACACAGCCCGGAGTTTGCGGCACGCTCCCTCTGGAGCCGGCGATGCAAGCCCTGGAGGTGCTCTCGCCGTGCGGAGCAGTCAGTCCCCCTCCCTCGCCCGGCAGCAAGCGGCTCGCCCGGCGCTCTCGGCACGGCCGGCCCCGACCGCGGCACTCCCGCTGCTGCCGGGGCTCGAGGTCCCCGCAGCGGCCGCCGCCGCCTACCTGCTCTGCCCCCGGTCGGTGTAGCGAGTGAGGAAGAGCCCGTCGAGGTCCTCCTCCAGCCGGCCCTGGAAGCCCAGCTGCAGCACGTAGCGGCGCCCGGCGCGGAGCCGGCCGCGGAGCTCCAGCACGGCCACCTCGCCCGCCTCGTCCTGCCGCAGCCTCGCCACCTCCACAGCGGCGCCCGGCTCGGACAGGGGTCCGCGCACGGCGGCGGCCCCGCGGCTCCGCAGCCCAGCGCTGTGCAGCACCGCCGCGTCCGTGTCCTGCAGGCAGCGCACCGTGATGTTCACCTGCCCGGTGAAGGCGAACGGCCCCGCCTGGCCCGGCCGCACCCGCGGCCACAGCTCCAGGTCGTAGTGGAGCGGCAGGAGGTGGCGGGGCAGGCGGCGAACGGAGCCGGCAGCAGGAGCAGGCGGCGGAGGGGCGGCGGGGCCGGGGGCGCTGGGCGAGGGCGGTGGCGCGGCCTCCTGGCGGCAGCGCCCGTAGAGGGCGGCGAGCGCCAGGAGCGCGACCAGCAGCGCCAGTAGCAGCGCGGCCCCCACGGCCGCCGACCTCCGCCCCACGTACAGCCCCCCGCCGCGGGTCCCCATCCTCGCCGCTCTGCGCCCCGACGGCCGCGGCCGCCGCTACTTACGGGGCGGGGGAGTGAGCGCGCCCGAGGGCGGGACGCGCCGGGCCAGGGGAGTCGGGTTCCCCCCCGTCCCGGGGAAGCCGCTCCGCCAAGGGCTGCTCCGGCGGGGCGGGCGGCCCGGGGACACCGGCCCCGTGCGGGCAGCGGGGCGCGGCAGCCCTAGGCGGGGTAAGCTGCCGTCCGCCCCCGTTCCGTCTGCCTCAGCAGCCCGCGGGGGAAACGCCACGGCGGACAGCCAAGCAGCCACTCCTTGTGTCCGTGCGGGTGGCCGTACCGGCGGCGGGGGTGTGCGGGAGATGCTGCATGCCGAGCACCCCCTGGGAATGAGGGATACGACGCTGCCCGGACGGACGGAACGGCCCCCAGTGGTCCCGGCCGTGTCTCAGCATAGGGCGGAGGCTCGGGGCTGCAGAAAACTCTAGTCCGGGGGCGACCGTCGGGCCGGTGATGGGGGAAGTACCGGCCAGGAAAAAAAAGCCAAAAAAAGCAAAAGACCAAAACCAAAGCTGTGCAAATGTTCCTACGTCTTTTACCACAGTGGCAGGAGAAAAAATGAGGAAATGGCAGGGTCACTGAGGAGCACAAGAGTTGTGCTTGGAGTGTTACCTGTTCTCGAGGGAGATCTATGTTACATGATCCAGTCTGCAAAATCTTTGGTACATAAAGGCGCGACCAAAGTGGGTTTTTAATAAATAGTTTAGAGTCCCATTCCTTGCAGCTCAGTTGAGGCTATAAACATCACTGTGCTGTCCATACATAGTCAACCTCATTACAATCAATTAATAGGATTAATCCCGTGTTCCCATTTAAACACATACTTAAAGGGTTTGCCAGTCGGATTGCCAGCAAGATTGAAAAATTGAAACCTTGTGAAATTTCCTGGTGTTTTTTTTCAGTTGCTCCTTTTCTAAATCACGATGAGCCATGCATTAACAGAAGCAGAAGCCAGGAACAGTGGTTCTTGGGTGCCATTGCTTTAGGCACTTTGTAAACAGGATTACAAGTGTAAACAGGATTACAAGCAGTGTTTCCCCCTCCTTTTTTTCCTCTTTTTTTTTTCTTTTAATTTACTCTCAACCAACACACACCCACCGCATTGTCTTGGACCCAAGATAATTTCCTGGGGCTTGTAGTCTGCACGAGAGCCACGTTCCACAAACATCTCTGTTTGCAACATCAAGGCATTGGATTAGACATTACATTCTGCTTGGTCATCAGAGTTAAAGCAAATTTCGCCTCAATAACCTCACTCTAAAGGTTGTATCTCCTGCTAATTTAGTAGTTAATTAAGATAAATAACTTTTCCTGTTGTCCTATACAGAGTACAGGTATTGCTTTTCTCATGCTGGGTACACCAGGGCTGGCTGCTCCAGGTCTAGGGAACAGCTCTGAGCCACTGCACTGTGAAAATTTCATGTTCCAGAAGATGACTGTAATCCGTTTTCTTGTCACTTGAGGGATAGGGGAACACCCTCTGACAGCTTGTTCCACTGGTTACATCCCACTCTTCTTACCTCATCTGCTGCCTCTCCCAATGCCTTTGCTGGTGTTGCCCACTACATTCACAACGCATTGTCTCCTGGTGCTGGCTCACCCATCTTCCTTTTCTTTTTTCACACAGCTTGACGTGTATGTTTCTGCTTCCGTGCTTCTTTTCTCATTTGGTTTTCATCCACCCCAGTCCTCACCACCCACACCCTGGGACTTTTTCTGTTTCCCTTGTTCAGGCCTTTACACTTGTTCCACTTACCCCATCATCCTTGCACATGCCTCACGTAACTTTACTCTTCATCTTGCACATCAGCAGCCTCTCCCTTTTTTCCTAGCATACTTTGCAACATCCATCACACTGCTCTCCTATTAAGACTTTACAATAACCTCCAGCCAACTCCTTGGAAGTTGCTGGACCTGCAGCCCTGAACTGCCCTCCAATAAGTATGACCTGCTGCATGTCACTTAAATATTTCACAGAAAATGTATTCAAGTGTTTAGGAAAGTATCTTTTCCTTCTTGTTGACATTGTAAGCTTGGGAAACATTTTAAGTTTGTTGTGCTAGTCCAAAGAGCTGGTCCATGCCATAGAAGAAGCACTGACACACTGCAGAGACTAGGTAAGAAGAATGTGCTCCCAGAAAAATCAGAATGGACAAGACAGCACTGCAGAGAAGGACATGATGGGAAGAAGAGCACAGATATTTTAGAAAATCAAGGAGGATTTCTATGTCCTGTTTCCAATTTTTTTTTTTATTCATCGTCAACACTGTTCAGTAGAGCCATTCTCATCCACTCAACTCCTCAAAACAATGCACAGGTAAAGTTAAAACTGAGGCATTTCATTCCACAGCTGTGAAAAGAGGCAGAATTTCTCAGTTCTGAGAAGTTCTCAACCCATGGGAAGGTTGCCCTTATTAACAGAGTGGGATATGTTTCAAAGTTTACAGTTCGTGTCTCTAAAACACACTTTATTTTCTCATGTTTTCAGTGGAGAATTCAAACCTGCTCCTTTCCTCCATTAACACATAATAAACCCACAATAGTTATGACTTAGAATAAATGTTTTAAAAAGTGTTGTTTAACTACCTTTTCCTCTCAAATAATTTATAATGTCACAAAGTGACTGATGGGTGAAGGCCACAACTGGACAATCCCCTCCTGGTGGAAAAATATATACCAGGGAATGTTACAAGTGGGGAAATATTTGCATGCAGTACAAAATATGTGAGGAGCTTCTAGTGCAAATATTAGTTTATCTCTTCTGCTGGACTTTGCAAAGTTAAGACATCTGAATGACATGCTCCTGGAGCTGAAGATGCAGGCGGACCCAGACACTCCGACCCAGACACTCTGACCATGGCAAGCAAGGCAGAATTTTTATTCAGGCCATAGCACAGATCAAATCCTGACCTTGAACAGAAACAGGAGGCTTATATTTTAGTCAGAAGAAGCTTTTAATACATATCTGAATGTCGAAACAAATCACCTGTTATAATAGAAGTCAGTTCTGTTGCTTTGAAAAGCACCAAAGCATCTGACAAACTTTACTATCTTTTTTCAAATAATGGAGTCTGTGCCATGCTCACCAGCTGTTCGAAGTATTATTGGTGTCCCCTAAATTTTGAGCAACAGAGAAAGGTCACATCTGACAGCATGGGATCTACTGTCTATTAAGTGCAGTAAGGTAAACAACACTCCCTCTGGCAGCTGGCCAGGAAATTTCACATATTTCAAGTAGCAAAATGCTAGTGACCCTTCCCTAAAGTTTTTCAATATATTAAGATTAATAGTATTGCTTTCATAAAAAAAATCATAATGTCATCATAAATCATATCTATTGAATGCCAAGAAATAGGACAATCACATGTTTAAGCAATGTGAAACAATTTTTATGCTGAAAGATGATCCCCTCAATCACATTCTTAGTGGTTTGTTCATTTTAATTTGAGGATGAGTGATGGCTTATATGGTAATTCCAGCATTCAGTCAAGGGTGACCAGCACTCCTGAACCTTTGCTTTTAGTAGATCTGATCATGTTTCTTCTTCAGGTTTTCGGGAAGTGCCTGAATTCTTCTGTATTTACAAGATCAGAACTTCTAGGCATGAGGAATCCATGTGTATAGTGAAATCCTCCTCCCCCCTGTTTTTAAAAACTTGGTCTGCTCATTTCACAAAGTCTAATTTTTTCTGCATCATTTATTGTCCTTCTTTAACAATAATGTATCAGAGCCAAAAATGTTGTAATGCCTGAGAACATCTGTGGCAGGAACTATTGCATGGAAGATGCTGAAGCTGCAAACTTTTACCATTGCTCTGAAGGTCCAAATAAGTGGATACTTCAGGATGTTTCACAGCCTTCTGAAGTAGGAAATGTGAGCTAAAGGTGACCATGCACAGTTAGCTTAGCTGCAAATAAGATCTATACAGATGAACAAAGCATGAGCAGCTGAGGAACTTATCTTCTGTCTCTGGACACATTTAAGCAGCTCCTAGCTTTCCTTTGGGCTCAGGATGAATACTTTCTGTCATTCTTTATGGAGTATGTACCTTCAATATCAAACTCAAAGCATGTGACACTTGCTACCAAGGAACTAGAATCAGACTTGAAAGAATGAYGTTTCTTTTCCTAATAAGGAAAAAAAACCCCAAAAAACCAGGAAACCTAAGCAAGTCAACAAAACCACAGAGCAAACAAACAAGCAACCCAAACAAACGAGCAGAAACCAAACCCACCAACAGACTCTATTCCACCGTTTCTGCCCTCAAGAGATTTTGTACACTTCTGGTACAGAACTGTGGGTAGACATAAAGTTTAAAAGTTGTCACAGTATCAACTGAACATAGATCTGTACTTGTGTTGACAAGATTGTCTTTATCGGCCAGTGCAGTGCAATACAGAAAGGAAAAGTGGAGAAGATTTCAAATTTAAAAGGGTCACATTTGACCAAGCATTCAATTTCATTCTTCAAAAAGAATAAAATCAAAAATTCAGGTTAATGGTTTTGAGTGAGGTGTCATTGTGCAGTTGTCACTATATGAGCAAATCAAGTGCTTTCACCACAAGTTATACATCAATTTAAAAAGTTGTATGTAGGGAAGCATGCTTGAAATACTACCATTATTGGTAATGATGAATGATCTAAAACTGGAGGGTTTTTTAACCCATGCTTTAATTAGAATATGTTCCTGGGTGTTTCAGACTAACAGGCCACTGATAATCCTCTGTCTTGCAGACGATGAAACCATGCAAAAGTTTGTAAATTCTGTTCTTGTTTGATGTACCAGCTGTGAGCTGTTTACCAGGGCCTTGCTGAATGCCTCTGTAGATGTGTGTACTGCTGGGATGGTTTCAATCTGAAGAGCAAATCCTGGGTAGGAGCAGCAGTTCTCACCACTGGAGAAAGAACAGCCACTGGAGCAAAACAAAGCTATTTCTCTGGGTACTTCTGCTTGTGGAGGACAACAGGGTAGTCCCTAAATGGTCTGGGTAAAATAGAATCATGATGAATCCATGAGCAGAGTCATGATGCTGAGGACTCCCTCCAAAGAGCTGCAGGTGTCCAAAGAAGCCAGCAAGACCTGCAGCCCTGTTTGAAGGCAGGATACATGGGAAAAGCACCTCCTCCTCCTCAGGGAGGGTCTGGAAAGCAATTCTAGGAAACATTAAGAGATCCACAGAACAGCATGGAAAGCAACACAGAAATATGCACAGCTGACATGAAAACCACTAACCAGAATATCAGCAGAAGATGACAATTAAGGAGGCTGCATTTTTGGTGTTTTTTGGTGTTTTTTGTTTTAATAACTGGTGATACTATCAGTTGGCTTTGAAGTTTTGGCAGGCAGTCCAATAGGACTGATAAACTAAGTCTGGCAACTGAGGCTGTATGGCAAAGAAACATCACATTTTCATCAGTCTGCTTAACAAGAAAAAAAACCACTGGAACAATGCACTCTGGAAAGAAGTTTTGAAAGAAAATTGTTTCAGATTTAATAAAAAAAGGATAAGTGTATCCATGAAAGTTTGTTCCAGACACCATTTAACCTCTTCTCTTGTGAAGTTTAATGTTTTTTGATTATTACTGCACTTAAAAACAACTTGTAGTGGTATCAGCTTTTCTCCAAATATGCCAACATTTTCAGGCTTGCATCCTGTCAGACTGCAAGGAAGTGGTTAGTAGATTGATATTGCTTAATATGATGAATGGTGTAATTTTTTAAATTGTTGGCTCTTTTTATTACATGTTTTAAAGCTTTTAGATGCCCATTATTTTTCTGGGAGCCTCACTGAAATTAACCAGGAATGTAGTACTTGTCCTCCGAGCGCTTGTCATACTGAGGTTTATCAGCTCTCTAGGAGGAATATCAAGTAAAACTTTGAAAAATTGATGTATTGGGATACTGTAAATTTTTTCTCATTCATGGACTTGCCAGTGGATATGGATCAAGGACCCATGTGTCTCCTTTTATTTCATCTGCTTTTGTTGCAAGGAGGGCTCTTGGATATATGTAAGCCTAAGATTGCAACAGCCAAGTACAGGAAATGCTTCACAAAGCTAACTTCAGCCCTAGAGCTGCAGAGAGATCTGAAAGAGAAATAAGCAGAACCTTGKCACATCCAGCTTGCTTTCCTGTTAGGACAGAAGGAAGACAAAGCCATGGCTATTCCTGCTGGAAATAACCTTTTCATCTGCACTAAGCTGGTGCCAGCCAGTCCAGCTGTTCAGAACAGTGGGCCATGCTCAGTCTTTGTCAGGAATTTTGAAGCCTCTCTCCTGGGGCACATGTGCATTCCAGCCACTGCTAGGCATTTGGGCCAAGACACAGAAGAGAGAGGTCCAGGGCATTCACAGCTGATCCAAAGTTAACTCCCTGGAAATGCACATGCTTTGGGCACTGGGTCCTCTGTACGACTGCTTTGTTTCTTTAGGGTCATCATACCTGTAAATGTGAGCTTAATCTTTCTTAGCCCATTTGCCTAAGAAAATGCTCAATTTTTCTGTACTGGGAGTTAGCTTTGAACAGAGCTCTATTATTGCACATCTGCAGCAAGCTCCACTGGCTCATCATCATCAAAAAAACCAAAAAAGTATATACTGTTCACATTCAAAAGTATTGTTTTAAATCTGTCCTCTAAGATTATAAACTGTTTGCCACATTTTGAGATGTGTCAGATTTTCAAAAATTACTGAGAAATTAGTACAGTTATTCCCCCACACTTTTTTTTCCCATTAAAATCTTCACTAAACCAGTCAGACCTGAAGATTGCCAGTGGGAATTCCCATGCTGACAGAGACCTAAATACCTAAGACTCCAACAGTTATAAAGCTTATGCATCATCTTTATCCCAAGACTCCAGGTATCATATTTTGAAAGATAGACTTCTTGAAGAAGTTCACAAAACACTATTCTTTATTGATCCAACAAACCTGCACTTTACTACAGAATGTGGCTACATGTCAACTTGTGATCAAATTGGCCAGAGCTCTGTATATCCTTACATTCCCCAGACAGCCTGTTTTGCAGGGCCTCTTTCTGGCAGGCCTTTGGTGGAAATGTACTAAGGTTTGAGCCTGATTTATAAGGGGAATAAAGCAGGTCTCCAGTTTAACCCCTTAGTATGTTCTTCTGGTGTCTCAAAGCACAGTACCTGTTTAGAATTCTTGGCCTGGTGCAGCTTGCAGTCCCATTGCAGTTCTTCATTTCTGCTTGCTAGGTTTGCTCTGTTAAATCCTAAATCTGATCTCATCTGATCTCCTAATGCTCTGATCCAATGAGAAAATTAAAAAACAAAAAAATCTCTCCTAAAGCCCATGTGATTGGCAGGCAAAGAGTTTCAATATTTTTGGCAAGTCTCCACACTTGGTGACATGTGATGTGTCTCAAGAAAACATGTATCATGGAAGAGGCTCAAAATAAATAAATTACCAAAAATAATTAATAAATCTTTTGCATAGATGGACCTGAGGAGGAAATGTACTCTGAGCTCTTGTAAAATCAATTTCTACAAAGACTGTGATGTAAGATTCAGAAATAGGACATTCCTACTCACAACAGGATAGGAATACATTTTTCACTTAAAATTTATGTGTATAAAATAATAATGCTGCTATCTACTAAACTCTTTGGTGCAGAAAAGATCACAATGGAATAAAGGATGTGGTGAGCATTTAGATATCTCTTTATATTAAACAAACAAATAAATAAATAAACCAAATAAAACAAAAAAACAAATAAAACAAATAAGCAACCCAAAACAAAACCCCAAAAACCAAACAAAGAAGAAACCCAGTACAACGCTTCTGTGCATTTGTCTGTGTTGGGAAAGCTAGAGCTACAAAAGCAGGATTTTCTTTCAGGACTAATGATACAGTGGATGCCTTTGAGAACACTTCAGTAACAATAATAGAGGTGGGAAGTATTTCTGATCTTTCCTTTGATAGAGTTGTGTGGGACTGCAGGCTGACCCATGCTACCAACTGCTAAGTGTGCTGTGGTGGTTTTTGAAATGGTATGGGAAAAGTCTTAGGAGAGCACAGTCAGGATGCACTCTGAGGAAGATGGCAGTAGTGACATGAAGATCAGTGAGAAGAAAACTCCGAGCTGATGGCAAGGTGAGGAGAAGCAGGAGGAAGGCACAGGGCCTAGAAAGCAGCCAGTGGCTACACCACTAGTTAATTCAGGGGATAACGTCTCAATCATTGAAGCCAAACTACAGGAATGCTAGTTTCCTTATAAAGTCCTGAGGAACTTGTGCCATTATGGTCAATCTAAACCATGAAATTATCAAATCTCTATGAGGGACAGAAGGATGTGTCAAAAAAAGGAGCATCCCACTCTTCATGTCTGGTACAGAAGTGATAAAAACACAGTCTCTGCCAAAAAATCCCAACACATAACTGAGAAATGACTGAAACTAAGACAAGTTCAACCTGATAAAGTTGGGGTGCATGCAACATATGTTATTAGTTTGTTCTGGAAACAGAAAGAATGACATTGATAAAGTACAGAAATGGGCTGCTAACCACATTCTTCATTCTTCAGAAACTAGCAAATCTAGTTGTGAGGTAAGGGAAGAGGGGAGCCTAGCAGGCAGATAAATCAAAACAAATACCATGGAAAAAGCAAGGACATTCTGGCAAAGTATTCAAAGCTTCAGGCTATGAGAAGCCCAATGCTGACATTGCAAAAGTGTGGGAACTCAGCACATCACTCCTGATGTCCAGAGTTGCCGAGAACCCTCTTGGGGGGCTCGGAAGACCTGGAATGTAGCCAGAAGTGCCTGGTGGCTTGATTTTGATCCATCTAGGGACTTGCCACCTGTGTACGAGCACATGAGAGCCACACGGGTTTGAATTATATAATTATAAAATGAATGTGTAGATTTTAAGGTCCTATACAGGGGGGTTTAAGGTCCTGTACAGGGGGGTTTAGGTTTTGGTACAGGGGGGTCATGGAGACAAGATGGAGGGAACAGGGCGTGTCTTGTCCTCCTTCTTTCTTCTTCTTGTCGTCCATTTTCAGTGGTGGTGTTGGCACTTGGGGATTGGTTTGTCACAAAGGTGCACAGTTTAACATGGGTGAATTGTATTGGGAAGTTAAGGTAAATATGATACACATAATTTGTAATATATAAAGACGAGACTGCCCCGGGGGCGGTCAGAGAGCCTTTGGCTGCCTTGCTGTCCGGACCTCGGCTGGACAGGAGAAAAGTTTTATAGATAAGAGATAATAAACAACCTAAGAATCAAAGAGCGAAGAGTCCAGTCTCGTCCTTCAGAGCACGGGCTGCCCCAGAACTGCCCACACACGTCTCGGGGCTGAAGAAGCGCATCCGAGACAAAAGAGCACAGTTTTGTAGTGCTAGCCACTCAAAAGAAGAGGGGCCCCAGGATTCTTCCCTTCCCATTGCCTGGCCAGCCTTTGGGATGATCTGCTATGGTGACTGGACTTCACATGCCAGAATTATTTGTTAAAGTCTTAGCTAGTGACTTCTAGAAATTTATAATACATTCAGTAACTTGGAGAGGAAACGCTCTTGATGTCTTTTTGGTGAACTTTAGCCCTTAAGACTCTTACCTCACAGTGGTCCCAAATGGGTTTCATTCACATATTGAAGGAACTCTTTGGCTCACTGTAATTCTTTTACTGCACTGGTATCATACTGGCTTAGAATCATCTTAAATATCACTGAATCTCACTCGGGGCCATAGTGCACCACTCTTGGCCTCACATCAGTCCACCTGTTCTGGAGGGACCACTGCACACATGACAGATCATAGGACATGCACACATTTTCAGTTCCTGTCCCTTGCATTATGAATGGATCTAAATTTTCTTCCCTGGGGTCACTTCTGACCGGAATGAAGACTGTATGATCCCAGCTGCAATTTTAACCAGAATTTAAAACTGAATTCCACAAGATCTGTGCCCCATCCCCTGAAGCTGACACTTCAGGAGAGATAAACCTCCAAGCCCAAGCAGATGTCCAACATAACTATACCTGGATTATCATGCGCTCATTTACAAAAGGGAAGTTTTAAATAACTTTTGTTCTGGGAAGTCACGGGAAGCTATTGGAAGACTGTCAAGCAAGCTGAGCTTTTATTACGAAACCCACACCCACTTCATGCACATTTCAAGTGATGTCCAGGATGAACAGTCTATTCTTTGTAGTGCTTCCTTTTCTGCATTACCAAACCCTCCTGGTTTTGATTACCCTTCTCAAGCACCTCCTCAATATGTTGACTCATTTAACATTCCCTTGGTCCCTTGCTGCATGACTTTTCCCTCACCATGTGCACAAAAAATGTATACGCCAATAAAATGTGAACTCTGAAGTGTTCCTTTCTGTAACAGAACAAAGTGTTCTCTGTCCCCTTCAGYTGCCTACTGTTCCATACTCTGCTTAAGCTGAGTACCTTAGAGGTTATAAACAGATACTTCACAGGAAAGGTTTTTCCTGCTGTGGTTGATAGACAAAGATGAAGCTCAGCATASAGACTACACATCAGCAACAACTACTTATCTCAAGGTAGTTTACCCTGAGCCTTGGTACGGTATTCCATAAATCAAGACATTGCAAAATGTAGAAGAGCAACAAGGAAAGTGAAAGTACTAAAACACAGAATGAATGTGAAAGGCAAGAAAATAATTCCAGGGCTGTCAAAAAAATTACACCAGTACTGGCCTTCTACTGCAGCAAATTTTTGGAAACCGCTGTACAGAGTAACATTACACACATTTCGCTGAGTCCCCTTTTGCCTGTTCTTCACTTTGGTCCGACCAGAGATAACGTATTTCAAAGCAAAGATGACGCACAACATGTAATTGGGATACTCCTATATCACATAGATTACATTAAAACATATTCAGCAAAGATTTCCCACAAGTATTGTGCAGGTGAAAGCTGAGATACCTCACCTGTATGGAACAAAGGACATTTGTAAGCAGTTTCTTAAAGCTGGTTACAAACAGGAGTACATTAGAACCCAAACCTTTACAACAATCTGTCCAATTTAATTTCAAAATACATAGAAATCTCAAGTGTGGAACTCGATCATCTTGCCTGCATTTAGATTTAGGAAGCACAAAGGGCAAATGCAGATCTCATTTCACCATCTTTCTGCAAGTCTCTGGATCATAATCCCTGGCCAATGCTGTCATAAAATAGAGAGTGGGTGCTGACTTGTCCAGAAATGATATAGACAGCAATGCAAGTAATATGGTGTTATATGGGTGTAGAGTATTTAACCATTACTTCTCTAGGCCAGGAAGATGTTGTCAAGTGTAAAAAGCTATGTAGAGCACAGTGGACAATACGCCTTCCAAAGAAAGAGCACTACCCCTTCCATTACCTCTTCAGGAGCTGCTTCTCCTGATAAATACCTTATTTTACCTTGGCGATTACTTTCCCTTAAATAATTCTGTTTGAATGGTAATGCACACCAATTTACAGTTACCGTAATGACTTACTCCATTCTCCACTTCTTTACTTCCTTATGATCACATTCCGTTTATTACAAGGTTAATCCCATTGCTAGATAATCTTCTACCACATGAAGTAGTTTTTCAAAAGAATGTTAGGGGGACTATCCCAAAAAAACTTTTTGAACCAAATGCAGATATTCAGGACTCCATCTCAAAACCAGAACTACTGCAAACAGTCACTTTTTGTGGGTTTTATGTCTCAAACTGAAAATGTTTTCAAAGTTTAGTTGACACAGTTGTATTTATAAAAAGTGCAAGTGAGCCAAAGCCCTGGCAGTATGCCACTTTTGTTACGCTACTTAATAATTATTTTCGTTCTCTCACATAATAGACACTTCAGTTCATAAATATATTTTATTGTATCATAAAATGGCAGTCAGGGATTGCTTCAAATATCTTAATGACTCCTTGCTGTGGGTACGTAGCAGAAATAATGGAGTTTGGAGTGCATCCCAAGAATTGTCTCAGTACTCTTCCCAAATTCATTGTGTCAACTCTAAAACAAAGTGATGTGATCATAGCAGGCAAGAGCTAAAGACTTTACCATGGGGAATGGTAACTTCATTTTAACATCACAACTGTCCTCATTAAACTGCAAACAAGCTAACTTTTGCCTAACAGCTGTGTTTATTGATATCTCTGTTGCCATGTGGTATCCCTTGGTACCATCAGAGAGGGTCCATTCAGGAAGGTTCCCCAGTACCCCAGCAGCTCACAGTTCAATGAGACAATGAACCACTTCACAGGGAAGATAGGGCCAAGCTAAAAGTTCTCCCAGGAAAGACATCTTCCACTTCTGCAGCCATCAGTTTTTCTTGCCTGAACTCTTTGTTAGAGTGTTGCTTATGTATCCACTACTGTAGAGGAGCCCACAGTTTTTATCATCCACATATCTATCCAGCAGATGTGAAATAATGATATTCACCAGCAGTTTGAAGAAAATGGGTCACAGACATCAAAATAATCCTATTGCCTCACCTACCATCTAACCTGCCAGGCATGAATGCCTCACATGCAGAAATCAGGGCACTGGTCATGGCCAGCGTAGTGGTTTGCCACACCAACACTTGCTATTGCCATGACTGTTGTGCCAAAAACATAAGCTTTCCTGAAATTACCAGAAGGGGAAAGAGGTCATGTGGTGGGAACTGAGTGACAGATTTGGAACTGGAAAGAATTGTGGGAGGAAGGCATGTAAAAGTATGAATGTTACAGGTAAAAGGAAGGTGTCTATGTATCTCTAATCGAGGAATGACATATATATTGCCAATTAAAAGAGCACCAATTTCTGATAACCCCTTTTTTAAAGCTTGGCATCATGTTGCTCTAAGTATATGCACATTATTACTGCTCTGCTGTCTCACACTGAAACAGATCTCAGGATACCTTCACAAAACACCACAGCTTATGCATACACTTGGTTTTTTCCAATGAGAAACACTGAATGTGAACATACACAGCTGGTTAGGGCAGTTAGAGATTCTCTTATTCTATACTGTAAATTCTGCCAGCAAAGTGATTTCATTTGCAATTACAAAAAAAGATGCAGACAAGCTGCACAACAACATTTCCAGAATTTTTAAATTAAAAGCAAGAATTCCAGGAATGGTCCAAATAATCAGAGAATTGGAACAACAGAGTTCCAGCAGGAGGGGTGGAGAAAAAGAGAGGAAATTCTGAATGATCAATCCCTTATTTGCATTACGTGTTTTACCGTTTGTAGAAAGACTGTTGCCTCAAAACCAAAACGAGAAATTATTAGAGGTCGAATGCTACAACCTTTACACTGAATGCTTTGTGTAAACATACTTCTCTCTAGTTAACATAGAAAGTTTTTGTGATTGTTTCTAAAAGCATCTAACCTCTCCTGTGTAAAACTGATTACCACAACAAAATGACTGCAGTATCAGAAAATGGGTAGAGCTAAGTAAGCATCTTACCATACAAAAAGAACCAGGCCCTCTAATAGCCCTGGGAATCAGATCTTGACCATACAATTCACTGGAGCAATCTGGTGAAATGAATAAAAGCAAAAGCACAGCTTGCAGAGGTCCAGAAAAAAAGGTAAGAACCAAATAACCATCATCAGAGACTGTCAGTAGTTCAATAACACTAGGGGTTTGCATCCAGCATTCTGGTATCATGACTTTTTATTCTCCTTTGACTTTTTTTTTATTCAACTGTTTCTTTACTTACGCTTCAAAAGCCTCTCACAACTGAGGTGGTGAGCTCAAGGCTGCATCCTTAGCTTTACTCTTGCTCACTGCAGATAGAAAAGTTCACAGCTGTTAGCTAGCACACCTACCCAGGCAAATCTTGCTGCATGGCAGAGGTAAAATATGTGTGTATCTTGAGCAAAAAAAAATAGGAAACATTAATTTTGGTGAGAAATATTAAAGTGATATTTTTGAGTTAATGTGAAGCAAAATACTTCAAACATATCAGACTGTTTAATTTTGAAATATCAAGCTGGTTTAATTTTGAAATATTTTTTAAATTGTTCATGTCTTAATTTTAAACTGTCATATTATAATTTTTAATATCAATTATGAAACAGCGAACAATTCAATAATGACTACAACTTCCTACCCTCCATAGGAATTTCTGTAATTAATTTACTGAAAAACGTTTAATATATTTATTACTAAATTATTTACAGTAATTCTAATAAAAAACATTATTAACAGACATGTAATAAAATAACTTAAAATACATATATTATTTAAAAAAGGCACAAAAAATCTACAAGGCTTTAAATTCAGAGTGAAGCATGTAGAATTCAGCAAAGACCCTTCAACTAAAGTGAAAAGAAAAATATGTAGAAATGCTGGAACTTTTCACCCGATGGATTTTTTTCTGCAGCCAGCTTTGTGTTTTCTGGGCACAGGATATATACACATACACAGAATGTCTCTGACAGTTCTCGTGCATTAGCAAATCTTCAGCTCTGTGGAAGGTGCAATTTCATCTTACATGTCTCTAGTGACAGGAAGTTTTAAAACTTCCTGTCCTCCTTCAGTCCTTTATTTATTCCTGCCTTCTTGCAGCTGTTCACCCCCACCCCATGCTGAGCCAATGTTACGGTCTGTGAGAGCAAAGGAAAAGAATACAAACCTTCCCCATCCCCTTGAAGAAGAAATTCAGAAAGTGGAAAAAGAGAAGCAATGATGAAGTGATAATTGCCGCCTTTCCATTCACATTTATCAAATTATTTGCTTCTCTAAATTCCATGTAAAAATTGTCAATGCCTGTGCAGCATCATTTTCTGAATCACAATCTAGCATGGTACTCTTCCCAGTTAAAATCTAGACCTTGAACGGCTGGCAAGCAAGACCAAACTCTGGGTTAGCATAACAAAACTGCTTCTTATCATGAACACTGGGATAAAGTTAAATTACTGCAAGTGATATGACTTTGCCTTCTAAACTTTGTTGTTTAGACTGCTGAATTAATGAACTAATGACTTGCATCGAGGCTACACCCTCTTCTTGGCCGCACTGGCTAAAGAAAGCACTCATCATAGTACAAAAACAAAGAAAGTGCTTTTGGAGAAGCAAATTGTAAAGGTACTAAATCATCTTTTTCTGAACCACATCAATATTACCATTTCTTCTGAGCCCAGAAAAATCAAGAAAAAATACTATCCTCCACCTCTGAGGTTTAAGATTGGAAAGTGCCGACGGAATCCCATATAAATTATTGATTCTTAACTCTTACAGAGCCTCCAATGAGTACTTCATGTCAAAGAGGTTTACAAAGTCCTAAGATATCTAAGGCAAAGGCACTAAACTTAAAAGAGTTCTCCTCAGATTTCTTCTCAAAGAACTGTGGTATAATGGTACAATGAACAGGTGCTTATTTTTCAATTGAAGTCACTGTAAGACAAATAAACTTTATCCAATGCAGATATAAGAGAAAATGAAAAATGTAAACCATCTGCATGTGAAAAAAAAAATGTAAAGGATTTATGGAATGGTTGGGAAGGCTTCTGCACAATGTACAGGCCATAGCAAGCTTTTGCTTTTGATCGAGAGACAGGATATACTGAAAGAGCCACAGACTCCATGCCAGGACATGGTAAGAAAAACAGAGTAGTTGGCAGAGGCACAATACTGACAGAAAAAATGAAATCCAGTATTCTTGCTGAGGGAACTGCTATACAGCGTTTCCTTTGGGATTTCGTGGCAGACCATTCATCCCACAGGCTTTGGCTGTCCCCATGGCACGTGGCACTTGTGGCCCATTAGCTTGTTCTTAACTGTAGCCAGTGTTTGTTCCCTCACCTCAGAAACGCAGGGGGTAGGAAAAGAGACAAGAAAACAGAGGCAAGTGGTGACCTGGAAACACTGTGAGCACAGCAAGATCTCAAGTTACTGAGATGCACATCTCCCATGATACTGGAAGGGAAACTGGCTTGGTGTTGGGTGACAGAGTGCATGGTTTTAGAGGAAATCAGGATTCACTAGTTCTGCTGCTCATGGAATAGCTTGTCTTTCCTTCTGGTTTACTTACCAAGTTTCAGCAAGAACATGCAACATTGCTATTCTAACAGCAATTTCTGATCCTTTAGGAATTGCATTCTAATACAGGTTCTCTTTTATTTGAGATTAAACTGTCATGGGATATTGCTGCTTGAAGGTAATGCTTGGCTAAAGCCGTCTGGATAAGAACGGATGATATTCCAGTTCCAGGAAACAATACACGTGCCCTGCTGTGTGGAAAGTAGGAGGAAAATACATTTTAAAAATCCAAATAAGGAAGGCTTCAGCTAAAAAAAGTCCCTACATTACAACATGTAGCTGCTTTCCCACTCCTAAAAAACTCCAGAGAGATTATTTTCCCTTTTACAGATATTCGCTTACTTCTATTTAACAGGAAAACTGAGAATATCATGCATCTGGTTTGCATTCCTTATCCAACTGGAATAATTTGTTTTAGATTGAGTCATAGATTGACTTAGGGCTACAAATATTTACCTTTACCCTTCTCAAAATAAAGGGTACTCACATGACACTCCAACCAATTTGTTTTGTTTGCCTTTGCAACTGTCAGTCAGCTTGAAAAGAGACCAAACCCAAGTTAGGATGCTCAGTGAACCCTAAGAAGCCCCAAGCCAGGAGGAGCTTCAGAGTAGGCAGAACCTTCAGGAACCACCTGTTTGGTGTCACAGATGTTACCACCTTTCCACTGAGTGGTTAACAAGGTTAACTGGACTTCATGATATGCTCAGGAAGACACATCCACTCAGACACTGATTGTTGTGCTTTTTTTAAACACTTAATCCTTGTTTCTTTTCTCAGCATCCCTAGTGATTATCTTCCCATGCATTGTGTTCCTTGGGTGGATAGACTCTCAGAAGCATAGGTCTCCAAAACCACTGGAGAAGATGGGCCATGAAATCCAGATGGCAAAAAGAAACTCTATTCTCCTTTTATTGTTTTAAATCTTGTTTGACTATTTTTTCTGAATTCTGGAAGACAAACCAAATAAGCACATAGATGGAGAGCTGCAATTCCTTATCTTAAGGCCGAGCCTATCATTAGTTCATTCATCTACAGCTGGGCAGATTACAGGCAGGGATTTTTATCTGTGTAAAGAAAGAACTTTAATTTAGATTGCTTCTCTAAGCAATCTTTTCTGTTTGCAAACAAATTGCAAGCTAGAAAAAAGAGGACCAGAAGCAGAGGTCCAAAGTTATTTCATGAACCTTGGCTCAGGACAGTAGTAGTTAGGTGTTCAAATGCCTTTTAAATATGGCCTAAGGGACCTTCTTGTCTCTGCACACACAGCCATATTGAACCATTTAGGAATGTTAGGATTTTGTGGTTTGATATGGTATGTGATTTCAAAATGATGCTGAGTTTGTCATTGAGGTTGACCCAAGAGAGACAGACTTGTTTACATCACTCTTTGCCAGTCTTTGCCCATTTTTGCACTCTTTAGAGGAGTTTGAGCAAACTGTAATATCAAAGGGGCTTCTAGAAATACAGAGGTCCCAAGAGAATACAAGAGTAYAAAAATGCATGGAGCAACACTGGCAAATTTGATCACAGAGTTCAGCCCCTCATCCTACTTTCAAGACCCTTTACGAAACTTGCTTAACCCCTTAGTCCCATTAAAAAATACTCAGTTAAATAAAGCTACCCTATGTTCAAAGTAAGATCTRGCTTCAGTTTCCATTGTTCCAGTCACTGTTGTATGCACAGTGGTGCAAGGGCATCAAGGAAGTTGGTTTGATCAGTACTGCTTGGTCTCAGAAATGTAAATTGTAGGTTTATTGGTTTCTTTCCCAGTGTGCAGCTATACACACTGATTGTTTTCACTAATTCTGAGTGGAGTCCAAATGAAAAGCTCAACTCTGTTCTAGCTAGAGTGACTTTTTTTGAAAAACTCATTCTCTATGGTCATAGCTCTGGATTTCCTGATCCTGTTTCCTGGTGTTTAAGACTAAGAAAAAAAAAAAACCTCCAGATGGTATAAGCCTGGCTTTAACCTCTCCCTACAGCCTTTATAATTTAAATGGGAGGGATATGAAGAATTATATAAAGATATAATGTTTCATTGAAACAAATAATGGTTGCTGTAAACACGGGCGTATTTCTCCCATGTAACATTAACTGCCACCTGAAACAAAGAATTTTCTCTACCCTCTGAAAGTATTAGATTTTTGCTATTGCATAAAACAAAAATATCAATCTTCTATTAGTTTGAGACGTCACACACGGAGAAAAAATAATTTTTTATAGTGGTTTTGACAAAGGTAGATGAATGCTTTGGATATTGCATGTTTTTAAACTGAAAAAAGCTATGCAACAAAAAGGTTAAATTTCTTGTGGTTGAACGCATGAAGTAAATACAGAACATATTTTGTTTGTTTGGATCTTGGGGGAACAAACTGTTTTTATGTAGTCATATTACACTAAGGAAAGCACTGTAATGTATTGCATTTCAAAATCACATATTTATGTAACAGGGAATATCCTCACATCCAACATCATCAGTTTCAATCACAAAACCTGGAAACAATTTTGAAAAGCAAAAACTTGTAAAAACACACCTTTGTTTTCTAAATGCTGACATGCAAAGGAGGAAAAAAAAACCCTATAGGCCTGAAGCAAACCTTCACATCATTAGGATCTAATTGTGAAAAGCTGTTTATCATACATAACTTTCTTACACAAGTCTGACTCAAGTGAGTACCTTTGAAACATCCTGTCTCGCTAAACTCTACTCACCTCCTCACAATCTAGCTCTTAATGATGCTGCATTTTGCCTTAATTCCCACATTTGCATTTCACCAGGGAAATATCTGATAAAAATAAATAACGTAATTCATCTTCAGTGAAGAGGACCTGGCAGGTATTTTTCAAGTTTAACTAGTAAAGAAGATGGTGTCTTAAGACAACTACGGGTTAAATGGGGTTAGGAGGAGTGCCTGGAAACTGTTCCAACTTTGAAAATTATTCCTGTGCCATTTAAGGGGGAAACCCAAGATCTTTCAAGATTTCCTGCAAAGAAACTGGGAGTGAGGAGCTCAGAGTAGATAATAACATTTTGGTAATTTGGAACTACTGTGTGACTTCAGGGCTTTAGCTGTCCTTGCACCAGGGCTGCTCTGGTAGTTGCTTTGGTTTTAAGCAAAAATTGCATGCAGTGAAAACGGTCCTTAAAAATTCCTGTCAGCTCAGATTCACTCCTTAACAGTGTGATCACAACCAAGCGCCTTCTATGAAACTCTAATTTTGAAAAATTCATAATCTGCTAGATTGATGCTTCTCTCCCCGACAAACAAGTCACCCGGTATTGATTTACAAGCGATTGCATTTGGGAATTGCTATGTGGTAGAGAATAGGGACATTTCCAAATAAACAACAATGTTGAGTACAAAAATGCTAGCCTCTGTGATCCACTGAAACATGAGATGGATCCCAGTATTCCTAGAGGAGGAGTAAGTTTAGCTGATTAGTTTTAGGGATACAAATAAACACAGTGTGTTTCTAATTACACCAGTGAGTCACAATAGAGTGCTGGTTAATCAGGTAGTTTTGTGCCTGAAGTACTAAAACCGTTTCAAAAACCAGTGTGCTTGTCCTTCTTCCTTGCCCCAAGCACACCAGATTTCTTAGCAGCATTAGTTAATCATCACAGCTGACACAGTTTGGGTCACAATCCTCAATCTCCTTTATGTCAGGACATTTATGCTGTCCCTACAAAGCTCTGCATAAGGAAGTAACACAGCCTCGTTGCTCCTTGTGACTGCTTGATTGTGGTAGAGCTCAACAAGTGTTATACTACATTAACAGATCTGAAAACATCCTGGTCACACCTGCTCAGACCACCTCAAACTCAAAAGCATTTAAAAATCTACTTTTCAAAGTTATTCTCATACTCAAAGAGGCAGACAAGAACATATTCAACACAACCCAAACTTCAAAACACAAAATCCACGGATTTAAGTATATTGGTCTTCACAACTTCTCATGGATTTTATTTTTTTTTGTACACTATTACTTCTTAAGTAGGGGCACGTGATTTTTCAGACTGGAAGTGCACCTTAGACAGCTACAACTCCAATTCCTTGACTGCTTTACTTTTGTACAATTCTGTTCCATAGAAAACAGAGGAAGGAAGAAGAGTGGCTACCCAAAATAGAAATTTTGTGTCTGTATATATATATATATTTTTTTTTTTCTGGGACAAGGTTTGTTGTTTTAAACTGCAGAGAAATCATGACATATTAAGTTTAATTATTACAGTTGTGCTTATTGCTTGGTCACTATGTACAGTGCAGAGTCATCTTGACAAAACTGCCATGTAAGTAAAGCTATGATTTATTCATCTTAGACAAAGTACCTTTCACAGTTATAAAAGGAGTTCAGAAAAGTAGTAGAATAATATATTACTTTTTATTACAATTACTTTTACCTGTGTATTTCTCTATCTACCTACCTACCTATCTCATCTCCCCCTTAAGCCCTCTCCTGCACACATAGAAATAACTCCTACACAACTTTGATCCCAATTTCCTCCACAAGCATCAACAATAACTCCTAGAGCCCTACCCTGATTCACATTCCTCTCTCTTCTAGTCCCTCCACCCAAAAAATTTCATAACCAGAAAGTGATTGCAGTACCACTTAACTCTTAGTTTATAATAAAACAATGCACTAATAAAAACAATGTAACTTTTACGTGTTCACTCCAAGGCTAAGCAGCTGTATAGCTCTCATATTTGGACCTGTATACTTCAGCAAATATGGTAACATAAGTCATGCAAATTCTATTATCATGAATAAAACTGACTTTGTGTGTATATATATATATATATACACATGTATGTATGTATGTATGTATGTACATCTGTACTTTGTGTATTACTGTGTTCACAAAATAGAATCAATATGAGTTTGGTACTAAGATTTCATTTACGATGGAAAAGTCTGTCCACTTGGAGAAGACATTTCAGAGTCATCCAAAGACAGAACTTCACCAATATTTCTCCCCAGTGGCTTGATGGGATCTATATTGTTCATTCAGTCAAATGGCTCTGCAGCAAAGCCACAGCCCCTTCTGATTTTCTCATCTGGCAATCCTCTAACAAACTTCACCTTTTGCAGAGTCTTCCAGTAGTATCTTGATTCCTACCTTCCCATCCTACATTTGTGAGTCATCTTTCTGGGATTTTTTTTCCAGAAATTTCTACATATGGACTCTGTGTGCCTGTCCTCCTTCCCGTAACTTTTTCCATCGTCTCTCTCTCAAATTGCTTTTCCCAAACTGTGCTTAATTTCTTTTCTCTTCTTGCCAAGAAACTCCCTTTTTTCCAACTTCCACTCATATCCCCAAGTTTTCTGTTTCTTTCCATCCATTTGAATCAATTAGATTAATGGATTTTGTCAAAACCACTCTTGCCTGATGTCAAGAAAGGAAGTTCAGTGGCCTCTGACACAGAAACACCGGAGCTACAGTTGCAGTTCCCTCTTCAGCTAAAGTGAGGGGTCTGCAGCTCCCCGTGTGTGCTGTAACCAAGAGCATTAGGAGGTCTTCCCACACACAAAGCTGTGAACCCAAGCTGTCCATCAGATCACCTATAAACCAGTACTCCACTCAAACTGTCGCCACAAACACCTCATCTGCTAAATCAATAAGAAGAGTAACAATGATAATGATGATGATGATGATTATAATCCTATCGCTACAGAAACTCCAAATGAGCCTCTTTTTATACAGAAAACTCAGAAGCTAGGGAGGGGAAAAGAGAACAATTTTGCTAAGGCAAAGAAAACATATGCTGTAAAAATTTACTTAGGGACAGAAAAAAATTATAATATGTTTGCACTGAACTTGTGTTGAAACCTTGTGTGCTAAACAGGTCTTTGGCCATTAAATGTCACTGGAACTCCCAAACATCTGGCACAGTATTTACATGTAACAAAAAGACTAAGTAAGTGAAAAGCCACTAGCATGTCTTCTGGCAATGGACTATCTCTGTTTTCTTCACTGTTTTCCCTAACTTGAAACACCCCGTATTCAGCCTCCCTGCTGCTGTCTAGACACAGCTCTGCTTTTGCCATCCACCCTGGGGTGAGTCTGTAGCCTGAAGCCACAGTAGCACATTCTCAGCTCTCTCATACACGCTGTGCACTGAAGGGCTCATGGGAGGCGGCAGTTTCCCATCCCTTCTGGAAGAATACAGGCTCCCTGCTAATGCACCAGATATCTCCACCAGCTAATGAAGATGTTACCAGATGATAAATTTCTACACCTGGTGAGCTAACACAACGCTTGTTCCCCAAAACCACTGGCCTATAAAACTGCACAATGCCTATTGTGTGAGAAGGAGAACTGGAAGTTCCCCAGCCCCAGTGTCCTGCCAACTCAGCCAGGTCACCTGGAACAGCAGGGTCTACAACCACCAAGGACCACCAGAGAAACCCCCAGAACAAGGCATGCATAAAGGGGAGGGGAAATACGTTAATGATTTTGGGGAAATTATTATCACAYATATGTTTATTCTGGGACAATCAATCAATATGTGTGTAAAATACAGTATAAAAACAGAAACAATCCTGTACTCAGCATGCACAGATCTTGGAGGAGCTATGTCTCTGTGCATTCACCCAAATAAAGAATGCCTAATTCTTAATACTACACTTGTGTTAAGGAGTTTTTATTTCACCAAATTTTTGGTAGCAAAGATAAAACTTAGAGGATCAGCTTGGGAGGAAGTGAGTGAAGTGCCTTAATTTTGAAAACTCACGTAAAACCCTTGTCATCTCTATTAACAATTCTAGCCCTCCCAACATATTCAAATATTTATTTGGAAATATTTGGCTAAAAAATGATGAGGGAGGAGTGGTGAGTAGGAAGAACTGGAAAGACATTTGAAATTCCAGAAGTGTGTCCTCCTATGAACAGGTATGACTGTCACAGCACACATTGGGCAGTGAATGGGTGATAGATTCCATTACAGTCAAACCCTGAGAAGAATTTCAAAATACAACTCTGAAGTATGAAACAAACTGTTATTCTCACTCTTGATTTTGATCAAGAGGCTCTGTCTTCCTTATACTCTTACAAATCTAAATATCTAAAAACTTGAACAACATGGATGCCAAGCAAACTTAGTGACTCTGGAATGTTATTCATTCTTCTTGTGGCCAGGAGAGAAATCTTCTAAAAGGAAACATCATTTGGGAATCCCAGTCTTGGCACTGAAACTGACAAACACTCTGAAGAAATCCAGCCCTCCTCTCCTTTTAGCCTGTCATTTATTTAATAGGTAGCACAGGTAGAAAGGGGTTAGGGAAAAGGGAGATTGGAGAACTCATATGTTAACACTACATATCTTGAATATTCACCCCACCAGCAGCCCTATCACTGTTTTGCATCAGAAAGTGCACAAACATGGTGTAAGTACTTTATTACATTCACAAATGCTGCTAATACTATGTAGAACTTACTAAAAACAGCAAGCTTTCCCTTTTCTCTCATTTAAATCCATTCATTTTCTATTCATTTTTGTTAGTGCTTCCTCATCATTCATGCTGCCTTTAGATAAATGGTCATGAGAAAAGCAAAATTAGATCAAGCAGCAACTGTCCGATAATACATATATATTTTAGCAGTTTAAAGCTCATTGCTTTTGTCCTTAGCCCAAAAAGACCTCAGTTTACAATGGTTGTTTTCCCTCCCTCCCTCCCTCAACCCAATAAACAATTTCTCAATTACGTCACACTTTTGTTCCAAGAGTATAAAATGACCTGTTTAGCTCCTTCTTCTTTTACAACCTTAATTACACTCATTTTTCTTATAGCTTTTGGGCAGCATCCTTTCCAAGCTGCTCTGCAAACTATCAATTTATTTTTGCCCGAGCCCTCTCTTTGGTATTTGCCTCCTGGGAAACCTAAGTGAGATTTAGCAGGAAGCTTGTCACCATACATACTTATGAAAGAATTTATTTAAAATAATGACTTCATGCATGATACAACATCTTACTGACCTACTACCCTCTTGCATCTTCCCTCATCCTATTATTTCTCTTACTATTCCCTTGGAATTGGTTGGGACAGATTTAATTTTCTTCACAGCAGCATGTATGGCGCTATGTTTTGTATTTGTAACCAACCAGCACAGATAGCACCCCCATTTCAGGTACTGCAGGGTCAAGCAAGGCCTTTTCTGACACCGCCCCACTCCAAGCAGGGTAGGAGTGCACAGGAAGCTGGGAAGTGACACAGCTGGAACAGCTGTTAACTTGTGTTGTGCTAACTCAAAACATTTGGTTAAGTATTTTTGGGTAAGTCCATTACTAAGTATTTTAGTAAACTGCAACCAAACTAAAGAGATACTATAGGGGCATTAAACTGCTTAAATGGGCTGTAACAGATTCCTAAGGACTGAAATTTCGAAGGCCAAGGAGGCCCACTTAATAGGGTAATACTTGCAAGCTTTTGCAATCTGTTGCACTGACGCCATGAGGGAAAGGATGAGCACTATTTCTTATCTTTCTTCTGATTTCCTGTGTGACTCTAAATTGTAAAATACTCTCTCTGCTTCCACCTACCAATTTTTTTCCTGCAGATCATCTCTGTGATAGCACCTCTTGCTGAAGACCTGGATTAGCCTTTTCTGTGTAGCCTCACCACCTCCAGGACAACAGTAACACCGCATGAGGCTTCCTCGACCATCACTTCTATACTGCAGACTCAAGTTACCCTCCAGCAAGAGACTTTCACACTAACTTTCATTCTCCCTCCTTTGCCTGCACTACGGCTCCAGCAGGCAGGTCCACAGAAGGGCTTGTCTCTAACCAACCTTTACCTGCCCTTGATTTTAAAGTAGCAAGRGAAACCTCAGCCAGGATGCAGATGTCTGTATTAACACAGTTCTATATAGAAACATATTCACAGAATCACTGAATGGTTGGGATTGAACAATAAATGTCACATAGCTCCAATCTCCTGCCATGGACAGGGACAAATTTCATTAAACCAGGTTGCTCAGAGCTCTTTCCATCTTAGCATTATACACTTATGGGGGTGGGGCATCCACAACTTCTGTGGCCAACCTGTTTTACTGCCTCACTTCCCAGCCAGTAAAGAATGCATTCCTAACACGCTGTCTCAACTCACTGTCTCTCAGTTTGAATTCATGTTTTACATGTTGGCAGCACAATCATATCTTGCATGACTGCTCAACACCTTGAAGAGTAGCCAGGATGGGCCCTGCTGGACTTGGCTGTAGTACCTGTCCTGAAGACACACAAAAGACAGACCTCCCTGCCTGCAGAAACAGACTTTGTACGAGAGGCAGGCAAGCAATGACACAGTAACATCTCAGTGTCTCAGAAAAGAAAAGGAATTATGAGTTCTGTCCTATGACCCAAACAGTTCTCACATGAAGTAAAACAGCACCTCACTCAGGAATGGGATGGCTGTTTGGATTGTGAAAGATTTTTGCTGTTCTGGCACATATCAGCAGAGCAAATTATTGCAATCACTATTTCAAATGCACAGCCCATTTCAGTTTTGCTTCTCTCTTCTGCAGACTGTGGCTACATCAGTGAAGTTTCTCAGGTGCACAGAGAGCGCTGATCACAGAGGTACCCTATCATGCACACAGGTCATGAAGTCACCCAGCACACATCCCAAACTGTGACATTCGACTCACATTCCACAGCAACTCTGCTAGCCGAGTCAACAATCTTATGAGAAGAAGGTCTATGGATTTATATGTGAAAGCTAACAAAAACCGAGGGGACTACAGAGAGGCGTCTATCTAAGCAGCTCACAGGCTGCTGTTGTTACACACCCGTGTTTACATGCAGCTCTGGTAAGAAGCTTATAGTCCTGTTCACAAAGAATCTGGAGAGGGATTTGCTCCACACCTCCAGCAGCCTTTCTGGCTGGTTTTACAGTAGAGCCAGCACAGAAAGGGACACCCAAAGTCTGCCGAGTCTCAGAAGAGCCCAAATGGGCAGGAAGGCAGTGGAATATGTCACACATGTCAGTCTGCCTCACGGGATGGACGCTGGATCAACTCCAATATCCCTAGAATTCCAGTCATAGGCATATTTGCTGCGTGCAAAGAGAGGGTGTCTTGATCTGTGGTTGCTCTCGGGTCACACTGCCCTCCTACTGTGCCACAAGACCAAAACAAGGTACACACAAGAGACCTGGCAGCCAAGCTAATATTGCRGAGTGACTACCTTTATGTTCTTGCCCATAGAATGAAAGCACTGAGTATTTAGGGGTAATCACTGAATACCAAAATTTGCAAGGACAGATAATTTCCCTCAATGGAAAAAGATTTATGATTTGTTATGGTAATTGTTAGCAGCAAATAGCAGACAATTCCTTTGGTACGCCCTGCATATGCTGTAATTCTGTAACAAGGAGTTTTATGAGGTAACATTTAGAACTTTAGCAAGTTCTCATTTCACTATCATAGGCCTAAGTAAAACTCAAGACTAATTTTAGCATTTATTGGAACGTGCTGCTAGAAAGAAAAAGTCAAATGTGCTCACAGGAAGGCAGCACCAATTTGAATTTTTGGCTTGAACCTGTTTCTCCTTGCAACAAATGACTTTCTTCCATCTACCCACGTCAAGCAGAATGAATCTCGGCAGCAACAGCTGTTAAAAAGAGGAATTCTGTACACACTTGTAACGTAAAATTTTCCTTTTTCCCCATAATGTATTCAAAACAGTGGTGTCCAGGGAGGAGAGAGGAACACAATGACACAGCACATGTACTGTCTGTGCTGCTGATACCACAGACAGCATTCTCTGCCAACATGAGATACTTACCTTTTAACAAAAGAAGAGCCAGATGCTTTTTCAGCAGTACTTACTGCCCCTGCCCCAGTAGAAAACTAGCTGCTCTGTTCCAAGTCTAAGGAGGCAATGATAATGCCCACCCACCCTATTGAAATATTATCCTTTCTGCCCTTTCTATTTGGTTAGAAGAAACCATCTTGCAGTTCTAAGAGAAGTTTGGACTTAGGAAAAATGGCTTTCAGTGATTAATTTACACTTGCTGGTATCCTTAACAGCACCACTTAAAGGCAGGCTCTATGSATTTGGAGAATGGCAATTAGTCGTCTGTCTCCCACAGGTGATGGATGACTCAAATGACCTTTTCTCCTTTTTAACAACATGCAAAAGAATAATGTCATATAGACATACACATATAAACACATAAATATCCACACAATCATCTATATCTGCTAAGGGTGGGTTTTTCTGTTACAAAAGCATTAAAAACATTTAAATACATAATCAAGAGCTTAAATATTTATATCCCACATTCTGTTTCCATTTTAAATCCTAAGCAGTGGTTGAGAGGAAACTGATGAAATAGGAGAAAGAATTCAAAAGGCAAATCGTTCTCATGAACGTGAAGAACAAAAGCAGATCAATATTGTGGCAAGCCTATGAATATCTGKATATGACACAAGGCAAGCCTTAGAAAGTAAAGGGAAAGAATACCACTTCCATAATTTCTATTAAGCAAGCATCCCCTCTTCCCAGCAGCGTCTAACAACATGGTAAGAGGACAGTACCTCCTCAGGCAAAGCAAAGATATTCCTCTGGCAAAGGAGCAGCAAGCAGACAGGTTCAGCTACCCAGAGGAAGCCAACATGGTCACAGCATCAGTGTTTATTTTGAGGGGAAAGTGCTACCATTGAGGCTCTTCTATGGGTGAGAATTTCTCTTAGAAAGGAGTGCAATTTTACTGTGAAAAATCTGATAAAGTGCTTTTTCCCATCTAAAGATCTTCTGAATAAGGAAGCACCAACTCTAAGCTACAGTCTCACATTAAATATTGGCTGGCTAGTCACAGAGAAGCTTTTTGAAAAGCCTGGTGTCAACAGAGGAGCCGTCCAGAGAAAAAGTCTTTTGGCAGAAGACACATCAGATCAGAAAAAAAGCAGCACATACAACAGTTATAAAACGCACAAAACTAAACCAAAAGAATTTAGAATAGCCATATAATTGTTAAAAGCAAAGAACCTAGTGAACCTAGTTCACTAAAATGAAAGACAGGCTGGCTATTGACAGGTAAGAAGTTAATCTGAAATATGCTTAATGTCAAGATGCATCTCAGACATACTTTCTTTTGGATGTTTCATCCAAATAAATACAGAAAATATTTCTCTGCAATGAATGAAAAATTTTTTTAATTACACAACCTTACAAATCTGAAAAAGAACTAGAGGGAAGAAAGTGAGACAAAAATAGGGGACTCAGAAGAATGTCTGAAATTCTGAGTTGCTTTAAGAAACAGCCCACAGAACATTCTGTGGGTCAGAGTACCAAATGTTTCAAAACGTCCTATTCCTCCTTTGGCAGGAGAACTAACCATATATAAAAGGAGCAACAATGAGGAAAGYTTTCAACATCATTACTTTCAATGTCACATGTGCCACATGAAGAAGATAAACAAAAGTAGGCAAAAGCAGGTAAAACGGCGAGTTTCAGTTTTGTACTAAGATATCCAGCTTGGAAATACTGAGGAATACCTCAAATGGGGGATAAAAAATGGCCACATATTTTACTCTCTCACTTTCTTTGGTCAAAAAGATAAAGAGGCAATKAATTACTTAAACCCCATCTGAAATTTTCAGAAGCCTCAAATTAAGAAATTCATTGGAAGAAGAAATACTCTTTTCGAGAGATTGGGAGAGAGTAACTCTGTTTTTGAAAGCATTTTTAAAATGCTGTATGTTAGTCAGTGTTTATTAAACGCAATACCAAGAATATACATGAAGTTGTTGTTCTCTTCCCACTCCCGCCTTAAGAAATATATTAAAATTCATTGGATTGTTTCAGATTTTCTACCTCAGAAATAATTGGTTTTTTTTCTTTTCTTTCTCAAATACTCCCAAAGATGTTAGCTACTGTTGATCAAACAGAAAATATGATGCGCTTCAAAGCTCATTCTATAGACTATGTCTTAATATTCAACTGAAAGGAAAATAACACTTACTTTACATCAAAACCAAATTCCTGAAGTAAGGCAGGACGTCTCAGACTGAACTCTGTTGTTCTTGATAGAGAACTATTGCATTTTCATATACAGTATCAACTAAATACTTATTTGGAGAAAAAAAAAAGGCTTTGCAGAAATTCTTAAATATCCCAATGATATTTTTATTATTCATTAAAACAGACTTGTACATCACACAGAGCTTAAAAGCATGATTATAAAAAACAATCACTATCCCCCTTTTATGATTTTAAATCACAGAAGAGTTTAAGAGCTGAGCAACTTATGCAGAGGTGATAGCACTTAGATTTCTCTGAGATCTTGACAATACTACGTGTCTCATAAATCTAATTCTCAAAGTAGAGAATCACAATGTCAGCAGGCACAGAGGCCCAATTAAAGTATCCCCAATTATCTTTCCAGAGTGCCTTTCTTTACCACATTATTTGATAGACTCTCATGTACAGGTTTGAGCTGCCCAAATATAAAGTCCTCAGCCCATTTCATTCTGTGCTTCTCACAAGACAGAGCAATCACAGGGCCCATTTTTTCCCCTAGACAAAGTCAGACCATCAGCAAAAGTCTATCAGATTGTGTAAGTATCAACATGTATATGTAAACAAAAATCATCAGATCTTCAGTAAAGGCAGATTTTCCTTCAGATTATACAATAACGAACAGCTTTTGTGAGAAATGTAAAGAGCCAATATGTTCAGCATAATACCCTGTGTAAGCCCTTCAGAGATTAAACTACAATATCAATGTCTGCTACAACAGTATTTGTCACTATATAGTCAATTGGCTCCATGAATAGGAAATAATGTGGTTTATTGCAAACAGCAGACTTCAAAAAACAGGTATTTCGAAGTCCAGTTTGTTATGATTTTATTTAACAAAACACGAGTTAAACGTTTTCATGCAACATTTGCACTTAAGTCTTAAATAATCATGACAAACAGAAGTAGGTAAAGAACACACTAATTACAGACTTTGGTGAATATACAAATAACCTCAGCATTATAGGTTATACAAAGTAAAGAACATCTTAAATACTTCCCCAAAATACTGCAGCAGCTGAGACACAGTGATATGCCTTGCAAGGGCATAGGAATGTAATTTAGAAATCACATGGGAACTACCCCTTTCCTTTACAAACAAGACAAAAGCAACAATAAACTCCACACACTCATTTTTCAGGTTATGTCTATGCAGTACCTTGAGTTTTATCCAAACAGTAAAAGTAAGACATGTTTATTTAGTAAACAATTATGCAGTAAATCTCTATTACATTTCTTCCTTGGTATTACCTGGAGTAGCCATGTTATTTAAAAGTGGGCAGGTTTGGTACTTTTATACTGATGTCACCGATATTAATATTTCTTGGGATTTCTGGCAGATTCATATTCTTTACAGCTGAAACAGCCCGGGCTGGAGCTCCGGCTAAACCAGCCTGCATATAAAGTGAGGAAAAATGCAAGTCAGGCAAAATCAGTCACAAGAAAATTCACCAGCAATCTACACAGACAACTAACTTTCCAAGTATTTCCATGGTTACACAATTAGAAAAACCACATGGTAATTGTGTTTGGAATGAAATGGGTTACTTGGAAATATTAAACCAGAAAGAGAAAACAGTTCACATATTCCTCTTTATATGGTAAAATGTGTAATGTCAACTGGATGGAAAAGTATGAGAGGAAGGAACAGGAGGCTTATCCAAGCAGGTGTAATGTGCACATCACAGAACAGACAGTCTCAAGGTGTTGGGTGTCCAGTGTGCTGCCTTTGCCTCTTACCTATTCTAAAAGTTTACGTGGTTCACACTTGACTAGCATTGGTTACAGGTTCAGAATAAGTAACCTCAAAGTAACAAGGTGCTGAATGTCAGTCAAATCAATGAACAAACACAGACACACACCTGTGTGTATACATATACATACACATACAAAAATACATATATATGTACACACAGAGGTATTTCAAGGTGGCTTAGACTAAGATGAAAAGGATAAATACCCTGCATTTGTGGTTGATGAAGAGCATGCAGACAGATTATTTCTACAACCAAACTAGAATAACCTGTTTCCCACAGTAACTAATTATACACTATCATATCTGCATCCCTTTGAGCATTACACAACAACATAGTTATGCCAAATTAAAATATTTCACGGCACCTATTTTTTATTAAAGTTCTCTACTGCACGCAGTGTCTTTGCATACAAAACTAGAGCCTTTCTGTATAAACATGCAAGTTTTACAATAGAGAACTGATGACTTCCATTTAGTTAAGCTTTTAGTTAAAGCAGCTGCCAAGTTTGCACACTGGGGAATATTACGAAACGCTAACAATTTACAGCTTAGAGGCCTGAAGACATACCAAAATCATCTTTCCCTATTGCTTCTGAAAACACCTATTCAAAGCCTTGTTATTTTAAGGACTATTAAAACAAGACTGTTAAGTGTTACTACTATTTTTGATGTTGTGAAAAAAACAGACTATTCATTTTAGGTTCAGAAATATTTCTCCTGAAAGTTCAGATTCTCTACGCAGATTTAGAATTTGCAGTGTGGTTTCATTTCATGCTTGCCACAGAAGTGTAAAAATAATTTTTATTTTTTGCAAGGGAATAAAAAAGCATAGGACATTTTTTATAAGAAGAATTCTTATTTGCAGAAAAATATATCATATTACAAATTTTCTGAATATGTAAAAAGAATTAACTTTTATTTTAATATTTTAAAAGCAAGATTAAAAATATTCAAAACCAATAAAAATCACAGTGTGATTTACTAGTTTTACAGTGTGGCATCTTACAGGTCCAGTAAAAAGGACCAATCCACAAGAAACAAAGCAAGATATTAGGAATTAGTTTAGAAAAAGACTAAACCTGTAGAAATGGAAGATCTTTAATTTTAGGTTTGTCAAAGACTGAAGAAACCAGTCCATTTGCATACAAAGTATTTCTGAACAAGAAACACAGCAAAATGAAAGCAGGAAAAAGGTTGCGTCATATTTGATCATTAAAAAGCATTGGTACATGACTCGACTCAAAGTATAACCCTTTCAGATTCTTGGTTTTCACTGAAATTCATTGTGGAAGTGCAGGGTAAAATTACTGAGGAGTGCACCTGACTTACACAGTGTCCACCTGGTCAACTTCACAAAAGGGGACAGACACTCCACACACTTGTCAGATAACAACTCTACTTTTTGAAAGCTATAAAAAAAATATTTTCTCCTTTCTACTACTCACTTATAAGAAATAAAGTCAAGATAACATAAGATTTTCACTTAACATCCTACCTACTGTTCTTTCTTCTACCCTTACAAGTCAAAATAAAACCAACTGAAGTTTCTGATTTTGAAATAACCCTTTACATAGAAAGGCTAAAGCATCATAAATCCCTAGACTTTAGTCATGGGATGATGCCCAGAAGAAGAAACAGAGACCAAAAAGCCATAAGTCATCTATTAACCATATCTTCCCTGTCAAACCCTCCTATGTGAGACACGCCAAAGTTGGGAAAAGCATGTGGGGCAGAGAAGATAACATCAGAGATGCAGTTTTCTGAGCTATCAAATTTGCTCTCACTAACATAACCCAAATTATCTGTTCTCAGAAGTACAGACTAAGTAAAACTCAAAATGTGCAAAAAAGTATTTTGACACCCTCTTTTTCCTTCATTTTCCTTAACATCACCAAATCTATCAGGCCATTCACCCTAGAGACTCTTTCAATAGCAGTATTTTCTTAAAGGGGAAAACTTGGACCTAACACTAGCAGTATTAAGAAATGGAAGTAGCTAAAATCTGAATACCCCTGAATCTGCAATAAGTTAAAGCAGCAGTATTAACCCTGCAATTTCTTTATATTTACTAAAAAAAAGCGCAGAAGGCATGAAGATGCCCAACACTGTCCTGTTATAACTGAGAATTGGAAGTACTAATTTTAAATCAAGAGGTAACTTCCAGTGAAGTCTTACTGGATAAAACAGTAAATGCATTTAATCTTTTAAATTCTATTTGCAGTAATGGAAGAAAAATTCATTAAGCTAAATGGGGCAATGTAAACTGTTTTGCACTGAGAAGATGAAAATATTAATTAAAAGCAATTAATTATATAATCTACAACTGAAACAATGGGAAACCAGAAAAATATAATCAGTAATGACATGGTTGCACATGGCTGGCAATTCAAAGGAGAGGTGCCTTCTGGGTGACTTGGATGGAGACTCTTTACCCTAATTTAATGGATGTTATTTATTCTTAATGGACAAATAACATTTTTATTATTTTTACCTACCTGCTACTACCCTCTTTATACAGACTTACAGTCCCTGCCTCCCTCCCCAATGGCATAGGATACAATGGAGACACAATTGAGAATTATTAAAAATACCGCAATTTACACAACCACTGCCCTTCCACCCCCCTACACAGTCACAACTTCCAGCAGTCACATTTCATGAGGATCATTCCGGATCAAGATCAGTGAAGATCCCTGACAAAACTGCTCTGATTGTCAGATTACCTCTTTTTTTGACAGCGAGATTATCTTTCACTATTAGATGCTGGAGTAGAGATTTTCAAGCTAATACATTCTCTCCTCCTGGAATTCTCTGTATTAAGTGAGTTTGAAGGATAATGTATATATAAAATGCATGGCAGAATGCTATTTAGCACAATTAATGTCCACTCTATCAAGCACAATACATTTACACAGCATTTCTAAGAGAGAGCAAACAGCTCATAAAAAATGTCTAATGGATCAAATGACTGAAAAGCACTTGAACTCCCAAGCTGGATAACAAAGACAATTGAAATGCTATTATATTTTAACTCCTTAGCACTCCTTTTTGGCATGTCAGCCAGTGAACTAGTAGCAGTCCTTCCATTTCTTTTACTGGAAGTGAACTGTATTTACAAACAAACACAAAGGTACAACAACTAAGTACTTTCAGCCCCGTGTGCTTTTGAGGCATTTTCTAGAGACACCTAATTAATACAGCTTGCACTGTAACACTGAACTCAACAACTTCCACCTGCCATTTTTATCTTGTAATTCAGCCGGTAAGTTGGTGATGTGCAAAGAAAAAACTGTTCCACTTGAAAAAACAAAGCATGTAGCAAGCATTAAACATGCAGCCAGAATGATGAATCGTCTGTCACAGCAAGTAAATGACTGAAGCAAGTGAAAGTGAAGCTTCTGAAGACAATTAATGTAATTTTAGAAAGACATGAATTGCATAAAGCTGGTATAACAATAAGCCAATACAACACAGTTTTGCCGCAGCTCCTTTGTACTCTCAATTTCATTTGCTGTTAAGTATGTGCATATTAAATTTTAGGTTCCATTATTGCAAAAAATGCTTGTAAACATGTTCATATACTTTTAGAGAGCAATACGATATATGCAAAAGAAGACACTATTTCATAGATTGAAATAGACGCATTTAATAACAGGATTTTTACTCTACTGGTCCTAATCTATCAAGTGAGAAACATAAGCTGTCATTAATTTACTTAGGTCATTATTAACCACTATAGGAATAAATTTTCTTTGTTCTCATAATCAACCTTTCTTAGAATGCCCAACTGGTAACTTCATTATCAAAGTGATCCCAGCAACCCTGTTTTACTCTTTAAAAAGAAATTCAGATAATCTGGGTAAAGTACTGCACATCACAAACATTGTTAATATGCATGTATAAATAAAAATGTTACAACTATCATTCCAAGTAACTCTACAAAGAGCTAGCTAGCACTAAAACAGATATATGAAAAACCACAGCCTACTGGAAAACAAAATAATGAAGGCTAACACTGCAAAATAAGCCACCCTTTTCCAGATACTTCAGAGGTACTAAGACCTCTCTGCTGCTGGTGTTTCATAGCAATGCTTCTTTTCAGAACAAGWATGACTTCAAAGCAGCAGGGATATGAAATCATGAAAGGATGCGATACATAATATAAAGGAATGATCATGTCCCCTGCTCATGAGGTTAAATAAATGAATGTAATTAGAGAAAAACCAAAATGAAGTCTGCAAGTATATCAAAATGAGGCCAAACAGATAAGAAGACTTAAGACATACTCTTAGAAATTTTAAGCACTTGAATCACAAAAAGAGTAATGGATGGGAATGATTAATTATTTCTTTCTTTGTTTTTCATTGCCAGACCCAAAAATAAAAACAGAAAATGTGTGAGCGGAACACAGAAAAAGAAAGGTAGCTTTGCACAAAAAGAAAAAAACAAAAAAGAAACCAAACCAAAAATCTGAGACCAAGCTCCCTAGCGTTATCAATAAAACACAGACTGTATGTTACAAGTGCTGGTTAACATATTAGGCAGAGGAAGGTCACGTCCTTCATTTTCTTCATGTGCTGTAACATACTTCAAATTTAGGTTAAAATATTGCATGTAACCAAGAACTACTTTTAGCTAATGCTTTTACAACTTAGTGCTACTAAATCCAATTGTGGAGTTATATTTGTTAAATCTTAACGGTATTGTAGCACAATATCCTAGGAAGATCACATAAAAAGTAAAGAGCAAAGCTATTAATAAATAAGTTTCAACTGCTCAAGATTCCACCTGTTTAAAATACCTGCAGTTTGAATACACAGAGACTTAAAACAAGTGGAAATTAATTTTCAAGTACTGCCATTAACACTGACCGACATTCAAACTGCTGAGCTAAACTAAATGTTTCAAACAACAAATGGCAGGTGACATTGACCATAAACTGAACTTCAAATATACAGTCTCCTTCTCCTTCTTCTATTCTTTGCTAACATTCATGTTCAGGGACTGCAGTTGCCAGGATATCTTAGATCAAAATCTGGACATTCAGATTATGACAGCAAATGTACATCTCAAGTTGAGTACGTGCTGACAGCCCTTCTCATTTGATGTTCAACATCCTAAAGGCTGGACCATCAACTTTGGAAATTCTACATCATCTTTACAAATTGCACTGATAATTTTATTCTCTCTATACAGAACGATTTCAGTTTGCTGGTTTTGGTGGTGGGATTTTTAACGTTTCATTCACGTGAAGCTTTTCCTGAAACTTCCCTTTGCAAGCAGGTAAAAGTTCTTTGTTTTTAATCTGGAAATTGTAAATGGTAGAGTAAGAGAGTTTGTATTATTTATTTTAGATTATCAGGGACAAAATTCTCCCATCAAAGGAGTTATTTGTATTATGTCATCATATCTTACTTTGGTATCTGTGTGTTCCTTTTTTATTGACATTAATTAAGCAGGATTTTTTGGCTAATATTCACACAAGTTCATATTCTTTTGTTTCTTAACAATGATACAAAGAAAAGTAAAATTCTAAAATGCAGGAAGAGAAATAAAATAAAAAATATGATGTCAATGAAAAGCTAGTAAAATACACTATAGCCAATAAAAAGATGAGGGAACTACAAGAAACTAGCACAAAAAGTAGGCTACAAGGACTAGTATGGGTATTTTTACACATAATTTTTGAGTCTGGCCTACGTAATTTATTGCCTTTGACATCATTTTGCTTTCCCTTTTTGTTAAAATTACATTTTTTTCTAAAAGTCAGCAATACCTTTGTCTACCTGTCCTGTCTGGGAGACTGAAAGATAAAGGTCTGTAAGAGAGAAGAATGGAAAGAGCCAGAAAAGATCAGGAGGTTCAGAAAAAAATGAGGCCCAGCTTAAAAGTCTAAATCACACGCAGTTGAACACTCCAAATAGAGAAGAGGTAGCCCAGGTTTACCTACAATACTTCCAGAAGCTCAGAATAAAATCCCCATGACCCCTCTCCCAAAGAATTCCCTCCCTTTATCACAATGATTGTTTGGCTTTAGGATTGACCAGAAACCCATTCACAGATTAACACTAAACTGAAAGGCAGGGAAATGCATATAATACAACATTTCTGAGGGTACATATAGTTTCTTTTGTAGCCCATCCAAATAATATTAGCTCAATCACAAATCAAAGCTAGGGACTCCCTTACAGTGGTTTAATTAATCTCTGTTGAAAATATTCACAAATTCCTCGAGCTGATAATTTTGGTCAAATACATGTAAATTTAATAAACACATTCAGACTTTTTCACTAAATTCTAACTGAAAGCCTGTTTAGAAACCTAGTGCATAACTAAATAAATACCTGATGTTAAATAGCTGAATTTTGTATATTACTGAAAGCCAGATGGGCACAAGAAAAACTAAAGTATTTCTGAAAATGTAACTCAGTTACAGCTTTATTAGTTTCATCATTTCAGGTATAAAAGAAAAGGCCACTTAACCTTAAAATAGCTGCTTTACATATAAGAGGCATGATGGTGGTCTAAAAGCCAAAGGGACTAAATCAACAGTGCTGTGGGGCACAGGTGGCACTCCTATATACTACGGACTACATTAACACTAATTTCTATATTTTATTTTTTCTAATTAAAGTAAACAAAGAAGATTCACTAGTTTTGGTTTCTTAGTGACCAGCATTCAAAATTTATAAAGTTATTACTTATTTTGATTTACATGGATTTGCTTGTATCTTGAAAATATGTGTTCAGGAAAGACATACTCAAAGATTTACAATCTTGATCAAAAAGACAAAAAGAAAATAAATTAGCAATCAGGAATTTTCTGCGGATATACATTAAACAAATGATTAATGATCTAAGGAAATATTTATCATGTATTGTGATGTATCTCAGCATTACAGTAACAGTTAAATTTGAAAAAAAATAGTCACTGAACTAAGGAAAAAGAAACTATTTGTGGTGAGCAGACTGTGAAATGTTCTGCTTCATCCCAGTCACCAAGTGTTTTAATTTATCACTGCTACTTCTTTACCTTCTATAATTCTATGGCTAAATGTAAAGCAACAAGTTCCTTTCGCTTCGTATATACTTCAAGTTCTGCGTGGGTTTTTTCATATCATCTACCACCTACTTTTATACTAAAAGCTCTTAAAAGAAAGAATGACTTGTTGATGAATAATGGAACACAGCAAGTATTGCAGCAGGCAGCACTGAATCGATGTGTTTCAGAAGACTAGTCAGAGATTGGTCTACAGTTGATTTGGTAACAGAATTTACATATTTAAATGCTTTCAGATAGAACCAGTATGTACATAATACATGGTAGAGCACAAATGCTGAGCAAGTTCAGCTTTTGGGAACATGACTGCTTTTTTATCAAATAAGGAAAAGTGTATGTATACAGAAGTTATTCAAATATAATAAAAATTAAGGAGAATAACTCCAAATATTCATCTCTGTGATCAGTGCTTCATTCTGAGTGCGAGAAAAACATTAAAATGAACACTCTGGACATGTTCAAAAGCTACTGTAGAATCCTTTCAGATGCATATAGCTATGTATTATACCTAGCTTTTTCTTGTTTTTCACATGTTGTTGACCGGATATAGTTCAGAAGTTGTGCAAAACAAAGAATTAAATGCATTAAAAAACTTGACGTGGCACAGCTTGAGACTGCAGAATTAGAACAGTATACATTGTACCACAAAAAAACCTGAAAAATTCATTTTTTTCTTTACTGCACTTCAGTTAGAACTAAGTTCTCTGCGTCCTCTCCTAAAATGCCATTTAGTTCATATTTATGCCACCTGGAAGTCTGCTCAGCTGACTTCAACTTCAGAAAGTCTCAAGCAAAGGCCTGTTTAGAAACTTTGATATTATTGTTTTGATGCAATCCTCTGTGGAATTACTCCCATCATTTAGAATCCAGCACAGACTTAACAAAGATATAATAGCAGCATTTTGGCTTACAAGGCACATATGGTGACATTAAAGGGACAGTAATATCCTGTATCAAAGATAAAGTAATTCTAAGATCCTTTCTTAATCTAAATGTCTTTCCTAAACACAAATTGTTGAATTGAAAAAGGATTCCCAAAACTCTYATGTGATCCCTCACTTAGCCCATTATGGCCAAATACAGAATATAATTTTCTCACTTACTGAAGACCAAAGGCTTGGGTAATCAAAATTGCAGAATTCATATTTACTTTGAAGCGTCTAAAACTGGGCTTTAAAGTCTGTCTAGTCCACTTCAGTCCAATTTACTTCCTTGTGTTGCAGTATTTCTGCTGCTATTTATTTCAGGTGTTTAGAAGCATACTATCAGACAGGAATATGTAGTCTTTGAAGATACACTTTGTTTCTTTATCTAATTTCATTTAAGTGCTGAAGTCACTAGTCCAGCATAACAAGTAGGTTGGAACTAAAAGGTTTTCTATAACAGAAACTTAATGAACTACAGAAGTATCTTAATAACAATGGTGCACAATGCAATTAGATGTAAAAAGTAAAATTTAACCAGCAGCGACTAAGCAGTTTATTACCTCTGATGAAAGGTACAGCACCCTGAGATACACTGCAAATTTTTAGTACTATAAGCAGACAGCTTACACTGTTTAGTTTGCTATGAAGGACAAAGACCATTATATAGCATGCATTTACTTTAACCCTGTTYTTAGTTTAGAAACTACACAGTGCATCACTCTTACCTCAGATTTCTCCAGTTTATTTTGAGCATCAATCTGAGTGACAATTTCATTCATATTGGTCTCCAAAACCATTCCACCCATAACCATTTCGGCCAATATATTATGGACCTAAAAGAGACCAAAAGAGAATTTAAAAATGCAAAATATCCTACCTACAATCTGAAAAAATGGTTTAGGTACCTTGATACAGAGAAACATTCTGTAAGTCATTTAATTAATGTTAGCGCTTAATCTAAAGCCAGTTGGAAACAAAGCTCATAATTTCATATTCCTTTCTCCAGTATCTTCTTTGTTCCCACCTCTTACAAACATGCTAAGAAACTTTCACATTCTTTTTTTTTTGTTCCCACTTTCCATCCAATTATTAGTGTTTGAGTTAGCACCAGCAGCAGTAACACCTCTAGGAAGCAGGTCCTACAAGAGTAAACAAATTGCTCACAAGTAGATGTGTAAATACTCCTCCGGGCTACACCTGAGAAGAAGAGACTCTGATGCTCAGCCATCACAGACTCCAAGGTTTGGCTCAGAAGTAGAATTTACATTCCCGAGACACCTGATAAATATGGAATCTTCAGTATCTACAGCTAAGACTGACGGCTAGGACTCAAACTGCAGGAGAACATAAACTAGCTGGGGACATTGCTGAAATGGGTTTGAGCATCTCTCCTCCCTGCAGCCCTGACTTGAGGATGAAAGCTCTGGTTCATAATTGCTGCTTCAGTCTGCATTCAAACTGTAATAAGACTTCGTTTGTGTTTTCTTTTTAAAAAGGCATCCTTCTGCACACTTACTAGTAAAAATCCAGGGTTACCATGTAGTGTGTAATATTTTAATCATATATTAGTATTTAAATCTGAAGACAAGGAGTATTTTTCTAATTTTCAGAAATAAACACGTACAATCTGGTATCTCAAAAGCATAATTTTAACTATTATTTTGGACATTCTCCCCATTTCTCCATGGATCGAGGATAGAAGTAAATCTCTAAATGAAATAATCAGGACGTAGTACATCAAAAACCAACACAGTCCCTGCTTTTGTGTCATACCTAAAAAACAAAATTGAATTTGTTTTTCTGATACTTTTTAGTGTATTTCTAAAGAAATTTATAGTTAATGTATCTAGCTAAGGTGAAAATAGCCCTTCTTCAGGCCCTTTTGTGCTCTTTCAAAACCTTTCTTTCCGTATAGTTCTTACTCCTTTGCCTCCAGTCTCTAGAATATTTAACTTCTTTCTCAATGCAAACCACTCCATACCTTGGGTCATGCTTCTTACCTTTCTCTGTATTTTTTCCTACTTTCAGAGTGCAATAGTGAAGTCTAACACACAGCATTTAAAAATGTTCAAAGCATAGATGGCTTTAAAGAAGCTTGACTATTTTGTCTTGCCCCACTTTTATTCTAAAGGGACAGCTTTCTAAATAACAGCATTTAATTAATTTTATTTGGCAATCTCCATATGAAAGGAAATCACAGCTTTAACTAATAAAGTTACATAACCATCATGATCCATTGACTCACTCCTCTTAAATACATTTGCTCATACGTAAGCAGCAGCAAGATCAAAATAAACAGTAACTGTTTTTTCTTTTCAAATTAAAATTCATTGCATATACATATTAAATGTACAAATACACCTTTATTGTCTCTATCTTTTCTTATTTAAAAAATCACTATTTTTGCCAAGAAACAACGACAACAAAAATATCATTAATAAAAATGCATTAAGCAGAAATGAAGTGCAAAAGAGACTTCAACAGTGTATTCAAAACAGTATTTAAGTGAAAGACTGAAGGCACAACAAATAGACATCTTATATCCCAAAAGGGATCTGACTGTTGAGAATGTCAACTTTTTAAAATTTGAAATTGCTCTTTCGTAATAACAATTTTCAAGTGTTTTTACAAAAATCAAGAGTGCTTCCTATTTACATTCAATGCACTCCCTAAAAGTATGAATGCATATTCCAAAGAATAAGGAATTTATCAAGAAAAAACTCTCCCAGGAAAATTTGGCAAACACATTTTCTTGTCTTCAAGAAATTTGATTCTGAATGGTTCACTCATCTGGTTAGATAATAAACTCTTGCAAGCAATCATGATACTCCCAGAGATATTTCAATAGGTACCAAAAACTAGTGAAAAAACCAAAGTATTCCCTTACATCCCTAGCTGAATGTATTCTATTATTTCAGTTGTATAATAGCTTTGAGTGATGCCTTTTCCATCGGAAAGCATTAGACTCTTGGACTCAGTGAAGGACTGAAATAAACCTGCCCCTCCTCCTCACAAGACATGTGAAAATGTCTTGCTCCAGCTATAGCAAGCTTTTTGGCTGCTTGTAATACAGATGAAGAGAAGGTAAATTCTCTTCTGTATAAATTACACTCCCCAACATCCCAAGTCCTCATCTGCTACAGCATATTAGAAACACACGTTCCACCTATATTCCATTCTCCAAATGAATTCATCATACTCTATCAATATTCTAGAATAAGCATCTGTCTTGGCTCTGGGTTACTCTAAGTCACTGCTGAGTCCTGTACAATTATAAACACCTGAGAAGCATAAATATTTCCTTACAGAAATACCACACAAAATACCACACAGCAACAGCTGTTGAGATTACATAGTTTAACTCTTCTACATGCCACCTCATCTTTTTACAAGAAAAAAATGTTTTTAGGCAGCTCTCACAAGAGAGTTGCAAGAAAGCAACCTCCCACAGCTCCTTCAAGAACTGAAGACACAGAACAACTCTCATTCAAATAACCTGGCCAATCCTCACTTTTCTCAATATTAGACCACTCAAAATACAAATATTTTAAAGATTTCACCCCTAACAGCACCCACATATAAGCACCCATTATAACCAAGACTGTCAAGATCAAACAGGAGCAGCTGCTGTTTTTCCCTTTTGCACACTTGAGATACATTAACAAGAAAGAGAAAGTTAACGCATTAACTCTGAAGGCTCAGTGCATTATGCTTCTTGACAAGTTGACCATATCAGCAGTTTAAAGACAATTTAACACTTAAATTTAATTCTCACAGATACGTCTTCCTGTTTTKTTCTCTGACCTATAAGAATATTGATGAACTTAAACTGGAGGGGGAAAAAAAAAGAAGAATTAAGATGACATCCAATTAGTCACAGCCGCCCGACTAATGCTACTGTACAGTTGGCGGCAGCCTTGCCTTAATACAGAAGTTCATGTCTCTRTATTGAATTCTTTTGTTCATTTATGCTCAAGTTAAAAATCACTGCACTGGTTAATGTCACATTCAGAGCTTTTTAACTCAAGATTTCACTGGCTTTTATTGTGAAAATGTATTATTTTTACTAAAGTACCTAACTAGTGTTTTGGGTTCTTTCAGATACCTAACTTGGTATTATTTTCAGTCTGCTTTTTCTATCTTACTTTTCCTTTAACATCTTTTGCTGTTGATGCAGAAAGATGCTCACAAATGGGGAAAGGCAACTGCACAGAAAGCAACAGCAGGCACAAAATGCAACTGAAGGAATAAATTCAGTATATTAAATTCTCAGCATTTTAGGCATTACACCAAGAAATGCCAAAGTCCTTTTAAATGAAAGGTGACTATAGTAAGAGAATTTCTCTAAACTAGAGTATTAAGTACAACACTTGTTTCTAATAGCTGGGAATATTCAAACAACATTGTTTTGAAATGTTTGAAAATACACAGTCCGTTTTGAGATTTTAAACAGAAAGACCCACACAGCATTTAAATTACATAATCATAGCATATTAAATGCACCTTCCAATCCAACATTTGACCAAACACCATCTTGATTAAGCCACAGCAGTAAGTGTCATGTCCAATTGTTTCTTGAACACCTCTGGTTATCGTGTCTCCATCAGTTCCCCAGGCCGTCTGCCTCAATGCCTGACAACTCTTTCAGGGAAGAGGTATCCAGCTTGAGGCCATCTCCTCTTGTCTGCCCATGGTTACTAGGGCAACCCCCAATCTGTTACATCCCTTAGGGTGGTTGTAGAGGACAGCGTGGCTCCCTCCAGCTTCCTCCTGTCCAGCCTGAACAGCCTGTGCTCCCTCAGCCATATCTCACAAGAAATACTCTCTAGACCCCTTATCAGCTTTGTTACCCTTCTTTGGAAAGTAAAGCAGAGTATTTAATACCAAGGATCAGCTGAACCAAACAAATTACTTGATAAAAATATTACAGGATGTCATCACAGTACCTTGTCTACATGGAAGATTAAATCCAGCTCACAGACATTTTCAAAACATTTGTCTAGTGTTTCCACAAATACCTGCAAAGAGGGGGAAAAAAAGCAGCAAAGGTCAATCTTTAACAAAAATTCTGCAGTTCCATTAGGTGTGAGGTTTGAGAAAAGCAAATACAGAAATTAAACACTGGTCAGATCTTAAGGCATTAAAGGCATCTACCAAAATTATGTGATTAACATTACATCAAAAATATGTTATCTATGTAGAGGGCAAAACTGTATGCACAAGCCAATTTAGGTTAAAACTCTGCTTAAAGTCACACTGTTTTAAAAAACAGATACATCTTGAAAAACCAGTAACATAACCTACATTATAATTTTCTCAGTTGTGATTTAAAGTACTCCTTCCCATTTCATTAGAACTCAAGTATGAAGCAAAGAAAACCAGCTTTACCCATCATTGTTTTTAGTAATTACTACATTGCAGGCATTTCATAGTTAACCAGACTGTCAACTTTGCTGTTAAGGGTCAACATCACTCCTTCCAGCAGCAGGACAGTACAGACCTACTGAATCCAGGATGAAAACGGCACCTGTCTTAATGTCATACCTCCTGATCCTGTCAGGCATATTACCATATAAATTTAGAAAAGTCTGTAATCGTTCACACATAGGCAAACAAATCCTTCCTGAATCCAGAATATAAAAGCATAAAAATCCAAGCAACTACTGCACTCCAACCACCGATGCTCCCTGCCAGATATGGTCTGTACATCACCTTCCTCTGGGTGTTTCTGGAACAGATTCCTTGGCATTTATGTTTGTACCTTGCTACACCAAGAGCACCTGATCCCCACTTAGTCCAGATAATGAAATGACGATTGCACTTGCAGTGCTGAAGTTCCCGAATGCCAAATACCATGCGCCTGTGGTGAGTACTGTTACAGACTCCAGCCTCAGAGAGTTGTACACACAGTTCCCTTTGTCCAAGGGATAACTCCTACGGACACAGGTTATGTCAAGATCTCTCTAAGTTAAATATAAGATTGAGCTTAGAGTCTTCAAAGCAAATTTCTGAAAAAATCTATTGATCTTTTATTAATGGCATGAAAATAAATGGCAACTTGTTGGAAATTTTAATCAGTTTTGTATGTTTCAAGGCCATTTTCTCACAACACGTATTTAATATTATTTATTAAGCTGTCACTGTATGCAACTTTTTATTAAATTCTTAACTCAAACATCCTAAAGAAGCAGTATGGAAGACAAACACCTCATTTGATTCTCTGTTCCACATGATTTATAAACCCCACCTTAGTATTTGAGAGGCACCACGTTTCAAACTGCCTAGGTCCAGGCACAGACCTGACATAGATCACAGAATTGTTTAGGTTGGAAACCTAAAGATGAATGAGTCAGAGGTAAGCTAGCACTGCCAAACCCAGCTCTAACCCAAGTCCCTGATTGCTACATCTAGATGTTCTTAAAGCACTAGGCATGGTGACTCCACCTTATCAACAAAGATTACTTCCACATCTTAATTGCTGATCTTCAGATCCTGCTCACACTGTAAAAGAGAGAACGATCACACACTGTCCTTGCTATGATTACTACTATGAAAGTCTTTAAAATGTTGAAATCAAACTACAAATTAACTAATGATCCATGCATTTAGACTATCCTTTAATACCAAAAATACAAATCTGTCACTTAAACTATGAACACAGAGCATATTCAGAGGCAGACTCAGGACAATAAGGTTTGGTGACAAGTTAACTAAGAAAATGAATATGCTTCTGTTAAATTATACTGAAGCTAAGCAAAGCAGGGATTTTTCTTCAAGCAGTTGTTAATTCACTGCAGTAATAACAGTCTTCTGTAAAGGAGGGATGCAAGCAAACAAAAAAACTTGTATGTTAAGCAGAAAAACTACACATCTGACAACGTGTGGAGCAAAATAAATCACCAAAGATGTTCTCTTACTTTCCTTGCACCTTAGGAGAATGTAGTTACAAGAACAGCGCTGTTTGACATTAGCTGCAAGAAGAAGATTGGAAACAGTGTAAATGCAACCTCTGTCCAATGGTTTTAGTTACAAGGGCTAAGAGTTTGACACTATTCTTCACATAGTCACCAACTCTGCACATGATTCACACACTCTGACATCTGTCTAGTTCTTTGGAAAACAAAGGAACCCATTAAAGACACAGGCAACACAAGAATCCTAAAAACACCCCTGCCACATGTGTTTAGTAGCAACATGCAGGCTCACACATCAACGACACAAAAGTTTAACTTTTGGGACATTCTTCCAATAAATAAAGCTTCTATGGTAGCACTTGATTAATTGTTGGAGCAGTTACTTTTAAACCTTTACCTATTACACAGCAACCCCATCACACACTAAACAAACTCACAAATCTCTGCTTACAGTGCATGACCAGCAATGCACAACAAACATTTTTTAATCCAAGGGAAATCTGCTGGCACTGACTATTCCTTCACAGAGATTTTTCACTGACCAGGGATTTCTCACAGAAGCTTTGGAAATTTCCCCCATCTTCCATTCATGATGGCAAGCTCACTCAGAATAATGACAGAAATTACAAGGTCTATGTCTATTATAAATTATCTTTTAAAACACTAGTCAGCAAGGAAAACTAGATTTTTTACACTAACATTTCTTGGCCTGTTTTAAGATGCCTGCAATAATTGAAAAGGTAAATAAAATCAGAGTCACTTTCATCTGAATTTTAGTTGAGTCAAATGAATTGCACACTGAGGCATGCAGTGCTAAAATTTAAGTACTTCAGTAATCACTTCAAATGCTGCAGACTTGTAGCTCAATAACCAGAAGAGAAAACATATCAATTGCTTTGACACACACACACACGTATCAGTTCAGATGCACTATCTGATGTTACTGGAAGAGTAACATAAATAAAGGAGTGAAATAGCAGGAAAATAAGGATGTATGCACAATTAAATACTAGCTCCCCCTTGTGCTTCATTTTTGAAATTATAATCTTTTATGGTAAAAAGAAAAAAAACTACATACATCTCAATGTAAGTAAACAGAAAAAATTTAAAATAATGAAAATCCCAAAACCCCTACACCTTTCTTTTGTAAGAAATATGCTTTAATAAAGACAGATACACACTGGGAGCATACATTATATAAAACAAAACACAATATTTTTATTGAATATATGCAAGTCTGGAGCTCCCTCTACTCAGCTATATGTCAAAACAAAACATCACCTTTTCAATGAAGGGTTTATTTTTAAAATAAGCAAGTAAGACAAAAATGAAATAAATCATACATTAGTAGGAAGGTAAGAAGGGCAGCAGAAAGCTCAGAACACTTAATCTATTGTATTGGAGTATAGATAATGTCAAATACTAACAACAGCAGGCACAAAAGATAAGCTAAAAACAAAAGGAGTAACTCATACCAAGAATATCCCCTTCTTCTTCCTTACCTAAACAGCAATGGTAAACCTGAGGACAGAAGTAATTCAATCTGCCCTTGGAGAGTTCTCATCTCAGTCATATGCCTCTCTGATTTTTACTTAATTACCACAAAACCATCTCTGGTCAGGATCCTTTATCCTTAATAACTGAGAAAAGCATGTTACATAAACTGCACTCCACTTCCCACATGCCTCTCACTGAACACCCTTACCTTGAAAAGCTCCATTGAATTTCCATGGAAGACTGACCTCTCACAGGTTCCACTGCTTGCTCACTCATTATGTCTTCAAAGTACAACTATGGGCCAAGACACTCACAAATTCTTGGAGTTGACAGAGGCTCTTAGGTCCATAACATAGTTAAGGTACCACTGTAAAGATGGTACCTCATTTTTTTCCTTATGGCAGTTTACAGCTAGTTGTGTTTTCACACATACTTTTCTTTCATGCAATAAAAACCTTACACTTCATAGGCTAACACAAAGATGCTAAAATAGCATGACAGAATTTACAGAATCCAAAAGACTGCAAAACCTAAGCATAGCACAGATGCTGACCTATCTCCCAATCCAAGAAAACAAATATAATAAAAAGAAACTTGTGTTTTTATTTAGGGAAAAAGGGAAGAAAATGGTCAAAAATTAACAAAGTGAATTTGCCTTTCGAACAAAGAAACCCAAGTTGAAGACAGTATCAAATCTGAGGCAGAGTCTATGATTTGTAATGCATAAAGCATATTCATTAAGCCTGAGTCAAGAAGATTTACCTGTGAAACAGCTCTGACCTAATGGGGCATAAGTGGCACTCACAAAAGTATCTTAAGTATCACAAGAAAAATTTTCTGCTGAAAAGAACTGCAGACTACCATATTTAACCTAATCTCCTATGCATTTACCCACTTTACATGACAGAAATCTGCAAAGTGCTATACTGAGTTCTAGGTTTCTTTCATCAATTTACTTTCCATCACAAACTACTATACATATCTACTTACTTAGTCATACATTATATGTATGTCATAACAAAGCCCAGATGTCTTACTTCTACCTGTATTATCTCTGAACTACGGTAAACAAAGATGTATACAAATGGTTCAACACTTTCAGGAAGAAACAAAGCTTATTTGCTCAATTCAACATCCGTGTGTATATCCTGATAGTCTACACTGCATGTGTGATTGATTGACAAGTAATAAGAAACTGAGGGCCCTCTTTCAGTAAAAGATATATTCTGATTGCTACTGCTAAGAGGATTAAATAGATCCTTCTTCTGAGCCAGTCCAGAAATTAAAAATACTTAATTAATCTCAATACTCTTAATATTTAACATATCTCTAATACTCTATGCTATAATCAAATGGTTGAATGACAATGTGTAAGACAATTTTGAATCCTCAACAGCTTTAGGTACTGTGGTGAGACTGTATGATTTATAAACAAAATCATACAAGTCAGAAAAACAAAATATTTCTACAAATGGAAATAGCATTTTTGTTATTTCAGTTTCCTTTAAGCAATTATGTTGACATGTAATTAAATACTGGGGCATTTTTGGAAACAATGTGAAATACAAAGACTACAGATCAAAATCTATATAAGTATTTTTGGTACAAGAAGCAAAACATTATAGAGAAAAGTTTAAATTCTCTAATTCAAAAAGTTTGGGGGCTATATAATTATGGGTAGTAGTAAGGGCAAGCAATTTGCTTCAACATCTGAACGTACAATTCAGTTTGCACTGTCTACATATGAATATGCTTCTTTTCTCTGTTCATAAATATTTTGGCACTTCCAAGTAAGGAGAYATAACATGTGACAGGCAACTAAGCAACCCTGTACAACAAACTGCTAGGAACAGGTAGAACCATCATGTACCTTACTGCACTGTTCAGATACTGCAGAATGTTCCATGACCAAAGATCATATAAAAATCCAGATGGGAGTTTTCCTTCCCTCCTACCCACACAGGCACTCTTCTGGATCTACTGTCCAGAACAGCAACACTGGAGCAGCTGCTCTGAACAGCAGGAGGTGTCTGCGAGAAGCTATGCAGCTTCAAGAAAGGTCTGCAGGGAACTGGGAGGCCTTAGAGACACAGTGTTTCCACAGTGAAATAACCAATTGATACAGTCCCACGTGTCCGGACAGATTTTACTTATGTAATAAATCAATTCTCTTGATGTACAAACTTTTGAAAGGCTTAACAGTAAGCTATATTTACTCTTTTCTAGATATATATATATATGTATGTGTCTATGTAAAAGAGAGATCCATTTTATGCAATGACATAAATCACTTAATGGTGTGAAACTGTTTTTTGCCACATCTGAGTTCACTAACAGTGAAATTGTTTACTTGCAAGTTTTAAGTTGGATAAATCACTGGTTTAGTCAGAGACCTCTTGACCTGGGAGCATTCATATTACCAGACACGATAATTGTTACTAGGTTGAAAACAGACATATTTAGCAGTTTAAATATTGGCCACAGCACCAAGCCTGCCTGAGTGTACGAAGCATTTGAACAATGCTTTAAGGCACACGGTGTGACTCTTGGGGGGTCCTGAGCAGTGCCAGAAGTCGAACTCAATGATCCCAATGGATCCCTGAGTTGGAAGGAAACTGCACCTGGAAGCCTTGCAGAAGACATTCTGTTTGAGGTGTCAGTGATCTTGAACAGGCCATGTCTGCTCTACTGGGCTGAGCAGGCCAGATCTTCTTAATATAATCTATAACCTGTGATGTCCTTGGCAAAAATGAACTGTAGGAAAGGAATGTACTGATTCTGACTAAGAGACTGTTGCATGTTTAGGGGTTAATCATCCACATAACAAAACCTGAACAGACACAGAGGCCTGTGCTGTGCTGCAAAAATTCCTTGGCCAAGGGATAAACTCGGCCAGATCACTGTAACAGAGGAGCCTGCAGGCAGCTCCCACGTGGTACCAGCAAGCACACCACCTGCATGGCCTCGCCATGACTCCAAACTGCAGCAAGAAGTTCTCCTGAAAATATCCTTTAGCAAGAGCTGTTTTTCTTTGAGGAAATTATATAAGAGCTCAAAGATTCAAAAGAGGGAAAGCTTCTCTCCACAGACAGATCTGCTCTGCCCTGCACACTGTGGGAAAACCCAGCTGGGCTCTACTGGGTGCCACATGAAGGTGGCATGCTCAGCACCTGCACCTACACTCATCTTCTCACTCTGCTCTATTAAGCAGTTTTCTTATTAAACCATTTGTGCTGTTGAGCCTTTCTCACTGAGAAAAAGAACATAGGCTTATGGACCATTTTCCTCCTGAACAACTCCCACCCTTCCCCTCCCAATCCCCCTGGAGCAGAACACATACCTAGGGAGCATTTGCCCTCCTTTTCTAAGGCATACCTGTCAAAAAGCTCATGAGCCACACGGAAAGTTTAATCCAAAGAGATTTTGGACGTATTTACACATTATATAGTGTGTATTATTATACATATATTTATACATTTATAGTGAGTATACATATATATGCATGCATGTATGTGTGTGTGAGTCTGGATACATATTAATATACATAAATATATAAATACACATACAGGGCATTGCCTATCAAAGTTCTCATGATCCGCACTTGCACAGCAAATGTTTGAACTGCGCCACTTTTACCTGCAGCCAAAAAAGGTCTTGAAAAGCTAAAACAAAAACCAGTTTGTGCTCAGGAGGCTCCTCACTTTCCCGTCAACCTGGACAACGACTTTTCCAAAGACAGCTCAGAAAACTGAACAATCTGAAAATAAGATTTTCAGCACTTCTTGGTATGTTCACAGTATAAAAGCACTTCTTGGTATGTTCACAGTATAAAAGCAACCTTCCATATTACCAAAAAAAGGCAAGCAAAATATTTAAGTTCTAAGCTACTTTAGAGTTGAATTACAGTTATTAATAATAAAAAAAAAAATTTAAAAAACAGCAAAAAGAACTTACTTGTATGAGGTCTAAAATACCAAGCTCGCTTTCTGAGGAATCCACACAGAAAACAAAATACAAGGTGGCATAGTGTCGGTAAATTAGTTTGTTATCGGATCCACCTATTAATCTACAGARGAAATAAAACAAGGAAAGCTTAGTTAGCATCTCAGGCTAAGCTAAGCAAATCCTCACAGTAATTTCAATTAACAGGAGGCCTATTATTAACAGCTGGAGCTAAATACAGCTACATTGCAACTTTTACTTTGTGATGTAATTCCAACAGAAGACTAAGTAACAAGAGAGTTCAATTTACATTTACCACACAAGCAGATATTGTTATCCATATGGATAAAAAATGACATCAACCTGTGCACCTTTTTATTAAAATCAATTCAAACAGATCACAAAAAAACAGGTATTAAATGTACTTTCATTCCACACTAGCAGGCAGGCACTGAATAGGGATTAATCTGCTTTACAGATTAACAGTGTATGCCTATGAATCCTTACCTGACCTTCTCAGAAGAGCATCAAGAGGGGGAAAAAAAAGAAATCTGTAATGAAGACCGGCATTTGGATTACCAAAAAAGCCTTAAATTAGGTTTATGATCCGTTTCATAACAAAGAACATGTAACACTTGTGCTCCAAAATGTCTGATATCTTGAGAAATAGGACCATACTTCAAGCAGTAATTCATGATACAGTGTTACAGTCACAGAAGCAATTATATTTTTATGGACTCACTAATCATCATGGCACTGAATGAGAAGAGGTCTAAAGAGGTATGTTCTTCCATTCTTCTGTTACGGCCTTCCAAAAAAAGGCACATAAAGCACAGGAGATCTACATCAGACCACTGACATTTGCTTTGAGCTGTAAGAGGTCCACTCCCAGATAAACAAAAGCATTTTTTAGGCTGAACCTATATGGCTATGATTGTTGTGACTTTTCCTTAACTCTGTACCAGAACTGAATTACCCATTTTGTGCAACATAACTCATCCCTTTAATTTCTGTCTTTATCACAGAGAGAGAATACACAGATTTTAAAAAAAAAATCTTTTAGGTCACTTTTGTTTAAGCAAATTGCTCTGCATTAACGGTTGTTAGGGAGCAGGGATGGGGGTAAGGAAGGGGAACCCTTTGTTTCTGAAGAGCAGGAATTATGTTTGTGTATCAGACAACACTTTTACAAACAAATAGGACAGTGGAAATACCTAGCAATTGAAGTTTCTTCTTTTGTCATCTATTTACCCAATTCTTTCAAATACTTCATACTTGCAGTACATATAGTTCTACACATAAACTGTTGAGTCCTTTGGGTAAACTGCAAACTATAAAGTGAACCCTGTCCTGAAAGAAAAAAATACTGAAAAAAATATTGAAATGGTAATCCTGTAACTGAGCAGTAGGGGGGAAGCCAGAATTCTGTTCTCTATCTCAGTTTATTCTTGTTAAGCAGCTGTCATTTTTAAAAAGCTCCAAATGTCTTCTGCCTTTCACTTACTGAATTCAAACCAGAATGCTTCCAACTTGAGATCATCTCCAAGAACCTGATGATAGAATCACCAGTTGAGTAGTCAGAAAAGAGTAATTTAAATKTAAAAAATAGTACGTAAAAAAATCAGGAATCATTTTGAGCAAAAAAAAGACATCCTAGCTGATAGGGTACAGCTAAGCATTTAACTGACTCTGCACACAGAAAATCTAGGTGTTAGAAGACTGATTTTCAGTAACCAGAAATTCCCATAAATAAAATATTTAACAGACTATGACAATCTCTGTCACAAACGGGAGATCGTGAGCTTATTCCACTAATTCTGACCCCTTCTTCTAGAGGGTGGCTTTTTTACTCTTCAGGGCTAATAAATACTTCAAAATCAAACACATCTCCATTTCAGAATTTCTTCAGCTAAAAACAAGGAAGATGATTCAAAATAGACTTTTTTGTGTGTCTTACAGAGACAGAACACATAAGTCTCACCTTTCCTCCTACCCTGCTTTTCCTTTACTAATAAAATATCTTGGTTGAAACTGTACTAGTTAGTGTATTTAAAACCTATTTTTTTTCTTCCTAGGTCATGCAGCAAGCTCAAATCCTGATAAAAAGGCTGTGGAATCCTACTATAAAGGCTGTCTGCTCAAATATTAGGAGTTCAAGCCAAAGAACAGTTACAAAGTATTAAATTTTCTAGAGATTTAGTTCAGTTGGTCAGAGCATGGCACTAAAAACACCAAGGCTGAGCTGTGGACTCCTGTACAGGCTGTTCAATTCAGACACCTTGTGGGTCCCTTCAGAATATTCYGTGATTCTGTGAGTCAGTGGGTATGGCAAATGCCAATACCTCTTAAAATATGACCAGCAATCTTTAGCTTGATTATAGCAAAACAACATCTGCCTGTTCCTTCCCCATCTTTGTATCTGAAACACTCATGGCACTAGATACAGCACTTTGCCTATTACAGCACTAGGGAAAAAATTTTTATTGCCTAAAACATTTTGGCACATATAGCTACGCTTCAGTTAGTAAAGAATATGTACACTTGCTGCAGAATGATAGAATTCCTTGTGTAGCAACAAATCTCAAGCAACATGGCATTTACACTACAGCTGTTAAATGCTGTACTGCAATCAGAAATAAAAATACTTGAAAGCCAGTATGTGGCATTAATTTCAAACTTAATACTTACAGTCCTCCTTCTAGAAAATTACAAACATTTTCATCACGTTTTGATACTAAATGGAAAGTTTCTCTGATAATTTGCTGCTGTGTATCTTCACTCTGTGAAAGAAAATACACTTTGCTAAACAGGATTGACAATGCACACAAGACTGTAAAACACAAAGTATGTTAGCACTCTCTACCTACCTACTTCTGAAGCCTTAAATCTGCCAGTTAACAAGACACGTATTATTTGTGTCATTTCAACACAAAAAGCCATTATTTACAAGTTGCAGAAAAAGGTATTACTGAGAAATGTGAAAAAGTGATTGTTTTTAAGGAACTTCTGTAAAAAAATAATCTAAAAGTAGGTTTTTCTAAGTAAACCAGAAGTGTTCTCAAGTACCTTGAATTTTTTTGTATCCCCAAGGTAGCCTGAATTACTGTTATCCATAAACTGAGAGTAAAACGAAGTCCCCAAAGCTTGAAGAGAGCACGGAAGCTTCAAATCCCACAATATGTAACACTTCCAGAAATATCCCAAAATACAAAGGCACCATGAGCAACAGGTTCTCCTAAGCCATGACGTTTAATCTTAGAAGATCAGAAACACCACTTCTGAGACTGAATTCTTTCTTCTGGCTCTTTAGAAACTTAATTTTAAACTTTGAATTTATGGCCACAGGTCTGCATTCTGAAAGACGAAATGATGACATGTATTTTAATTGCCATAAATTAGTTTCTTCTACCTAACTGCAAAATATTATTTACTTCACTTTATGCAGTTCTTGTTCTCATATAAATCAGCTGAAAAAGTTAAGAGTTAGAAGTTTTAGTATTATGAAAGAAGTAAGTACCTCTTTCACTGATCTGACCGAATTAATCTCTCTAGAAAGCCGTAGATGCATCTCCTCACAGAAAAAAAGGTGAGATTTGCCTCCAGTACCAGTGCAATTGACACTTAAGAATGCATAAGCTTCAAAAGGTCCACAAACAAATCCACATTATTGAAATCACACATAAAAATACAATCTATATGATCGCACCTGTTTCTGTGCACTAGAAAGTTTCTTAGTTTAATTTGCTATTCACATTCTCAAAACTTCAAAATATTCTGTTTACACAAACATATTACCCTACTTCAAGCATTAAGAAATTGCTCAAAGCCCAGTTATGAAACTAGTAGTTCAGAATGGTTTTACAAGAAAAATCTGGTATCCTCTGGCCCTTTGTTCATCTCCTTTCCCTTCTACCTCAGTCACAAAAAAGAAGGATCTGAAGTAGTTACACTCCTTTAATTCAAAACCTGACCATGCTAACTGAAGGGTCACAGTCATCATTTCTGCTCTGAGGTGTGCAAGTAAGATACATTCGTTCCAATGATCTATGAGTTCTCTAATAATCAGAACTGCAAGAAAGAGGTCACAAATCCACGCAACTGCACTGCTAGAAAACGAGTTGTTTACATAACTTTTAAGAAATACCAACTGTTTTCTTGCACTTTAATGCCTAAGCAGGCCTCAGCATATTTGCTAGGAAATACAGTACAGTACGCTCAAAACATTATCTTAAAATCTGTTGTCCTTCAACTAAATCACGAGTTTCCAGTGCACCTTCTTTCCATCGAGACCGCGCGTTTGTGCTGCATTTTCATTGTGCCTGCCTTCTATCATGTAAAACAATGCACTTTTCTAGTTCTTTACGTGTTCACGTCATCTGCAATTTCATAGCGCCCTGAGACTTTCCGAGAGGAGAGGTTCTGTTCAAGAGCTCACCCGCCCGGCTCTGCCAGCCCTGCCTGCACAGAGACAGCAGCCGGACACCGTGCCGGGCAGCAGGGCTGAGAGCGGCGCTTACGCGCGGCAGCCCGGAGAGCCAAGGCGCCGCTGGACGAGACTCCCTCCCTCCCGCCTTCACCCCGGAGCTCCCAAAGGCAACTCCCAGCGAACACAGGACCGCCTTTCTCCGCAGCCTCCTCACGTACGCGCTCTCAGCACCGTCCCTTTCCCCCGGCGCTGCCTGGGCCCGGCGCAGCCGGCAGGGCCGGGCCGCGCTGGGGACCCTCGCGTACAACCCCGCGGCCCAGCCACCGCACGGTCCCCGGCCACCGCACGGCCCCCGACCACCCCGCCGAGCCCCGACCACCCCGCCGAGCCCCGGCCCGCCCGTACATAGCGCTGGTAGAACTTGGAGAGCCGCGGCTTGCCGTGGTTGTTGAAGATGAGGATGGCTTTGATCATGGTGGGGCGACGGGGGACGGCGGCGGCGGGACGAGCTGAGCTGAGCTGAGCTGAGCTGAGCTGAGCTGTGCTGTGTTCCGTTCCTGTTCCTGTTCCGTTTCCGTTCTCGCTCCTTCCCTCCCTCCCTCCCTCTGCCCAGCCCGGTCCCGCTATCGGACCGGTGCCGGCGGGGCGCGCGCACCACGTGACCGGTGGGCCGCGGCCGCTGCCAGCGGGACGGCTCGCGCCGCACGTGGCGTTCCTGGCGTATCACGTGACGGGAAAGACGGCGTCCCACGAGGGACAAAACGCCTCGCGGAGCAGAGGCCGCTCCTCGCGTGGCGTCACTTCCCGCCAGCCGCGCCATAGCGGCATCATGGCGGAGCCCGAGGAGCAGCCGCCCGCCGCGGCGCAGACCGGCGGCCGGAGCGACGGTGGAGAGGAGGCCCCGGAGGGCGGGACCGCGGCGGGGCCCGCCGAACCGGGCCCACCCCCGGCCGGGTCGCCAGGCACCGAAGAGCCCGCGGGCGACGCGAAAAAGAAAAGTAATGGGGAGGGAGGCCTCTGCGGGGGCGGGCGGGCGCCGTGAAGGGCAGGCGTGGCGGCCAATGGGCGGCGCGGGAGGGCGGTGCGGGGCAATGAGCGGCGGGGGGCAGGCCCGCTGTGACTCGGCGGGCCCTCCCCGCAGTTGACGTGCTGCTGAAGGCCGTGGGCGACACCCCCATCATGAGGACCAAGAAGTGGGCGGTGGAGCGGACCCGGACCATCCAGGGCCTCGTGGACTTCATCAAGAAGTTCCTCAAGCTGATGGCCTCTGAGCAGCTGGTACGGGCGGGCACCGGGCGGGGGCTGAGCGCGCAGGGCCCGCGTCGTCGGACCTGCAAAGACACTGTTGAAATCTAGGCTACAGCTGCCTGCAGGAAACTTGGAGCAGGGAGCACCCAGAGAACTGTTCCAAGTAGACTCAGGATGTAATATTGAGCGAGCTGTGAGTGTGTGCAGCACGCTATGGGTGTGTACAGCGCAGTATGTGTGTGCTCGGCGCTGACCTTTGGGCTTTTTGCAGTGTTTGTGTTTCTCGACGTCTGTCAGGCAGAGCTCTGCGCATGCTGGGCAGCCGTGTGTCCCAGGGAAACATTGCTAGGCACTGTGTACCTGCTGGAACTAGGTATAGAGACAGAGTATTGGAGAAGCAGTCCAGAGGGATCAGCTTTCTGAATCTGAGTGTCTGTTTCCTTCAGAACTCACATCTAAAATAGTTTATCTACTGTCATAGGACTGATTTTGCTTTTAAAATGGGGAGTTGGGAGGTGTTTGTCCTTGGGCATCAGATTGCCAGAGTTATTTATGGATTCCTTCCTGCAGAAGTGACTAGCCAAAGTGGCCTCACGATGATACTGGAAGAGCTGGAAATACAGTTGCACTGATTTTGTTTTTCTGCAGCGAACTCTCAGTACAGTCCAAAATTTTTATTGAAGATACACAGTTAAAGCTAGCCTCATCATTCTATTCTTTGTTTGGAGGATCTTATTTAAGTATATAGGCATAAATGCACTGGCCTTCTAATTCACCTGGAAATCATGAGGGATCTGCTTTTCCATGGTTTAATATCTCAAAGAAGAGTGATAAGTATGATGTTGACCAAGGACATTCTCAACAGTTTGAGTCCATGACTATCATCTCATTACCTCAGCACAAAAAACCCCAGGAGCACGAAGTCTTCCTGTGTGGCTGAAGCCTAAGGCTATGCTTCAAGAACAAAGCCCTAGGAATTTTATATCTTTTATTTGGAAATAGCACATGATACCCCAGTGTCCACTATTGCCCCACACAGCAGACCACAAGGCCCTCTTTGTCATTGAGAATTAACTCCTATACATGTACATGTATTTTTTGGAGCAGGAAGTGAGAAGCATGACTTGAAAATAGAACAAGATGTTTCTTATTTCTGTGTTGGCCATTCTAATTGAGCAAATCTGGAATAGCGTGAGTGGTTTGGGCTGAAATAAGAGCCCAAGAGCTAAACCACTTTATGCAGCTGTATGGGAGAGTAATGGGTTTGCAGGAAAAGGAGGTCAGCATCTTTGCTTTGGCTTGGTCAGCTGGTCAGATGGGAGGGACTCCTCACACTCTTGTTGCTCCTCCATGCTGAAGTGAAGATGATAGTAACTGGTCGTATTCTGTTATATGCTTAAAGATTATAGCAGAACTTTTGACTGCAGAATGATTCCTCTCTGTTCCCAGTGGGATCCTGTGCTATCTCCATCTCTTCTCCCTCATTTTCTTGCAGTTCATATATGTAAACCAGTCTTTTGCTCCATCTCCAGACCAAGAAGTGGGGACCCTCTATGAGGTAACTTTCTTCCTGAATATCCTTTCCAAATGCATTTAGCAGGATTTGTCTGCGCGCCTCAGGCACTTGAAATATCTCACTGCCCCTAGGAGTAATAGCTTGTATTTGATTGTAGTGTAATTGATGTTCACTGATCTGTGTGAATGCAGTCCAAAGAGATGTGACTTCATGCAGTCTCTGGAAATGCATTCCTTCATGTGCAGTGTGTTTCCATGCCTCTCGCTGTAATGGGGAGCTTTCTCATGACAATATTCCATGACATGTTTATCTGATGGGAAGACTTTTTGTTTTGCTTCATGTATATGCTAGCCCATGAATAATTTTAACAGCTATTGTTTTTTGTTTTTCTTGCAGTGTTTTGGAAGTGATGGCAAGCTTGTACTGCATTATTGCAAAACTCAGGCATGGGGATGAATGACTGGCCACACAGTTGTTCAGGTTTTCTCTTCAAAAACGGAGAAAGGACTAACTTAAACTCAAGCTGTAAACACACAGAAAGAGGGATTTTTGCATTGCTGCCTATGAACATATGATGCAGATGAATAAGCAAAGACCTGGTAAGGCTATACGATCACATGGCTTTTTTTCTGATGTACATCTGGGGTACAGAAAAAACACCTGCACCTGCCATGTACAGTAGAGCCAGCGTTCTTGCTGCTGACTACTTAATTGCTGTATCTGAAGGGAAACTTTCAGTTGTCTGCAGGACTCACTGGACAGCTCTGTCCATATGTTGTACTGAAGATAAGAGAACCTTTTTATTAAAAGTAATGTCTGTTGTACATGTAGCCTGAGATTCAGTTTACTTCTTATGTGTTGTACATCTGTGGTGTACATCCTATTCTTTGTGAAATCCTCATCTTGAATGTGCATTATCTCATATTATTTCAAGACAGTATTTTGATTTTTTTTTTTGTAATATATAGGGGTTGGTATCTAGTCTAATTACTCCACCCTTTGCCTTCATCGTGTTGGTAAGTTGAGTACCTCACTTAGGATGGCACAGCATTATGAGAGGCCAATACTTCCCTCCTGCACAAATTATGTAATGTTTTGTTGAAGGTTCAACACTTCAGCAGCTCTCAAGCTGTTTCTTCTTACGCTGTTTGATGACTTGCATCTTTAGCTGAATGATGTAGCTAGCTGTTGCATCTAGAGTTCTTTAAAAAGTAGATATGAGCTGCTAAAACCTCTATATATTCTCTTTTTGACTGTTGTTAGTTTTCATGTTTAACCAGCTGTGTGGTCCACTAAACAGTAGCATGCAATTTATATTCTTTTGCTAAATCATAGTAGTGAGAATTGACTTGAGGTTTTTTCCATTATGGAGAGGACTTTGTACCTTGACTAGGGTGCTGACCTTTGCTTTTATTTATTGGGGAGCTTGGGTGTGAGGGGTGGAGATTTTTAGTGGGTTTATTTGAAGTGTCTGTTGTATAGTCTTTTATGTTTGTTTAAGCTGAACCAACTTAAATGTTAGTTGTTTGCTTGGAGAATGTTCTTATACTGGATGACAGTTTTTGTTCCTGTTGTAATCCAGTTCTTCAGCACATACAGACAAAACAGCCATTTCTAGTTTAAATAATATTTTTACTATAGTCTGGAACTCCTATTTCATACATACTGCTACTCTTATGTAGTCTCTGCAGCCTGTGTATTGGATTTTTTCCACCTGAAAGGACTTCTGGAAGAGTAATACCCAGCTTAACTTACTGACGTTGCCACGCTTTGCGTGCACATACGCTACTGTTACACAGGCACCTGCTCTGAATGCATGCTATGTGCATAGCTTGATGTATCTTGGCACTTTTTAAATGGAAAGCTTGGGTTCACTTCATTAAACTAACAAGGCAGAATTTGTTGTAAACTTTAAACTTCAAATAATCCATACTTTTGCCTGCTCAGAACCCTGATCTCATCAATCTCCATCTCTTCAAAAGAGCTCTTGCAGAGGGAAGCACTCTGATTCTGTCTGGTTGAGGAAATTGCCTGCTTGGTTACTGTGAGGCCAGCATAACCTCGACAGCCACTAGAGGGTACACAAGGACAAAGGTATTTGCATAGTTTTACCTAGGGCTCTTTTTCAATCTTTTTCATAGTATGTCCACATGCTGGCCTTACAGATATAAGTAGTTTGTTCTCCCGCGTGACAGTATGTTTACCTAAGATAAGCTACTAGTCTGGTTCTCTTTAAAGAATGTTCTGTTGGTGCCTTTTACCTCACTTGATCTTAACAAATGAAACTACTGATAAACTGCAAATATGCTCTTCAGAAGTGATGCAAGAAGGTTGATGTGTGTGTGCTGGGGGCGTTGTGTTTTGGTTTTAAAAAGTCAAAAGACATCGAGATCTTGAAGAACTATAGGTCATTATGTCTGCCAGCTAATTGTAGAAGGTTGTCATTTATGCTGAATCTATAAATAATTTTTATCCTCTGAAGTCAAATAAAAAATCGTTTGCCTCAATTCCTCAAAATGTGATAATCCAGTAATGTAAAACCCATAGTAATGGTCTGGATTTCCTCCTTTACTGCATACATTTTTGGACCTGGATAAATGAATCATGAAGCTTTGAATTCATTTATCTAAGATTCAGCTTGTTTCCTGAACAATACTTACTTTTTACTGATTGCTTCAGCATTTTTCTGCTCCTAATTTTTTTCCAACCCCAAGTAATTTTTTCTTGGGGTCTAGTTTACCAGTATACAGCAAGTACTTACTGATCCAGCCCTTGCTTTCTGTTTCCTCAGTGCTCCTAAGCAGCTGCCTTTATTCTGTTCCTTTTAATGACTGCCAGCTCCAGTTCTGCTAATTCCCCCATGTAACTTCCTTACCTTCTTTACAGAGAGAGTCCTCCTTTTTGACACTTTCCCTTTGGGTTTGTACCTTGCATCAGGGAGGTGGTCAGTACTTACCTCTGGTAGCTCTTTAAGGACCATGGACTCCGTCTGGAGCTGAGGTGTGATTTTAGGTGGCAGAAAGTTTTCCTTGCTCGTATTCTTAAGTAACAAACAATACTGCAAACATGTGAAGTAGATAATGTGTCAAGTAAACAAATAAGTGCTTCCCAGTATGTTGCTTTTAGAACTTGCAAGAGACGTGTTGATCTCCTATTTTAAAAAGGGACAGTTACAGCTTCTAAAATCATAGATTGTCCTGATATGCTTTTCTCTTTGAAAAGAATATTTCCAGTAAATTGGAAACCTAAGAAGCTCAGGTAGAACATGAGCTGTGTTCTCTGCATTTGGGGTCATTTAAGTGACTTCAGTTGCTAGAGTGGGAGATAAAGGGCATGAAAGTAAAGACTGACTCTTGGACAAATCAGTGAGAGTTGTACAAAACAAAAAATAAAARTCTAGATTTACTCAAAGTTTTGTGCTCAACTGACATGCTACTATACTGATGCTGCTACTATACTGAACTGCCAATATTTGTAATGTAATTTAATTCACTTGATTTAATGTAACTGAATTAACAGAAAAGACAAATTGAAAAAAATTCAATAAACAATTTTTAAAGACTGAGAAATAAGATGAGTTTTGGAAAGGGAAGTTACTGTACTGTTTTTATGAAAAACCTAGTAGTTCACAACATCCTGATATTAAAAAGTAATTTATGCAAAATTCAGTTACCCTGTTTCAAGTTAATACGCACCAGATGCAAACCCTTCACGCTGTGAGGCACTATTTTTTGTTGTGTTGTATTAATTATTATAATGGTTTAGAGACTAGCTTTAATGATAGATTTCTAATTTGTAGTTTGAGCTAGTCTTAAATGCACATGGAAACCTGAAGAAGCTAAATGAAACTAAAGTTACATCAAGAGTGAAATGATAAAATACACAGTTGTGCCACCTATGAGTATACTGAGCAGATGTCATCATTTCCAGGACTTTAAAGTCTCAGAAAACTACTGCTTAGATCTTAACAGAAGATGTGTCCCCACAGCTCAAACTTGAATGTACTGATAAACAGTAAAGTCACGGTGAGGGGGTTGGAAATCCACACATCCATTTTTCCTACTCCTTCCAACGCCAAAGCACCTCTGTTTACCGATTGTTACTGTTCATGCTCATTTTGCAAATCAAAATCTGCCTGTTTGCACAGCTTTTTGGCTTATGTTGCTCTTGACTACCCAGAAGTCTCAGTTATTCTTCAGAGATATTATACAACAGTTATTCAAGACGTTATCTTACTACAACATCTTGATCTTGAGGGTGAGAAAAAAAAAAGGGAGGGACAAAAATCCCTTTAACTCTAGAGTTTTTCATGAGGACTGTGACTATTACAAGCTTGTATAAAATTCAATGTGCATTAAAAAATAAAAGGTTTTCAGCCTTGTTTTGTATTGGATCATCACGAGAAGAAAACCGCTTGCCAAGAAAACCTGTAAAATGCATTTCTTGTTTGTAAAGACCCCGCTTCAGCTTTGTTAGTACCATGTTTAATATGCTTCCAAGGCTAAACGTCGCAAAACCCCACACTTTGCTCTTGCTTTAATAACGATAACGCTGTGAGATGTCAGGTGCCTCTTTTAGTTAGAATTAGAGTGACAAAAGCTCATTTAGAGATTGTTTCATCCTAAAATAGGTGGTTTAAAAAGGTTGAATCACATTTTTGACTGAGACCAAAATGAGTACATTAATGGCTTAATGTTAAGCCTGTCACACTACATCTATGTCACTAGACTTGGTAGTGCCAGGAAATTTTCTGGGACACTGTAGCTCAGTCATCTGTACAGCTGGTTGTTAGAACACTTGCTGGCACAGGTTTTGGCCTGTGCTCAATTCAGGAACTGGCAAGCTACCATTTCTGGTAGGCACTTTGGATGTGATTGGGCTGTTGCAGAGTTCAGGAGGTAAATAACATTGATGAAATCTGTTCTGTGCAAGCTGGCCCCAGTGCCAGGGATCAGTCCTTGGGATACTTGTTGCTCGGTACACAGGTGAAATTTCAGGTGAGATTTCATCCCTTGTATGTGCAATAAGAAGAATTAAACTTTGGGACAAAAAACATGGTCCCTCTTCAAACTTCAAGAACAGTCTAGGACTTTTTAAAAAATTATTGCTCTGCATTCCCTCCCTGCAATTGTCTCTAAATGACTAAATTGACAGGCTCTAAATGCCTACCAATAGCCACATTCAGCAACATTTTTTGTTAAATATGCAGATTGTAGATGGTGGCGAGGTACTAGCTATATGTCTTGATCCATCATAGCTTTCTGTATTAAAATTAGATGATGAACAGTACTTAATAATTTTTTTTTTAAGTACAGGAGTCTTGAAATCCTTGCTCTGTATCCTATGGAATGATTCCACATGCAAATTTTTTATATAATGTGTGTATATCAATTAGACTGACACAATATACCATTAAAATATAATTGCATTGAGGGCCTAACCTCAAAAAAGAATGTTTGAGTTAACATATTCCAATTGCAAATACCAGTATATGATTTAAAGCAGATAAAGATGTTTCCCTTGAATTCTGTTTGGTAACAGAACTAATAACCCTGAAGATCTCTTAAGGGGAAACCTCAAAGAAAGAAAAAAGATCTCACATAAAAGTGCACAGCAATGTTCCTAATGTGGAGGCTAGCCAGTACTTTGGCTTTCTCATGTAAATATCATAAATTTAAAAAGACCACAAATTTATTTGTCTTTCTTGCAGAGAAAAATGTCAATATTTTGTATTTTATTTATAGCATACACATTTCCCACCAAAAGTAGATCAGACTGATTCTTCCAAGAGTCCCTTTTGTGGTGTGTGGTTTAATGTCACACATCTCTTCACTGCATTGTTTGGAGTTTGCTTTTACCTTCAGGAGAGCTCATGCCCTTTAGTAGTTGTTGGTTTTTTCAGTGAATTACATGATTTTGTTTGTGGCATCCTCATTTCACTCGTGTTTTACTTCATGTTTTTAGTCTGAAGATGGTGTTTAACTGCATGATATTTGATGCAATTGTTCTCAAGCTTTTTTTGAGAATTGCTGTGCATGCAGCAGTTTTTCATCAAAGATCTCCTGCGTCTGAGTGATCAATCTCACTTTACACGACTGAGGGACAGTGTGGTGGTTTGACAGGAAACAGGATTTCTGGGATCCTGTGGTCAAGCCAATGAATGTTTAGATTTTAATATTGGCAACTTATCTGGCCACTGGGACACTGGATCGACCTCTGAGAACACAGGGTTAAAGCAGGGCTCTCCCCCTGGGAAGCTCTCTTGGGTTCTGGCGGGGGAACAGTTCAGGTCTCTCCCCCGTCCGGCTGCTGCTGCTGGGCGGAGGAGGGGAAGCCGTGCAGCCAGGTGAGGTAGGCCGGGGCTTTGGACAGAGATGGGAGGTGAAGAGGCTCCGGCATGGAAGGGTGGGAGAAGCACCAGGAGGCATCGGGCAGCCCTCCCAGGAGAGAGAGAGAGAGTACAGCCTGTGCTTGTGACTGTGTTACCTTGAAACTTGATAACGTGCCAGGCTGAGAAGAAGAAGAGGGGGGAGAAGGTGTCCAGCCACTTGTGGGAGTCTCTCCGGGCAGGCAGAGCCCAGTTTTAACCCTTTTGTGGACAATGAAAATTCTGCAGAGCATTGACTTTTCCTGCAATGGAGCAGAAGATGAAGAGGGAATTGAGTGAGTGAGATGAAGGCCTGTGCGAGAGAGAGAGAGAGAGAGAGAGAGAGAGAGATGTTGGAGGAATGGAGAAGACGGAGTGGCATTTTTTTGCTGGAATTTTCTTGTGTGGCCATGGACAGAACCATTTTTTTTTCCTGTGACACAGAGACTGCATTTAGGGGGACAGGCCTCAGAACCAGAAGAGTCAGTGTGGATGCCCCTCGGCCCCAGGGGGTGTGAAAAATATGGGGGGGACAGGTGTCCCAAAGGAGAGACTGTTTTTTTTTGGAATGAGACAATGCATCCTTAAAATACAACCCTAGAAGCAGCTTTGGTCCATGCACAGTGATGAGAGCACTGAGCATGGAAGGAAGATGTCACGATGGCAAATGATCTCTCCGGGCGGTGCTATCAGTGACATGGAGACACAGGAGGTTTCAACAGTGTTTCCAGGGGAAGCCTGTGGTACAAAGAAGGACTCCTTCTCCTCTTGATGAACTGTAGATTGAGTATTCTGGAAGGGTGGTGCAGGCTCGAGAGTTGGTGTTTTGGGGGAGGTATTGTATTGGAAATTTGGTGGGGGGAGGAGGAAAATGCTTCTGTGCAGTTTTCATTTTCCTTGTGGTTTTTTTTTCTTGTAGTTTTTTTCTTGTAGTGTAGTTAATAAAGTTTTCTTTGTTACTAAGTGAGAGCCTGCTTTGCTTATTCCTGGTCGCATCTCACAGCTGACACCAGGGGGAGGGAATCTTCATGGGGGCACTGGCATTGTGCCAGTGTCAAACCATGACAGACGGCTGCACTGATACATTGATTGATGACTACATTGAGTCGTGTAGCCCCAATACTTGCACTAGAATTGCAGATCCAGGTTTTCTTTTTAGAACCCTCTACAAACATCAGAAACTTAGGTGAACAGAGACTTAACAAAGAGGTGACTTAGTAAAAGGAGAGGAAGTAATTTCATCTGGAGGAGGAGGTGTAAGTACTCATGAGGGTGTTGAAGTGCTATTGCCTGGCCAGGCTAACAGACCAAAGAGACACAGCATAATTGTTTGCCACAAGAGCCTGGTCATTTAGACCTCTTGGATCCCACCTTCAACTAGCTCATAATTTTTATTTGGAGTTACAAGATATAAAATAAAGTACAGTCACAAGCTACATTTGCAGGCCTAGTACATGGTGCAAAGTGTCTAATGCTGCAGTTTGATAATTCCATTGATCTGACTTGAAGATTATCCTCAGTAAAGCATGAGAGAAACCTTGTGAGCTGCACCCCAGTAGGAGATGATGTGCCAGTAAGTGATTGAGCACTTCAGATGGTGTCTCCTGGAGTTAGATGTCACATCAAATGACTGCTTGATTTGCTTATACCTGTCTTTTGGGTAATAGCAGAGTTCTTCAGCATTTGTACATAAAGCTGAGGTTTTGTGATTAAAGCCCAAACACCTATTCTCCAAGACAAGTTTTTAATAGGGTACTTGAGAAATACATTTAATAGTTCATTTTTTCAGGTGTATGATTTCCAGCGATAAAAGTGCATAAAGTCTTGCAGTCTCCTTGTGCAGAATCACAACTGAGAATGTAAATACAATTCCTTTGCTGTGTGGATTTCAGCATTCTCTTTTTTATGTTGGATTTTCAGTGACAGTTAACTGCTGTATTTGCTCAGACCCTTGTGCCATGTCTGTTAATAGAATATAAGCAAAAGCACAAGTTGGAGAGACAGAAATATTGTTCCTAATGGTGTTCAGTCAGTCAAGTAATCAACTCCTGTAGAAGTTTTGGGGATCAAAAAGTAGGTTGAACAATTCCAAATTAAAAGCTGTAAACACTTTTGAATAGGAGCAAATAAAAAGTATAACTATATAAACTGTAATAAACAGCAGCAGTTGTCAACTGCAGTAGGTAGATCCAGCCTGATCTCTTACTTGTAATAGAGGGAGGTATAAAATGTCCTTTTACTAGCAGTATTTAACTAATGACCTCATCAACTTTGTGGCAAAGGAATCAAAGTCCTGAGGTGTCAGGGATTAACGGCAGTGGCATAACTATTTTTCCCCTGGATTTAAATACGAGGGAAAATACCTCCAAGCACAGGTGTACAAATAAACAGAAATATAGCAGCTGGAAATTAGTTTCTGTCAGATCCTGTGAATATTAGAATAAGACAAAAAATACTTGAAAACTTACCTCATGCTGCATTTCAGAACCCATAATTGTGATTCTTACATTTTATTCTTGAGAGACATTCTATTCCTTTGAGCAGTGCTTCCAACAGCTGCCAAAAGAACGTGAATTCTGCCTTTGAAATAAATGACAGGGTATTTCACAATAATTCTAACTCTCTGTAACCTACAGCAGTTTTAATGTATGAGGCTTCTGAGGTGTACTGAAAAATGTGCTACTTGTCTGTCTAATCCTTGGAGAGCACCAACCAAGAGCTGATGTAGAACAGAGGCAAATTTTGTTAAGAAATAAGACTCAATAGTGAATTTGAAAAAGTTACCTAGGGAAGTGACGTACTTGTTCATTACCTGCATTTGGCCTAGGAAGAGTGGACATGGCTGCTGAGATCAGCACAAGGGTGGTGTTTAAGAGATTTGGGATAGTCTTAGGTTCTCTCAGACCTTAAAAAATCTTGAAATCATTGCAGTTTTCTCTCTCTTTCTCCCACACACATACTAACAATAATTTACAAAATGCTGTTAGAGCAGGGTCTGCTTTCTGCATGCCAGGAGAGGTTCTGGAGTGATGGGTGAAAATGTACCTATTCAGTACATTGATTTGTGTTTCATTCCAGTTTGCTAGATTCCAGCCCCATTTAAAACTGGGTAAGTATTCCCTACTGCAGTGAAGTCAGAAATTAATTCAGCCTCTCAAGCTATATTGACTTTATTAATGGCACTTCTTTTTGTCATGCCTGTACTTTCATGTACAGGTCAGGGAGAGGGAAGAGAAAGCAGGTGTGCTAAAAATCCCTTAGTATAACTGTCTGCAAGGGAAACTGCAAGTTGCCAATGTAGTGAGCACCTTTGAGCCTCAGAGCTACAGCAGCCCACATCACCAGTCTCCTTACTTCCAGATCAATAATCATAAGGCAGACCTGAAGAGCTGAACCTTTTTTCCTCTTTAAGAAAGAATAGATGGATTTTCTTCAAACACTGTTCTATGGTGAATAGTGAATTCTGTTGCCAGAATTCATGAATAATAACAGCTTTATAACTAATAACAGATTAATTACAACTAATAACACACTAATAACAGATTTCATTAACAGCTGAAGTGGAAGGAGGACGGCTGGTGTGGTATCTACTTGTTCTGGTGCCAGGGTATAGATTGGATAGACTGAAGAGCGTGAGGATGGTCTGTTGTTTTAGCACTGTTTTGTCCCATTCACTGTTTCGGGGTGTCATTCTGAGTGCTAATGGTTACGGCAGCCCTAAATGTTCCTGCAGAGTGCACTGGCTTTCAAGAAGCAGCACTATCAACGGGCAGGCTGTCTGTAAGCAATCTCCAGCAGCAATCTTCTGTGTGCTTGAAATGGCTGTGTGTCTTGTTTTGCTTTTCAGTAGACCTTTTAGATGCATTTTTTCAAACCAACGTGTAAGTAACGGAGGCAGCGGCAGGGCGCGCTCCCCGGCAGAGGGAGAGAGATGCTTTCCGCCCGGCAGCAATAGCCACTTCTATTTCCCTCGCCGGGATACCGGAGCGCCAGACGCCCGCCGGCCCGACCTTCCCCGCTTCGCCCGGGCTCCGGCGGAGCAGCAGCAGCGGGCGGTGCGAGGAGGCTCTGCAGCCGCCTCCTGCTGCCCCCGCCCGCCGGGGTCGGTGGCCGCGCTCACGGGGACGGGGACGGGCAGCTGTCCGTGGGCCCGCCCGCCGGGGCGGTGGTGAACTCCCGCCGTGCCTCCCGGCGCATAAAGGCAGGCGGCGGGGGCCGGCCCGGGGCAGCGGCTGGCGGCGGCACTGGAGTGACCGGCGATGATGGAGCAGCCGGTGCAGACGGAGACCTGGAAGGCGCGGAGCCTGGAGGAGCTGATCCGTATCCTCCATCAGATATTCGCCGAGGATAAAGTCAGCGTGGACGAGGTCCAGGCGCTGATGGAGTCGTACGAGAGCAACTCCGAGGAGTGGCTGCAGTACGCCAAGTTCGACCAGTACAGGTAGAGAGCACCCCGGAGCAGGGAGCCCCCGGCCGCGCAAGCGGCGGCGGCGGCGAGGCAGAGCCGCAGACGAGGACAGGGATCAGCAGGGACGCCGGGCGAGCCCCTCCCGCGCCCGCCTCGACCCGGCCGACAACTGCTCCGGCCCCGCCGAGGGGCCGCAGGGCAGAGGCCGCGGGGCGGGGGTCGCGGCGGGGCCGGGGGCGGGGAGCGGGCGGAGCGGGCGCGGCCAATGGCGGCCCCGGGGCTTCGGCTCGGGCGGCTCCCCTCCGGCAGGGGGCCGCGATGGCCGGGGGAGACGAAGCGGCGTGCCGCAGACCCCGAAATAAGCGAAAAACCACAAAGCTGGGAGAAGGAGCCCGGGAGAAGCGCGCGGGGGGCGCGCAGAGGGACCCGCGCTCAGGGCGTGCTCGGGGTCTGTGGCCGAGCCGGTGCCTGTCTGCGTGCCCTGCCGTGCCGGCGGGCCGGGAGCTGCCCCGGGCTCCGGCGGAGTGCAGACCGAGGCTTTCTGCTGCTCACCGGCTGGAAGGAAAATTCCTGTCGGGGTTCTAACTCCTCTTATTCTGCCAACAACTGATTTATCTCTGCCGCTGTTGGCTTTGCTGTGTTAAATTTCAAGATAAATACGTTTTATTCGAGTGTTTTCTTTAAAAAACAAACACAGAAACAAAACCCCACTCAAACACTTCAAACTCCAAAACTTCTTTTTAACTGTGGCATTGTTACAGCATCATTTTAACTTGACTTTTTTAGCCTCCTTTCTCCTCCCTGTGGCTATCTTCCATGTGGAACAAATCATGACATTTGTAACAGAACATAGGAAACTAAGAGTCAGGAAAACAAATTGTTTTAACATTGGTTGTGGCAACCTTTTATTTATATATTTATTTATTATTTGTTATTTATTAATTGATTTTTGTCCAGCCAGACCTGTACAGAAATAACAGCACTTGAGAAGTTTTGTCAAATGCCAGCATTGATTAATTGTTGTCTGATAGCATAGGAGAAATATATCTACGTAACGTATGTACATGTTGTGGATGCAGTGAGAGGCAGTGTATAGATATAGATGTTTCCTTTGAAAGTAGTTCTTTGTGAGCATCCTTTCTTGAGTAAAATAGAGTGGACTTACGGGGATACTAATTTGAAAGTATTCAATTGAAATCAGTGCACTTTCTGTGTGCCCTTGCTTGCATTTTTCAGGTCAGACTGAGGCATACCATGGTAGGCATAAATATTTTCTTTACTTGGCGAATTGCAAATACTCATGGCTACTGCTAAAATTAAATCTGAAGGTCTCCCACTGAGCTACTTGTACCATAGCATCAGACCCAGATCAGAAGGGTCATGCTATGGGAAGCAGTACAGCAAAATCCAAATCCCTTCTCTAGTGAACTTTTCAATTGAACAAGATGATCAGCCATTCACGGGAGACTTAAAGGAGAGTAAAAGGAAACAAACATAAGATGTTATTTGAAAAGAAATTTTGCTCTAATAAACTTTGTTTAGAAGTAGATGCTGGCAATACATCCCTCACAGGTGCTTTATCCACACGAAAATGCTACAATACAAGACATGGAACTTTCAGGAACAGAGTGGGAGGACCATGTGCAGGAAGTCTGGCATCTTCATTCTTTGTTATTTTGGCTTTGTACAAATGAGTTCTGTGTAAGAGAAGGAAAGCCAAGAATATCAGAAAAGGAACTGCAGAAGAATGTAACTATGTATTTTTCTTGTTTCATTGCAGTCCTCTGTTTCTAATTATAAGCCAGCTGCTGAAGTGACTTCATTCAATAACCATTTTGATTTGATCCTGTCTACCACTCTAGTCTGACTCACAGTTCCCAAACTCCAATCATCTATGCAATTCAAAAGAAATAGTATTCAAAATACTAGGTATTCCTTTTCCTTTCCAGAAAAATAACTCTTACCAAAAAACGCCAAATTTATAAATACAATTTCATTTTTTCTGAGTAAAACTTACATTTCAAGAAAACAGAAGAAAAATAGTTTTTGTATGTCACAACCTTCTTTCATAAACATGTTTGTGTAATTTTCTCTTTTATAGACATATTAGTACAGTTAAGAGCAAACACTTTGTATTTCAGGTACACAAGAAATCTTGTGGACAGTGGAAATGGAAAGTTCAACTTGATGATCTTGTGCTGGGGTGAAGGTCATGGCAGGTTTGTATTTAAAAATTATGATTTTAGCAAACATATAAATTCCCCATATCTTTTGTATCTTTATCATACAAAATAGACGAAAAATAAATAAGTCCTATGGGAGCTATCAGAAGGTGTCTGGAAAGTAAGCAGTGCAGAGCTCATATTAATATAGCAGTCCTGAATATCTGCTGTAACTTTTGCAAGTTTGTAGTCCATGGCCATTTGTAAAGCACTCTTTCAAAAATGCTTGTTCTTCTACAAAAGCTAAGCTTCTCTCCTGTTTTTAGTCCCAGAGATATGACCCTGTTCAACCTATCCCATACAACAAACCCATATAATGCCCAGCCTCAGAAGCAGGACTAGGTGCAGTTTAAATAGTCTTCATTCTTTCAAGGTGTTTAAATCTGCCTTTGTGGCAAGATGAGAAAAGTAGATTTGGATTAGGACTGCCGATAGGGAGGAGGGAGCCCCTTTCCAGAACTGTTTGGCTTTCTCTAGGTTCGTGCATCCCATCTCTTCCCTCAAAATGGATCATAATGCTGACGTGGCCTTCCAAGTCATGTGCATAGACTGTACACTTGGTTGTGTTGTCCTACTCTATGTCAGGGCAGGATCTGTCTCTTGGAAGGTCTTTCACAAAGTGTGGGCTGAAGCAAAAAATACAATAGTAAATATGCAGGTTTTGGACTGAATATTCTCACATCTAAATAGAAAACCTAAGGAGATGTTGGAATAGGGTTTTTTGTTTGTTGCAATTGATCATGTACGGCATTCTTTAGAGGATGCCATAGTATGAAACTCAGAGCAATACAGAAACTGAGCTCATCACCTCTACTCCTCCTAGGCTATTCCCACACAGCCTGTAATTTATGTTAAACTGGATGGGCATTAACTTAACTTACATTAAGTTGGACAGGCATTTATTACAGCTAGACTGAGACAAGCTGGTTTTGCTTCCTGCAAGAAAAAGGTCAGATTTTCTCATGTTATTTGGAATGACCGTGACAGAGTGGCATTTGTGAAGTGTTCTGTGCCTGAAGCAAGCTCTGCTCTCTCAGCCTCTCAGTTTGCAAGAAATCCTAATTTTTGCTGAATAGAAACAGTAATGTACAAGTACCACGTTTTTGATTGAAACTCATTAGTGYTGTACTTCAGAGGGTTAAATTCCCTCTTCTCCTTTGCCCCGATGAATGGAGAGCTCTCCTTTTGTCCTAATCCTGTTTACGTCTATAACAGTTACTCCTGCACTTAAAGAAAAATAAACCAATACTAAACTAAATATCTAACCCATATGTAATCTCTAAATGTGGCAAATAAAACATGCTTCAGAGCAAGAAGAGAGATCAAGAAAGCAAACAAATCCTACAAGATTCTATTGAGTTTTAACATGAAAATGCCAGTGAAATTAACAGCTTAGTATAGCTGGTTGTATTTATAAATATATATTGTATTGTTTTATTTATTAATATAGCTGGTGGTACCTCTCACTCTCAGAGTGAGAAGTACGGCATTTTTTTTCAACAATGCATGTGAATCCCAGCAGTAAAGGGGCTATAGAAATTAAGCAGCATTAGCTCATTTCTTCAAATTTTGGGAGTGAGCATGGTGGATTTGCAGAGATCAGGTATACTTGCAAGTTTATATCAGCCTTTTCCTGGGATCATGGTAGAAGCATTGTTTTGTTTCTTGGCCCAGAAGAGTTTTTGCATTCTGGAGAAATTTTCAGCCCTACTCCTTTCTCCAGACTTTCTTTGTGGTTCTCCATATTGATGTCATAGGCTGACCAATATCTGACTCTTCTCCAAATCCTGCTGTGTATGAACTTAGCTCAATATATTTCCATAGCAGCAGTGTAGGTAGACATCCCTTAATGCACGTCCCTTGTGGAATGGAATTTCATTCTAAGGTTTTGTCCCCATACAATATGCTACATTGTCTGTCTTGCACTGAAATGAAATATGTGTATCACACTGAGTTTGGTTATTCTTTTTTACATATATAGCAGTATCCATGATCACACTGACTCACACTGCTTTATGAAGATCCTCCAGGGAAATCTAAAGGAGACTCTCTTTGAATGGCCTGAGAAAAAAGGAAATGGTGAAATGACTAAGAAATCAGAACGAGTTTTGAGGGAAAATCAATGTGCCTACATTAATGGTAAGATATTAAGCTTGTTTTGACAATTATCTCTTCATGAGTCTTATTCCTAACAGAAGAGTTCATCTACTTTTTAGTCTCCTACATTTAACAGTATAATACCTATGGCTCTATGCACAGTTTAAGAACGTAACTCTTTAGACTCTGCACAAGCCTGTATTTAGATTCATTAAAATAAACAACGGCATCAAAAATGTGCTTTTCACTCACTCTTAAAACATTGTAGCAATTGCTTGTGGCAATAATAATAATAATAATAATAATAATAATAATAATAATAATAATAATAATAAAATAATATACTAGGTATCTCCTATAGTCCAAGCAGCCTTTAGTATTGTGCCCCTGATGATTATGTGAAATTGCTTGTAAATATAAACTTGTGTAGCATTCTTTTAAGAAATTAGAGAAGCAAAGTTTAGATAGCTTGATCATCTTGCTTTTTTTTTTTTTTGTTCTCAAAGAAGTAATCCTTTTATTCAGTCATGAAAAATTTGTGTTGAAAATGTAAAAAGTGTCTATGAAATAAATTGACCAGCCAGGAACAGAAACCTGTGACAGTGCTGCTTCTTGTCCAAATCAACAAAAGGCTGTAGTGCTGAAGTGCAGTGTGAGCAGAACTGAAATTCTCAATAAAAAAAAAAAATACACAATGTTGAGAATGACTCAGATTCCATCATCACATGTATCTGTAACTATTACCACCTCCTGCTTTGCTGGAGACCATCCTAGAGTTGCCATCTTAGTATAATGTGTGCTGGTGCTATGAAAGACCCTGCACATTGTGCTGGACCACTTTGAGTTCAACAGAACAAAGGTGAAGCTGCAGACAAGCAGGTCATCTGCTTTATATGTCATGGGTAAAACACTGGAGAGCACACCTAGAGGGGCTGACCTTGGGAACTTCTCAGCTAGAGGGAGACTCATGTTGGGTTAAGAACTTAGCCAGGGTGAGGGCACTGGGGAGAAAGACTGGTGTTCTGCAGCCCTCTGTCGAAGCTTTGCTGTGCTAAATGAAAAGACTGAATTGATAGGGCAGGAAATGGCTTGACACATCTGCTGATACTCCTGTGCCAGGGACACAGGTTCTCCACCTCAGTCAGGTCTCCCTACATATGCAGTCCTTTCCAATGCAAACAACTGCAGACTGTGTGCATCTTACCCAAAGCTTCCTCAGTTGTTTAAAACAAATTTGGTATCAGTTCTCTGAGGCTGTTTGGATCTCTGCCATGTTTCATAACAGATGTTTTGGTTTAAAAGGAACACGTTAAACAAGCAGAAGGAAAACACTGACAGTGTGTTGATTGCCATAATTACATTGATAGCAAGTGCCTTCATGATTCTACTGTGTGCTTCTTGGTTGCTCTTGTATGTAAGGGTCAGAAACCACTAAACCATATTTATTTGAGTTCTCCATTAGATGAGCAAAGATTTAGGACTTTCCCCCAGCTCTACATCCTCTATTTAGACAAAGTATGTTAACAACACTTTGAGCTTCCAATCAGAGTTAAGAGTGTACTCATGACTCTCAGGGTACCATGGCTATGTTGCACAATACATGTCCAGGTATTATATAACAAATTCAAGTACAAAGGCCTGAGCTGTTTTTACAGCAGGATCATAAATGAAATAATTTATGTTTTTACAGCAGGGTCATAAATTAAATTCAAGGTCTCTCTTAAGTAACTCAAAACCTCCATTTTAGTGTAGAATGGACATAGTTTGTTTCACGGATGTGATTCTTTATACCTTACATTTTTCTGTAATAACTTGATTATGCTTACTATTCAGTCATGATCGGAAGTGTGTCAGTCACTATTGATTAGTCGCTTTATAGGAAAGAGAAAACAAATGAAAAATGTGTTCTCCAAACCAATAAACTAGAAGGATTCATTAGGAAACAGATGCCTGCAGTAGAAGACACCATATGTCTGCCCATAAGTCCATGCCCCAAATGCATGTAGCTGACTTTCAATGTGACTGATATCCTTGTTACTTGTAAAGAAGTACAAAAGCTTTTGTCCCCTTCCCACTTCTGAAGCATGTATAGCAACAGGTCTCCTAGGAAAATAAGTGAGCTTGAAGTCCTTTGGGAATGAGAGCTAGAAAAATATTTACAGTGTGGTCTTCCTTAATTTTCTTGGGATTTCTGTTGGCCTTTATCCTGTGGCAGATAATCTAGAAATTACATGAACTGTGGAAGGCAATAACACATTTTGAATTACCTGTGTATTTAGGAATCTGTGCTAGAGAACACCAGACAAATTCCCTGTACTGTTACTTGTTGCCCATAGAAGTGTGGCCATGCCTGTTTGCTCATGAGTTACTGTTTAAAAAGTATTTTTTCTAGGCAATTGAGGTGTCATTGGATCTTCTTACTAACACAGCTTCTTTTTGCCATTTTGTGCCTTTGCTGGTGTAGACTCCATTGGCCTGCACCGTGTGGAGAACATAAGCCACACAGAGCCTGCTGTCAGCCTGCATTTGTACAGCCCACCCTTTGACACCTGCAACACCTTTGATCAGAGGACTGGGCACAAGCACAAAGTCACGATGACCTTCTACAGCCAGTTTGGAGAAAGGACTGTCTGCGTAAGTACAAGATGAGGTGCTCCTCACCCGGGCCCGGGCTCTTAGTGCTGTGGGGACAGGCACAAGGGGCTGCCCTGCTGACCGCACAGGCTGCAGTGACCCTGCCCCAGGACATGCAGAAGGGTCAGCACCTCTGCCCTTCCTGGGCCACCCCCTCTTGGATCAGATAAAACCTGTTTCCAAGTACTCTTTGACTGGTCAAGTTGCACTTCCCTTGTGTGGAGTTCCCCATTTTGTTGCCTTCCTCTCCTTCTGAGCAGAGAGGATTAATGAGACATCTGCTACTAGTTAAGCACCTTCGGGCCGCAAATGATGGTAAATACAACCTAGCCCATGGAAAGTGTGAAATAGCTGCATTGTTTTGGCCAGCATTAGTCAGGTGTGATGTTTCCTGTCTAAACTGTCCTGCCAAAAAGGATCACATTTCAAGAGGTTTTAAATCTTGTAGTTTACTGTAAATACTTCTTTAATCAATTCAATTCTTCATAATCACAATATTCACAGAGTAAGACATGCTCTGAGAGTAAGAGTAGGCCAGTTGTCTGTTGTCTGCATTTTTGGGTAATGGGTGATTTTATTTGGATAGGAAAGAAATCTTAAGGCCATTTTTGGAGCAACCAAGCTGGAATATGTGGGAGAGGTTAACAGGGTTTCAGCACTACTCCATGCATTGGGAAAAATAACTACTTAACTGTGGAGAAAAGACTGATTCTGGATGTTCAGCCACAGATGTTCAAACACTGTTTAGTTTTGTTTGATACTGAACACTTTCATTTTCCTTGAAGCCAGAAATTCAGTGCTCAGGAGTTTCCTAGAGTGAGTCCTTAGTCAGATCAATTTAAAGTTTTATATAGTTGTCAAGTACCATGTAAATTATTTAATGTAAATTATTTCTCTGAAGCCTGCCACATTACCAAACACCTGAAACAGACATTCTAGCCTTCCCAAGTTTGAAAAGTCCTTGAGAAATAAATTTGAATTTATAGTTCAGATTTTAAAGGATAATTAACATGGAAAAATTCTGAACAAAATTAATGCAAGGATTCAGTGTTTGTTTTCTTTCTTTTCCTTTTAAGTCTTTATTGAATATTTAGTACATAAGATAGTACGTGAGACTGGGTATTTTGGCTTGGAGTGTTTCCCTACTCTGATCTGTAAGCATCTGGCAGTGTTTTCACCATTTATGGGGCAGTGGATCTGGCTTACAGAAAAGAGCTAAATCTTAATCGTCGAGTCTCTTTCATGAATTCCTCTAAATGGAATTCCATTAAACAAGAAGGTGGTAGCAAGTCTGGACCATTCAGCTGCCTAAAATGACTTCATGCTACAAAAACCTTCTGGTCTCAGTGACTTGCTTTCTGGAGAACAGACTGGAAAAGCAAACTTTCTTCTGCTTACCAGATCACAGAAGGACCCAGGGAGGCAGAGATGTATAAATTATAAATACCAAGAGAGTAATGTAAAGTAATTTGTTTGTCTTTTATGAGTGAGAAGATCGGCCGAACAAAAGCACATTCAGTTCTTCCTCTTTGTCTTAATTATCTTATAGATAAAATACACATGTAAATCCCTTGTGATTTCTGGCCTCTGGCCATGATGAAGTCTTGATTAACTAACTCTCCAGGAAACACACAGTAAGTTATATAGGCTTAATAAAAAAAATAGTATGTGTATCAAAGGACTTGCCCATCGGAGTAACTGCATAGTTTAAGTACAAAACATGAGAATACTGATAGGAAAGTCCACTGACAGAAAAGTGATTTTGTGTTGGGTGTCACAGCACACCAGTTTCTTCTGCCAGGAATTTTGCAGAGGGAGGCAGTATCTGTGTGCAGCCTGTCTTCCAAGCTGGAAATTCAAGCAGTTTCTGTCAAAATGAAGTAGAGCAGGCTATCAGGGAGACAAGATAATCTGAAGTAGGAAGCAGTCCTCAGCAGTCCCTTCTGCCATGAGCTTACTCATGGTCACCCAGAGCCAATAGACAGGGTGACCTTTTCAGGCACATAGTGTCTTCTACAAAACTCTGTCAAGGAGCACTGAAAACATACACTCCAGGTATTTTTAGGAGCTACTCTGAGAACAAAGGTACACAACGAGACCATGAAATAGGCAGTGACACTTTCTTTCCTAAAGCAACAACTTCTCCTCTTTCCTTTTAGGCTACTGGAGTGCCGCAGGAGAACAACTGAGAAGCATCAGCACGTGTTTGCGTAAGACCTGCTGAATGTTTAACCAGGGACAGAAGACTTGCATGTCTTAGGCTGACAGCCAGATCCATTTCATTACTTGTACATCGGAGTTGTCTAGGGCAGCCTCCAGACCACACACAGTTTCCTCGAGCAAATGCCAATTATGGGACACTAAGCTAACTAGTGCCATAACCTGCTTCAGAGGTTAGATGCCTTTTCTTAGGCTCTAGAATTAAATAGCTGGTTGTCTAATTATAGCGCCTTTTAAACTCCACCTTGGATATCACACTGAGAATATCAGAAATAGGATTTTTAAACAACATCTGATTCTTCTCAATAAACCTATGGGGATGTATGCTCTCAATGTAATTAGTAACTATATAAACTTCTAAGCTTCCAGTCGCTTGTACCTATGGGTAGTACAGTAGATACAACTAACGGCAGTGCCTTTTTTTTTTTAATTAAGTCTTTTAGGTTTTAATGCTTTAGGCCATCTTGATAGTTTTGTGCATTTTTTTACCTTTTTTTTTTTTACAATTTAATTTGTCAGATCCTGTTCTAAATAGGAACAGAGAAATGCTTCATGCATGATGATTTTCAAAACTGATTCCACAGAGATTTGACTTTAAAGAAGACTAATCATACTTAATTCAGCTAATGTCCAGTTTCCAAAGTATTCTGTGTAGCTAACGAGGAAGAAAACTGAAATAAAACTGGATTTCTGCACTGATTTCAGCGTTTTCAACTTTCATTTCATTGTAACTAAAATACTCATCACACTTTACCAAAATCCACATTCCTCATGAAATTTTTTCTAAGTAATACACTATTAGAAAAGACTTTTAAAAGCTGGCAGTATGTCAAACATGCAAAGAATCCTGACTCAAATTAAGTTAGGGGGGAGTTCTGCCACTGAGTGTGCTGATGTTTAGTTTCATCCTCCAGATTTAGTCACAGGGAAAGAACCTTCTTGAAAAGAGTTAACTGTAATTAAACACATAAAAATCAGCAAAGCTGAGTGACGGAGGCTATCTCGTTCATTTAATGCAGTTAATAACATATTCTAAAGTAGAGAATGTGTAGCAATTCTCCTAGTCTCGTAGGTGACTGCTGGTTAGTCAGACAGCAGTTTAAATTTTATCAGTATTGGGTTGAGTCACATATTTCCCTCTATATTGACAAGCCCAGGAAATATTTACTTTATGAGACCCCATTTCCAGAGAGGCTGCGTCAAATTTTTAGAAAATATTTGAGCAGTGTAAGTGTTTTTGAATGAACCTGTGCCTTGTTGTGAAAGTGTGACAGCATGAGAGATGAGCTGAGGCTGGTAATCTGGCTGTCCTGCTCATGCAGGGTCATCTACAGCAGATTACTCAGGACTATGCCTAGTTGGATTTTGAGTATCTATAAGGACCAAGGCACTACAGCCTCTCTGGGCTTTTTGTGTTTTATCACCTTTTCAGTATAAAAGGCTTATGTTTACACAAAATGTCTTGTATTTCAGTTTGCATCCAGTGCTTTTTGTTCTCCTCATCCTTCCTGCAGAAAATAAGCAGTTTCACTTAACTAACTTCAATCACAGCAGATTAATCGGGCTTTTGCTTACTAGGAAGAATTAAAGAACAAACTTTACAGCTTGTGGACCACATGTTTGGTCATGCCAGGGGGAATGGAAGATCAGGAAGACAGCCAAAAAGGCACAGTAGATGAGAGCAGCTAGCTGTTCCAGGATGCACACACACAGAACCGCAGATAGTACTCCAGCTCATATGCCTAGCAAGTGGAACAGAGGAAATACAGGCAGAAGCGATAACAACAATCTACACGAGTTGTCCCAAGTACAGTTTAGCCACGGTAAGCATGATATCATGTATTGCATAGCATAATACAGGGATTAAGGTGTTTCAGAAGAATGTAGCTACTGGGGAGCTGTGTCCTCTGAACCTCAACATATAGGAGATAGCCTGCCCAACATAAAGGGTACAAATACAGGAAACCTCAAGAGAAATGTTAATTGAGTCCAGAGCCCTTAAAACACATACCACAGCCACTACATTTGCTACTTCCCAAGCATTAGCTAAGCATCAGGTGCTCTGAACAGCACAAGCATAAAGCTACTACCTACTAAAAGCAATATTCAGTCAACAAATATCAAGTAATATAATGGGAAGCATAATCACCTTTTCACTCACACAAATATGCTTGTATAACTTGTGCTGGTTTAAAACACAGGAACCAGTAATAGCAAAATAGTAATAGCAAAATAGTATTTGCACACTATTATGGCTGAACAGGCAGTGTATTAAATAAATTAAATTCTAGCATATGAATGTACCTTAGGTTTGGAATAGTGTTAACTGGCCATCTGATGAGGTAGCGATATGCTGTAGGCTAACAGTTAGATTTCACTGGGCAATGAACAGATGTTTAGCATTTCATATGCTTTTACCTGAAAGGTGCTATTGACCAGTGTCACTGTAAATGAAGAGAGTTTAACATTTACCTGAGTTACTGCTAAAATCTTTATGTGGTGAGACATACTGCCTCAAATCATCCAGGCTGGTAACAGCAGGAGGAACTCAGCTTAAATATGATTTGATGCATTAACCAAGACTTCAGTGAAAGAGCTGCAACAGAAAGACATAGGAAGGCAAAGTAATGTTAAGATTGGAGTGAAGTGCAATATTTACATAAATTCAGCGAATTCCAAGGGTGTGGTGTTTTTCGTTTGGAGTCTTGTTATTATTAAAAATTTAGCAAGAAGAGAAACTGTTTATCAAAGACATATTTGAGATTGGAAGGCTCTATAGCCAAGAGTCGCTGGGAAGACATATGCCATATGCAAGGGAAAAGATGACAATGGGGGCTCTCCAGGAAAGGAAAGGCCCTCTCAGTTAATTTGTCTGTGGCTGACAAGGGCTAGATACAATGAAACTAGAGATATGTTTGGGGGGGTTCACTTACCTATAAACAGCAAATGAGCAGTTCTTTTGCTTCATATGCTGAGATCTGGGACCTCTAAAGCCTCTAGCAGAAATTGTTTCTCAAAGAGGGTCTCTTGCTGCCTAAAGAGTTTCTTAATGTTCTTGTGGATAATTGAGCCTGAAGTTACCTTGTGTCTAACTCACTACAAAATCTTAGCATACACAAACCAGTTCAATTTTTTATTTAAGCCTTGAGTCTCTTGGTGTTTTAACATTGTTCATCATTGTCCATTGTTGATGTATAGAGGAACACAGAACCAAAATCCACCCAATATATAACCCTTCTTTCATTACAGTTTTTTTTCCTTAAACCACAAAGATAAAAGATGTGCTATTCACTAGCAAGTCCCTGTAGTTATTTTTTCACACTCCTCTCATCGCTGAGAGAAAGCTGTGTTGCAAGAAAATAGCCTTCCCAAGGGTAAAAGAGGTGACCTGCCTACAGTAACTGTTTGCAGAGACAAACAGAACAAATCAAGCAGAATCTCAGGGCTTTTCAACCATACCAAAACTGCTCTTGCCAGTTTTGCTTATGAAAGATTTCACTGTCCTTGAACATCAGTTGTATGTTCTGTGAATGGAGAGTAATTCCATTCACTGTCTCTAGTAAAGGAAACAAAACAACCATGGATCAACTCTGCAGGTCTTCCAGACTAGCTCTGACACTTGTATCTCTTATGAAGCTTTACTCAATAATTTAATCTCAAATCTCTGAACCCTGTGGTGCTTAAGACCACAGTATATTTCTTCAAGGATTAATGACCCCCAAAATAGGCATAAACAAACTCTTCTGACCAATTTGGTCTTTTATGCATTCCACACAAAAAAACATTTGAGAGGTTTTTCAAAAAGTAATGAAAACATCTTATGCCTTTTCCAGATCCATCTCCCCTTTGCTTTTACTCTCCAGTTCACTATAAACCTTTGATACAGACAGATAAGTACATTATTTTCTCTTAAAACTTAACTTCTTGACATTTAAGGTGTACCTCCTTCCTCTCTCATTGCAGGTTGAAGGGAACACATAAAGTTAAAATCAACTCTATCTTCACTTCACTTTTTACAGTAGGAAAAGATTCTTTCCTGAACCACAAAGATAAAGTGTATATACTGTTCACTGACTTGTGCTTTAGTTTATTTTTCATGTCTATTCTATGCTTTCAGCCCCCTGTGCTTCCTCCCAGGCTTAGTTTAGCTGTTTGGTCGACACATGGTGATGGACATTTTAAAACATAAGGGATACATGTGAATTAATGATATTTCTTAGGACATGAAACATCTTTAACCTACTTCTTTAATTCATAATGATTAGAGGAACAGCATAAGAGGATTGTGTGGCACATGCTACCCTGATCTGGCCAGTTTCCCTGACATCCATGAATCACGTGAATCACAAAGCTGCCATGAGTAAAATATATTGCCTGATCAGAAAGCAAAATTTCTGCTGCAAAGGACAGCTCCCACGCAGTATTCAAAATCAGATCCTCAGGATCTTTTGGTTTTCTTTTTTGTTTGTTTTTGTTTCTATTTTATTTGCTTTATAAAACACATTGTCAATGCAAAGCATTTGACTTTTAGAGTAAATCACTGTCTTGGGAAGCTCGGAGAGTCACAGTTAGAGAAAGAAACCTCCTCTCCCTAGTTGAAAAAGATCCCCCGGCAGCACATGCTCGGTTAACTATGAGCACTTTGATCAAATAAGGTTGCTGAAAAATGCTTCTTCCCTTGTTTCAATCTGCAGACAGGTATGCAGCTTTTCCATTAAGAAAATTACTGAATTGCTGTGTGAGTGCTTGGAACCAGATGCAGAGACCTCCTGTTGATCACTTTCTCAGTGGATGGCCCTGAAGGTGCATGTCCTAAGCATAAGGAGGGGCAGAAAGGCATTTCTTGGGGGGCAGAAATAGTTCTGGACATTAAAGAACTACTCTGTAAATGCTGACGGTCTGTTGCTACTGCAAAGACCAAGTTCACTTGAGGTCTGGTTACATACGCTTGTAGAGCCCATGGTTTGAACCTTTCACTGGAATATTGAAAAAAACTGCTGGAGGCACCCAGACCTATGGTGCATATTTATTCCTCTGGCATTAGCTAAGGCTCAGAATGAGCTTGAGATTGCTTGTATGAGAATATTTACCAAGCACACGCATAGGGAGAAAAGCACTTGAAAAAGTTTTCTTCATAGGAAATGTGCAAAATAGTCCTGTTTAAACTCAAACACTGGAGGAAAGCTTATCATCTTCTTGGGCAAGATCTTTATCCAATCGAGGTTGGAATACCTATGCTGTTGTCAACCAAATTAAAACGTTTCACACTGATTGAAAAGCCATTACTAGGATTGAGTATTTACTTCTGGTTACTTGTATTACCTGAGATTTCAAATTATATCCCTCCCTGAACCTGGTTCCTTATGAGTGTAGAGGTGCTCCTTGAGAAAAGCCCTAACAGCCAGTTTCACATCTACCAAGAGTATTTAGAACTAAAGTCTTCAGACAACAGGCAAGTATGACAGGAAAAACTTTTTCCTACACCATAGCATAGTGAAAACAAATAGCATACATCTCTGCTTTTGGACTTCATTTGTTGAGGCATTGCAATGTAGACAGAGATTAAGAAGGTCCTTTAATTTTTTTCTACCTATTTTGGGGTTCTGATATCTTGCAAAAATGAATGTTAAGGTTTATAATCTGAATTCTGGCTCCTGCTCTGTTGGCACAAAACACTTGAAAAAATAGCTTAAGTAATTTTAAGACTCCCAAACTTGGAATTTTTGCTAACACAGTGTTTAGGGCATTTTGCAAAGCACTGCAACATTCCAATTGTAAAATTTCTTAAACCAGGTAGGAAAACAGTCTCAAGGTTCTCAATGGCATTGAATTGCATAAAGTACAAAAATGTAAACTATTGTTGCCCTTTTATATGCAATGTGATATCCCTTGCCCCATTCCTGGCTCATAGAAGCATGTAATAGGCATTAGAGAGCATTAGACTGTTGTACATAAAATGAGTTAGATTTTGTGTAAGTAACCTGCATAGCCTCAACTGCTTCAGCATCTGAGCTCCTGAAAGTTTTTATTCCTACAGTATGAAGTCTGTAGCAGGTGAGTAATATGAAGTTCTTTAAGTAGAAGGGAATTGAGCATGGAGAAGTTGGTGACCTTCTGTCAAACAGGGCAGGTAGCTCTACAAAAATGTTGCAAACCCTCTGCTAGTTTTCAACTAATTTAGCTAATCTTTATTCCTGTTGCTGCCTAAAAAAATATCATCTTCCACAGACAGCTAAAATATAAGGACTTGCTCTTTATAGAGCAACTATGCCTTCTATGAAGACGGGCTAGGGAAGTGCAATCTTTTCATCCTGGAGAAGGGAAGGTTTTGTGCAGACCTCAAAGCAACCTTCCAGTATCTGAAGGGAACCTACAGGGAAGCTGAAGAGATACTCTCCATTAGGAACTGTTGTGACAGGACAATGGCTCCAAACTGAAAGGGAAAAACTTTAGATTAGATATTAGGAAGAAATTCTTTACTGCAAGAGTGGTGAGGCCCTGGCACAGGTTGCCCAGAGAAGCTGTGGATGCCCAAACTCTTTCAGTGTTCAAGGCCTGGCTGGACAGGGATTTAGTGGAGGTGTTCCCACCCATGGCAGGGGCCTGGGACAAAATTATCTTTAAGGTCCCTTCCAACAGAAGCCATTCTGATTCTATGAGGAATCATTCAGTTACCCTGCTCTTCTATTGAAGCACTACATTTGAAAATAAGAACTAGAAATATCAAATACACCCGTGCAGACAAAGCTCACTTAAAAAAGAAATAATGTTAGGTATTTTGTAGTAGTTTTTGACTCTGAAGTCACAATCTTAATATTCAATAAAAGCAACTTTTATAGTCAAAAGTTCCCAAACACTTGTGCAGGTCTTTTCCACAGAGCTGAAAATGATACAAACCAAATAGAAAATTCTTTCCATAGACTCATACTAAAATAAAGGTGGGGTTTTGGAAACCAGCTAGTTCTAAACAAAACACAACCAAATATTGACTTGCCTTTGGAATTCCCTTATTTTCAATGGCAGAACAGCTAGTTAAGAGGATCCCAAGGAGATGAGTCATAGAGTCACTGTAACATTAAATGCTAACCTTAATTATAAGTCATTTCTCTGAAACAAATGTTGCTTTCTATCTGTAAGGGATAGCTCACTGTCACTTGAAAATAATGAAGCAACTGCAAGTAACTGCATTTTCACACTGCCACTAGCTTGTATTTACAATCCCTGTTGAAAGCCAGCTGTACCACAAGCCAGAGAGATTCCAAAGCTCAGGCTTTGCCATGGACTGCAGTTTCACTGGGATTAGCTCTGTGAAGAGATTTGTGCAGTTCAGTGAGGAGCAATAAGGACCAAGATTCACCAATGGTTTGAAACGGACAGGTAAAACAGTTTCTACTTTCATCTAGCCCTCTGGACATATATGTTTCAAAGGCTGGAGCCTATTTGTAGGTTGAAGATTCTTCTGAGCCACCACAGTCTGCAACTTTGCATGTTAAGGTCCACTGAAATTAACACCAGATTTCATCAATGTAGAACAACAAATCACTGGGGTTCATTAAGAGCTATGCACGCTTTCAGCTGCACTTGGTGCAAGGTACAAAATGTGCCAGTAAGGTTACGCTCAAAAAAACAGCGAAGCAGCAACCTGTTAAACTGTAAATCTCCTCCTTCCTATTTAGGATGGGAAGAAAGAAATATTTTGGTGTTGTACAAGTGTACTCATCAACATAAGAATTTGGAATGACTAGTGGTTGCTTTAACCCCCTACACAGAGGTCTTGACCTTGTTGTTAAATAAATACAGTGGCTTGAAAGCAGCTTCATGCCATAATGAAAAGTGACAGCACATTGAGTTAGCACACAGGTATTTCTACACACTATGCCACACTCTAGGTTCGTGGAAATTATCCCATGCTTCAATAAAGAGAATTTGAATGGCCCTGGATAATGGACAGTGCAGAAAAGAAGGAAAGATGCTGACCTTGGATGAAGCAGTTCTACTGGGAGTAATTATGACATCCTAAGACCAGATTTGCCCACACAATCAGATCTCAAAAGATTATTTTATAGAAGTCTTCAATCAACTCACAGTCTTTGCTTCCTAGGAGCACAGCAGATCTCCACATGCAAGATTGCCTTGAGAACTCTGCTGATACAGAACCCTTAGAAGAGATCTGGAATTATTGATTGGTGAAAGGGCAATGGCTTAGCAGTCATTAAAAAAGCCATGCTGATTTCTCAGTGTTGTAGCTACTCATGTTATTGTGATGCAAATATCTTATACTAAACACTAGGAGTGCTGAGAAGAGAATTATTTTTGTTTAACTAGTACATTAAGTTCCTATTAGGGGTCAAAGTACCTGGCCTGGCCTGCTAGGGTAGGGGCATAATGGTTTACTGGAGCCAGTATTGCCATCTCATTTGAATGAATCATGGGTATATCTCAACTAATTCTCTTTTGCTGATTGATAGAGATCTGCTGCATCACACCCACTGAAGCATGGTTCTGGACTACACACTGGGCTCTTAAATCCTTTTGGGTTGCTGCAGCTTTTCTGGCATTTCTCCTAGAGATCAGAGTTGCTACTACCTACCTGTGTGGTGGCACAGGATCTCACAAGCCAAGCAACTTCTCAGGTAACTTCTTGTGTTACCAGTGGCTCTTCCAGATGTGTCAGTAGTTTCCATGGATTCATCCTCTGGTATCACTTTTCCAGATGAGGCACAAGGAACCACTTGTGACTTACAGACAACCATAATGGGGGGGGGTGGTGTCCTTGTGATAGGGTGGATCTTGTAACTCATGTTTATAATTCATAAATTAATAAGAATAATACTCCAGAGACCCATCAAAATAAAACATTAATTTGTACCACAAGAGTCATTAGATCAGCTAGCACAATTAGAAAGAAGGACAAGTTTCAGGACGATACATCTTCTTGCATGGAGATAATAAGCACATAGGATTAAATCTCAGGAGAAATTTATGCCTAAAATGGAAATCCACTTGTTTACAGGAAAGTTCTTGATGGAGGTGGGATTCTTTAATAGAAAGGCAATATCACCCTGAAGAAAAGAAAAGAAAATGAGATTGACAGGAAATTTGCAAAGACAATGTCAAAGTTCAGAAAAGCATTTCATAGAAGTGCTTTTGTATTGAACTTTAACTATTGGTACCCACAGAAGTAGACCTGGATGCAACGATGCTGATGTTCTGTCTCTATCCCAGTGATGTGAGAGGGAGTTTATGAGATTGTGCATTTGGAAAGGAGAGCACCAATTCAGCTGTGTCTTTTATGTTCTTTATATCTCTTAGAACCCCTTCAGGAGAGACAGCTGTGATTTAAAAATTTCTGTGAACTCTCCTGAGTCAAACAAGAGACAGACTGTTCTTCCAAGAGGTGCCTAGCACCAGAAGTGTATGGGCTATTCGGGATCTGAGACTCCGTGATGGTTTTTGTTATGTTCTGGCTCTAAACCACTTGTTTTCTTTACTTTCCAATTACTTTTCATTGCAGGGCACAATGTTAGTTCATCTCACAGGAATTTGTTTACTGTTTTCCACTATTTCAAGCCTGTTTCTGGCTTAGTTTTCAACTTGGAAATTACCTTTTTCCACATAGACACATTTTTTCCCCCTACAGTTCTGATTAGATACTATTTTTTCCACTTTTTGCTTTTCTCCTGTAAGTACCATTACTCCTGGCTGAAGAACAACAGTTGGCCTGCAGCTGTATTTTTTGTTATGTTTGAAGGTCCTCTCCAGTTAAGAGGGTGTCTTCTTTGCTGGATGCTGACCAGTAATAACTCAGTGGAGTAAAAGTAGGGAAAATAAGCCAGGCGTTTTGAAGTGCACTCTTGATGTGGTTTGAAACTTATTTTTCATTATCTTGGGTCTGTGGGAATATGCTGTCAGCTTAAAATTCCTTTTTATTCCCTCCTTCCCCCCCCCCCCCACCCCTTGTCATCTTGTTTTTACTCCTTTTTTTTCCTGACTTTCCATGCTATTTTCTTTCCCCCGTCACCTTCCCCAACACCCCCACACCCACCCGCCCCCCCCMCCTTAATGATATTTTCTAAGTATTTTCTAAGTAGACACGAGAGGGAATTTGATTTTGTGGTGAAGCTCTAACAAAGCAAGACTGGGATGTTCAAATGGATTGGCAAAGCAGCACATTCAGCATTGAAGACATATAGGTTTTTCATCCACTCTTCTACACTACAGTTTCCAAACAGCATTTCTTCAGTAATTCAGTACTTCCTTCAAATGATATCTTTTTACAGGGATTAAACCTGCCAAATAAATCTATCAAATTGACAGGGTTCCCTGTCTTGCCTCTTTCTCCTAGTCAGTGGTGCTTATAGCAAGACTAAAATAGAGGCATAGTAGAAGATTCTGTTTCCTTAGTGACCTCATACTTGCTAGCACTAAGTCAAATTCCTTCCTTTAAGTCAAATAGATAGGATATTGAGGTTACAATTAGGGCACTGAAGGGGGAGGATATTGAGGTAACAAAGAAATTGTCATTTCAGAGTTAAAAGTCAGCATAATATACAAGGAGTCCTTTTAGTCCTTACTGCTAAAATCTCAAAGGTCTTACGTTGTCAAGGGATGTCTGTGTTGTATATGCAAACAAAATGCCCAGCATCTTCTGGGGGAGCCCTGACAGACATGCTGGGCCATGTCGATAATGCATCATCACAGTACCGTGAGCATAATGAAGTAGAGAAGTGGAACCAGGCCCTGCATTGCCAGAACACGTCAAGGTGAAGTGTAACATAAATCCTAGCAGCCAACAGGAAAAGCTCTGCTGGAATATTGCACAGTAGCAGCTGGAAGACAGTACATTACAGTTAGAACTGGCTTCTACTCTAAGACTGGTTTGTTTAAGATTGGAGTGCTTCTCTACTTTAGTAGTAAAATATTTAAAATCATAATATAGTTTAAAATATACAATATATACATAGTCACACTATAGTACATAACCTTCACTCCCACTTGGGAAGGCAGAAATTTAAAAACTGTGTCATAACATGCACACACTTTAGATTTATTTAACATTTTCCATGGCGCTATTAATTTTCTACTTTCTAAATATATAAGCTTAGCTAAACTGGATTACAGAAAAACAAATTGTGAGGGCTTTGAGTGGTATGAGGGGTATGTTTTCCTGTTCTAAGCATATAAATCATACAGCGCATCCCAAAAGGCTGATCAAGATATCTTTGTCAAAAGTGGGGTTTACTATAAAAAGGGGCTTACTATAAAAAGAACTACAGTGAGAGAGGTGCCAGTTAAGGACAGGTGGTTATATGCAACCAACTGTATCTATGTGTATACAAACCAGCTTGTATACAACTCCCAAGAACTGTATCCAAATCTGTGTGTACAGATTGTATGTGTGAGATGGGAACTACTGTATAAAAAAATAGATTTAATTCATGCCTGTCTCCCTTCAAGGATGCATACAACTGTGACCAGAGCTTGAGCAGGTGTCCTGTGTTGCTTCTGCTGCAACAGAGTTAGTAGTACACTGGACCTCATAATCTTGCTAAGAGTGGAGTGCCTGGGGATTTAACTCATGCTGTTTGTCAGACTCTGCACCTCATACAGTCATATTCCTAAGGGACAGCCAAGACAGAGCATGGAATGGAAACTGATGCGCTGGAAGGAGAAGACTTATTGTAGTCTCATGTCATGGTGGACACAGAGGAAGTAGATGGTGCCAAACTAATTCAAGCCAGTAGGCACCTCAAAAGGGAAAACACCTCCCTTCAGTGGAAAAAAAAGAGCTGGAGAACTGGTTTTGTACTTTTTACTTGGATTCAACTACAAATGTCTGGTTCTCAGTGGCATTTATGAGATTACTTGCTGTTCTGTAACCTTATACACTGTAGTTGCGGTGACATGTTTAACTTAAGTCCATCCATGGGTTTCTTCTCCTCCTGCTCTTTTAATGCTTGGTTTCTTAGCGCATCTCTTATTCCTTCAGAGGTGCTCTCTTGTGCACAGAACATTTAAGCTATGCTTTGATAAATGTCTGGGGTTTTATATTTTGTACTTCAAGGTATTTATTTGGTTTGCACTTACTTTCATTTTCTTGGACTACAATTAATTTAAAGTTCTGTATCTTTACTTAAACATGAAATGTTTTAATCAGTGATGTGATAGCTCAAATTCTACTTTATTACACTTAGGTGGAGCTGGCAAAATGATTATATTGATCCAAGCTGAAGCTGGGGTTCAGTTTTGACCTTTGACATACACAGAGTTCCTGCTGATTACAATAAAAATTAGGCATATGCAGCCAAGGCTCAGCATTTGGCCTTTGGACAGAATGTGTATTAGGTTTTGCTTTTCTCTGGGAATAGAGGTTATGTCAAAAACCTTGCCTATTTGAGACTTGTTTACTTTTGCTTGTCTAAAGCAAGTTTGTTCCCATCATCTGACCCCATCTGAAAGTCACAGAGCTAACTTCTAACTTTGCCAACTGTAGTTCTCCCAGATTGCCAGTACTTTTGCATCAATGATGAGGACAGGTCACCTCACCTTGTTGACATAAAGATATGTCTTTGCAATGTAGCCTGGGGATGATACTGTCTGTCTGTTTCACAAACAGAAGTATTACGTCCGTTCCTATTGGAAATTCCCCCCAGTCAGGCACCTAGTGAAAAATAGTGGTTTAACTGTTTAGATGGCACTTAGCTCTGTTTGTACAGGAACTGTTAAACGAATTTAACAACATATTTAAAACTGCCACTTAGCACAATGGAACCAAAAAAACTGAAAACAGCTAAAAGTAATGTTAGTTTGAATGGCCTTAATAGAGCTGGCCAGATTTTTTTAGCATTTATTTTGCTGTCATTACAACAAAGTGCACAGAAAGTTGAAGGTGAGATAGATTTTTCTCATTCTGGGAAAAATCCAGTCAAAGGCACAGCAAGAAATTTCCTGTACTGAGAGCTTACGTTGTCTGAAGATAAAACCAGAAGAAGTTGTAGGGGAAAAGAAGAATTACTACACAGTTACTGAGATAAAAAACCCCAGGCAAAGAAAGAAGAATTATTTGCTCAGAGTTACCAGAGGTTGCAGTTTTCTGAGGACCTGCACTCAGTGCTTCTAGACAAAGCACCAGAGTGTTTTTCCACTCAAGTTTTGCTCCTTGATGTAACATTTAATAGCGTGCATGGCAGAGTATAAATACACATAAAACCAAATTAAAGTAGTTCAGATTAGCTGTGGTTTATGCCTACCCATTGTGTGTTTATGTCTCCCATAATGCAGGTGAAAATAGCTATCCAGAAYGGTAACACAGATTAACTTTTTAAGTAGTTATAGAAGCAGAACTGGGACAGACATTAGAAAGAAGGGAATCCCATTTACTAGCAAAAAGAGGGTTTGGATGAAGATTTGGGACATCCTTACTCATCTGACCACAGTACTGCTGGGTTGAAAGCACCACAGAACAGGGCTATGTAAAATACTCTAGAGCTTATGGCGCAGTTCACATAGTACTGGTAAAAAGGTACGCATTTCTGGAGATATCTTGTGCAATTTATAATGAATTTTTAAGGCTCTTTAACTGAATTTAGCAATGTGCTTCTGATGTTAGAATAACTCTTTCCTGTAGCAACCTCAAAGTCAAGTTTTGGAATCACCTGAATTCCAGAAAAACATGGAGAAAATTGAATTTGAAAGAATGCTGGTGCTTACATGTAAGTGTTTACATATGTAGGTACATGACTCAGGTGCATGTAAAGTAGAAAGCAAGGACTGTAAGGCATCATCATTTAAGGAGGTAGGGCCCAAAGAGGCTTCCTTCTCTATAAGAGGGAAAAATTTATTTCTGAATTTTTAAGTTTTGTGGGACTGATTTCTTTTTTGATCTTGGCAAGTTACTTGTGCAGGCACTGCCAAAGTGATGGCTGCACACCTTCAGGCAAAGTTCTTGTTGTCCTTTGGTAGGATCATTTCCCTGATTTTCCTCTGAAAGCATTTAAAACAGTTCTCCTTTATAAAATTAGTTGGTTTAAGTTTCTGTAAGAAAGTTTAAAATGGGAAGAAAAAATTGCTGTCTAAGTATTCTACTCAAAGTTCTTCTCTTCTCCCACTGTGCTCCCAAAATCTTACGCATAAGAAGTCTGAAAATGGTAATTTTTTTTTTTTTAAGAAGTGAAACAATTATTGGAGAAATGTAGGCTTTAAGGGCCTGATAAAAGCCTGTGGAACCCAACAACATAGCAGTTACTACTGACAATTAGGCTGTGATGTGAAGAGATCCATTGGCATCTCTGCTAAGAGGCTGATGACACCAGCAGAGCTTTACTAGAGAAATGTGAGGAAACACCTCCTTAATTGGGACAGATGCTGGGAACACAATGATGTAAGGCTTTTCTGCCAGACTGTCAGAGTCATATCCTCTCTAATGGTTTAAAAGTTTAAAAGAAAGTGAAGGGCAAGAAGATCTGTTCTGAGTCAAGCAATGGAGGAGCACCTGAATACGTGAAAATTCTTGAGTAAAAGGTGGGCCTCTTTCAGAATTTATCCACTAAGGAATGTGGCAAAACTATTGGGCACCCAGAAAACAAAATGTTACACAAGTTTTTGTCAAAGTGCTGGATTGGACATGGACATTTATGAACAGCTTACTACTGTCCTTTTGCTGCTTCTCTCATCTTTTTTTACTGTCTTTCTTCCTTTTGAAAAATAATTCTCTTGATATTTCTATGGATTCAACTATTTCACATTTATTTGACATGTCAGAATATTTGGAAACATTAAATTAGATAAATGGTCTCATACTAGAGAGACAATTCAAAAGCTAATATAGCCATAGACCCTTTATTCTTGGTATATTATTATATGATGAATATTGGGGCTGACTTTGCCTCACTTGCGATATGTGCATTCAAAAAGTCCACCTCTGGAAACACTTCTGAGTATTTTGGCCCATGTAAATGCCAAGTTGTTTCCACGTATTTGAAAGACAAAGTCCAGCATGTTTACCCTGCAATATCCAGGTAAGTGTTTTCATAGAACAATCAAGGTTGGGAGAGACCTTCAAGTCCAACCACCAACCCAGCACTGCCCTAAACCCTTAAAACACATCACCCACTGCCAGATCCAGATGCCACTTGAACATTTCCAGGGATGGTGACTCCATACCTCCCTGGGAAACCTATTCCAGTCTGACCACCCTAACAGTGACAATTTTTTTCTAGTATCTAATCTGACTCTCCCTTGTCTCAGCCTGAGGCCATTTCCTCTTGTCCTCTCACTGCAGGCACTGTAGTAGATACAGACCCTTACTCACCTCAACTTTTTCCACCTTACAGGGAGCTGCAAAAAGCAATGAGGTCCCCCCTGAGCCCTCTCAAGACTCCCCTTTCAAAAGGACAAATTTAAAAATGAAAGCTCAAAATATTAAAAGAGGCAGAATCAGCAGCTGTTTCATGGAAACTCTGCACCGCTTATTTTAGTAGACAATTTTATGTGTAAATACTGCTTAAAAATGTGAAATAGCTTTTTATTAGAAGATGTAAAACCTAAAATACCTGCCTATTTTCTCTGTGGTTTTTAAACTGGTTTTTATTCCTTGTACAGAAAATAAGATCTCATTACTTAACAAGGTCCATCTCTTCAACTTTTTTTATGCCATAAAATTTTTAAACATCTAGCAATTTTAACTTTGTTCTTATTTCACTGAAATTATGTAGGAGGAAACAAAACACCTAATGGAAACTAACAACCTCTTTGTTAGATGGCATGCTGATGAGGATGGTAGAATTATCTACCCTGAGTTCAGGGATCAGAGTTTGACTGGGAAAAAAAATATTTTTCTTTCTTGCCTGGCATTCTGAAACTTAATAATCTTTCAACAAAAGACCCTTTAGATTTGCAGTTATTTGGGACTGAGGAAGAGGTGTTCAGTTTCACTGTTGGCTCCTTCCAGCCAAAGCTATAATTCAGCAGCTTCCACCAGCATGCAGAAAAAGAGTTGTCAATCAGCAGTTAAATACTGACATGAATAGTGCCTTTGTCAATATTTCTGTTCTTCCTTTGAAAGCACACAAACCAAAACAAAAAATCTTTCGACAATGTGTGAAAAAGAAAAGTGAAAATCTTCTACAAGCTTTGGCAGCTAAAAAGCTGTCCATATAAAGTCTTAAAAATTGAATGGTCTTTGTCAGGTGGAGGAAAGCTTGTATTCTGAGATCCGACCATCAGGTAGTTCAGCAGTGCAGCTGTGTGTCTTAGAAAAGTATTTCATAGATGTGTCAGTTTGTTGGTTGCGCTTTTATTTACAATCTCGAAGCACTTGCTGTCATCATTGTATTTATCTTGAGTGAGTTTCCCTTTAAAAAGCATTAGCAAGACACTGAGTTTCCAAATCTTCAATCAGATTTCATACATTCTAAGTTTCGCCAAATAAATCCCCAAGCTGGGTGATTTCCTTACCCAGAAGAATAAGGATTTGAGTTTGTGTTGTTTCCTTTTTGAATTCTGAATGTTCTTGGTGTCACAGACTCAGGATGACTCTTTGGTAGCGCCAGCAGAAAGCATTAAATAAGTCAGGCTTAGATAAAGTATTTTTTTGTGTAACATCCTCATTAAGTTACACAAGTGTATCTCTGACTTTAAATACAGGGATGATTTGAACTATTCAAGTGAAATGTTGCCCAGCTTCTGAGATGTTTTGCTTGTTCTCCATGAGTGGCTGCACTGGTGCTGTTGGCAAAGCCTTTCTAAGTGTGCAGTGCAGAGAGCAGAGATGAGGACAAAGAAAGAGAGGCAGTTTTTTAGGAGGCAGTAGGAAAACCAGATTTTACACACACAAAAAATACACTTTTTATACACATAAGTTTAAAATAATCTGTATTTGATAGTGTCAAGGACAAGTATTGAAGAAAATATTGCAGCCAGTGACTAACTAAAGACTACTGGGACAGAAGTGGAACAGTTACCTTTGAGTTGCGCAATCACACTTTCAAGACCGAAAATTCAGATAAAAGGGTGCATAGGCCAAAGCTGCCAATTTATCTACTGCTTTGATTTTCAGTTGTTTTGGATTTTAACTTTCACCAGTGATTTCAGAAAATTATTAAAAATTATGTAATATCTAGCAGACTCAAAAGCATCACCACTGCTCAGTCTGCTCAGAAGCTGCTGGGAGTCCAAATTTTCTCAACAAAACTAAACCCAAGATTTTGTGTGCTAGTTTTTTGTCAGATAATTGTTTTAGTTTTTGGTTTTGTTTGGTTTTTTTTTTACAGGATAAACTACTTCATGCTCACATACAACAATTTGGAGGGTTTTTTTTTCAGTCATCTGGCATCTTTTGTCTATGAGCTAATACCCTTTGCAAGAGCATGTCTATTATAGAACTGTTTTGTTTTCAGCAGTTACCTAAAATTACATTAACAGCTTCTTCTGGATAGTCATTGCTCAGATTTACAGGGGATTTAATTTGTCTTTTATTTGTAGGTCAGTTAAGATCAGCTCAGCTCACTGTAACCTTCCATTTAGATTTTTAAATTAATTAGTCTTGGTAAAATTCCAGTTTATTTTTACTCAATAGTGTTTTTATTAGAGCAGCCCAGTTGCCTACCTCTAGGAGCACTTGCTAGGAAGGTCCTCAATTCACTGATCACTAGGAAAGGAAAGAAATTCCCTGACATGCCAAGCTAGCAGCACTGGAAAACATGGATAGAAACTCTAGAGTCTTTGAAAAATGGGGAATGCTGAATGCATCTAAGTGACTGCAGGTGCCACAGAGGGATCTCTTTTCCAAAAAGTGATTCCTCCCCATTCTTCCAAGAAGACTCTCTTGGAGCATAACAATAACAATCTTCTGAAAACCTAAGCCACACATGAATATTTAAGGGGAGAACTAGCCTGCAGATTCTGCTAAGGAGAATACTGATAGTTAGAATGCAGGCTAGCATAAACCTTCTCAAAATTATGAGGCATAACACATGGTCTTAATTTCAAGTAGATCAATGCAGGTTCACCTAAACAGGAAGAGACAGATGTAAACTCTGAGGTAGAAGTAAATTCCAAATGCTGCCTGAGAATGGAGATAGATGGAGAGATATATACAGAAGCATTTAGCATCCAAAGGGAAGCCTAAATTGTCAGGCTTTAGATCACACTCTGTAAAGGTGTGTTGCATGAATCTGTTGTTTCTCATGGCACCAGGGATACTTCCAGCCTGCCCTTTCTAATGTAGTAGAACAGATGTCTTGGAATGATGAGCAGAAAATAGCTGAGTGAATCTTGTTATTTATCCTGGTGTAATATTCTTATTGTGGTAATTAAAAACCTACACTTAATTTTTTTAATTTACAGTCAGTGCTTAAATACATTTTTTTCTAGATCTTTGTCTAAGATGTGTAGTTATTTTGTCCACTGAAGTCAGTGAAGTAACAGTGACCTAAGTCATGAGATTTAATCTGCCTGTGGCTGGAAGCCCAGTGTTTCCTTTCAAAGCTTTGAAGTAGCAAAGAAGTAGAAGAAAAAGTAGAAGAAAACATATTAGACAGAAATTATATTTCAGTTTTGAACCAGAGACCATTTACTTTGTTTGGCTTTGGTTTCTGGGTTTTTTTTCCCCATTTATTAGTCTACTTATGATTTAGTCAACACCTACCAAAGATGCTACTGCAGCTGAAATCATAATCAATTATATATTGGAAGATCATTTGGGCTGTGCATGCATTAACAAGTAGGATAACACAGTAGGAGTGGATCTATAAAGTAAAACAATTTGTGGGTATTCAGCAATACATTAATTTCAGTAGTTTTACTTTAGATTGATCCTATTCTGATTCTGTTGCTGATTAGTGGCTGAAACAGTCCAGTGGCACATCTTCTGGGTTGGAGTTACCTGCAGGTAATCCAGATAATATGCTTTGAGACCTCACTGCAGCATGGAAGGTGGGAAAAATGTTGAGATTTTCTTTGAACTTGTGCTTCTGGTCTCATCTACAATCCAGCGTAGAAGGATGGTTAATCACTCTGTCCTGAAGATAAGCCATCAGTTTTCTATACTGCAGTAAGTGCAGTCTGTGCATGGTCTTGCAAGTTCTTCCTTTGTTAAAAGACCTCCTACTGGATTATAGGTAAGCTTGCTTGCAAAAGGATTGTTTCTGAGCTGAATTAAAACATATCTGGCGTATAGCATTGTTTACACTCTTCTGAGGCTTTCCAGAGAACAGCTGTTTCTTACTTTTGAAGTGTAATGAAAAGGAGACAAATCTGGCAGAAAAACTCTGAGGGGGTGGTAATGGCTTAGAATTTGTGCTCCCTTCTTCAGGCAAGGTGTTTGACTCAAAGAACTTGAAACTGGAGCTGGGCAAGCTCACTGAGGCAATACAAATGTCAATGACTGGAATTTCCAAAGAATTGACCAATACTCTCTTTTATCTGGAGAGAAAACTACTAAGCTATGAAGTTTTATATGTCTTGTGTTACATACTTTCATTTTTGATGTTCCCAAATTACCAACATCACTTTATTTTTCAGGAAAGTAGTAACTTCTCAAAAGTTTCTTCTCTCTCTATTGCTTTTTCACAAAAGCAATAACTTCTCAAATCAGAAGGCAGACAATAAGAGATTGATTTGAAGACATTAATGCAATTAATCAGTATGTTTATTTGACAACAATGCTTCCTGGAATAAGTCTGAAACCACTGTTAGCCCTGATATCCCAGTTGGTGAGAGCATTTTCCAGAGGATAGCTGGAAGTGGCCCTGACAGCTGCACTGAACTGTCATGCTGCACATTCCATGGTTTAAACAGTAATTTATTTTGCAATACCTGCATCATCAATTCTGGGATGTTTGTCTGTAATGTTTAATGTTTAAAGAGGTCAGTATTTAAAGAGACCTGTTTTCAGCAAATAAAAGCTCTTCATTGCTTTAAAGTTAATATGTCACACACTCTGATGGTGATACAGAGCAAGAGCTGTCACCCACAAAGTGTCAGTGCCTCTGTTAAGATGAGAAACTATGGTGCCAAGTGAGCCACTAGTGAAAAAGACTGTTTAAAACTTCTGATGCAGTTTCTGAGTATCTTAGTAAAGTTCACCAGAGCTTAAAGGAAAAGCTCAATTTGTTAATCCTATTCAAGACATGCAGGGGAACAAAAAAGTGTAAGTAGTACAAAAGAGGCAATATTGTATTTGCCAATGCAGAGAAATCTGCTGCTCTGCCTTCCTCTGCAAGCCAGTGTGGGAATAAACAGGCATGTGGGACATACTGCTGCTCCTAGCAATGCCTGTAAGCTTACACAATATCTTCCTCTAGCATCTCTGCTTTGAAGTATGATGGTATGCTTAGCATCAAAATTCCCAAAGGGATACTGGAATACCCAAAATAACAAATCTGTGAGTTGTGCAGTCCCCAGGGGAAGGTGATGGCAATAAAAGCTGGTACTATAGGCACAGAAGTCACAATGTACACAAATGTACAGTCATTTGAGCAAAGAAGTAAAGGGCTGGTGGAACCTTTTGCTGTGCTGGTGACTTGAGGTTGGCAGACTTTGCATCTGCTAACCCTGCTGCTTCTAGATCACTCCCTTTGCCTGACTGGGCTTTCTGCTGCCAAGGTCTGTGGCAGTGATGCTGGGAAGTACAGCCCACCCTCCCTCCCCTCCCACGCAGAGGAGGAGTGCTGCCTCAAACAGCAGATGGGAAAAGAACTCAGAAAAATCCACAGTTATCAGAGTCTCGAAGATCCTTATGCACCCACTAACTGAAACTCTTAGAAAGATTAGTGAGAGGACTTCATTCATTACACAAATACAAACATAAAATTTATTCTGATTTGGGAAAATTCACACCAAAAAAGCAAAAAGAAAATCATTCCACAGTATTGGAAAAGCACCCCTTTTATCTACAATTAGTTTATTTTAAAGGCTCAAGTTAAATGTAGTGTATTTGTTGAGCAAGCACAAACTATACCAGAAACATTCTTATAATTTAAAATCTTCTGATTTTTCAGAAGCTGTGGCTATTTGTTTCCAGATACTCTATGCAGTTCTGATAATTCCGGGAAAAGGGAAGATGTTAAAAAGCACATTGGCTCTTGACAAAGAAATTTGGCATTTTAAGTTGATGTGATTTTCACATCCTGAAAACCACATCGGATAAAAGCTTTCCTTGGCCAGAAATATTTTTGTTTGTTTGTTTAAAGGGAGGACAAAATACAGTTTAACACTTCTAAGTACCATTTCTAAAGAAATAGGGGATATAGTTTGTTTTGTCAACCTAAGCTTTGCGAGCTAGATCCTCCATAGTCCCTAAATGCATCAATAATTTCTTGTAAATAGAAAAGAGAAACAAACAAGACTTATGAAATCATCTCAGTACTGAGGTCTCTGCACTCCCTCTCTCTCTGCACCCTCTGTCTCCAGACCTCAAAATGCTGTGAAGTCAAGGCAAATTGCCAAGAGTTCACACCCAGTGCTGAACTGGCATAGAGTTAAAGGTTGCTAGTTGCATTTGGATGCCAAAACAGAGCACTGCTCTAACTACTGGCTTTTACATGTCCTTTTACAAAGCTAGATACTTTGCAATCTTTGCCTCTTCTTTCACTGCTTGCCTCTCCAAGTTTTCCTTGAGTGCTAATCTTGCTGCTGGTAAGAAAGCATCTTGCATACTAAAATATTCCTCTTCAGTAGTAATTGTCGATCTATGTCCTATGTCCCCATATGTGATGGGAGGCACATGCTTCAAGTGTTGCACGCTCTGTACATCTCGGCAGTATCAGCTCAGTGCTATTCAAGCCTGCTCTCTGGTCCACAATCACCATTCAGCCACACTGAGCCAACCCCCAAGGCCCCACTGATAGGCTGCCTCAGTCTAGGCTCCATAATGTGTGATGGAGACAGACTACTCTTTCTTACAGCCCCCAAACACATCCAGATTTCCACTTAGAAATGGAGCATGTTAAGTGCAATACTGCTCTGTCAGTGCACAGCACTGGCCCTCAGTAACCCTGTATGAATACACTTGGTGACTGACCACTGCAACCAAAAAAGCCACAGGCCACACCAGCTAGGATCTGTTCCTGATCCCTGGTCACAAGTAATGTCTACCCTCAGAAGATACCGTACTGGGACAGCAAGATGTTTGACCCATAGCTTGCAAGCATACTTTAGGGACACCAGTTAGCAACTAATAATTCACAAACTTCACTTTAAGATCAGAAATGTTCCCACTGAACAGTGTTAAATGCTTTGGGATCAGTCACCTGAGTAATGCTATGAGCTCCCATATCTGCCTAAAGTCCTTTCCTTTTAAAAACATGTACATGTATCAAAGCACCTGACAAAATGGCAGACTGACACCCTGTTAATATGTGATAATATCGCACTTTAATATGAGGCTCTGTTCTCTGGGAAAAGCAAGGGCTCAATCACAGAAAACTCGATGTAACATCATTTCTTGGTGGATGTCCGTGTCCAAGTGGCCACCAGAAGCAACCTATACAACTGAGGAGATGTCTCCTCATACCAGTGCAGTTAACTCTGACAATGGGGGGACAAAACATGGCAGCCTGTGGGGAAGTACTTAATCTCTGTTCTCCTGTGCAATTCTCAGCAACACAGCAAAAGGAACACACACTACAATTAATGATTCACACATTTATAACTCTTGACCTTTGTTAGCCAAAACACCTAAATAAACCAATCTCTACACTTAAATTTCTTGTAACTGCTGTGAATAAGGCAAATGTTTAAAAAAAGTTGGGCTGGAAGGATAACTGGTTTAATTCTTTAAGGTAAATCAAAACAGGAATACAGGAACAGCCAGATGAAGTTAAACAATAAGGCAAGCAGTAACTGCTAAAAAAAAAATGTAAAAAGCTATTTTGCTTGTGTTGCACACTTCAATTTTGCAATGATAACAAATTATTTGTTTATCTCACCCAAGAAACTGTTTCCTCATTTCATGTTACAGCAAACAGCTGACTAGGTGAAAAGGGTTGATCAGTAATTTTGAGGATTATAAGTATATCATTGATCTGGTTCCAAGTAAATGGTCATTAAAAAACCTGTTATCTTTGCAGCAGTTCATCGGACAGAACATAGTATTTTGACTATTTCCAACCCTTGGGATGGCAGGCACGTCCTAAAAGAATATGCAAAATATACATACTCTTTTTAATCACTACCTCTTTTGGCCTTATCCACACACTAAAATGAACAAAGTCTGAAACTAAATTTTATGTTCTTGAACAAGAGCAGGGCTCCTTTTCTGAGCACATCTCACTGAAGTTCCTACAGCTTGTAGCTAGAATTTTGTATTATGGCAGCATTGTATGCTTTCTATTTTGCAGTAACATATGGCATAATGATAATTTAGAAGCCTATTTGTGTCAGGCTAGCAAGGGAAAGCCAATGAAACAAGCAATGTTTTTAGGAGAAATTGTGCAACTGACCCTCAATTACTCAGTGCTCTGTTAAGTGCCAGTGCAGAAGTTCCTACCCACTTTTAGCATTCTGCTTTAGAGGCCAAAAGTAAATTGGGATCCATAAGCACTGTGGATTCCTGTAGCTCCACCTATTATCTGTTACTGCCAGATCAAAGCTTTTAACTGAGTAAACCAATTTATGCTTCCATATTTGAGTCAAATACTCTTGACAGTGCACACTCTGCTGATTTAAAAAAGGTGCTTAATCAGCATAAATGCATGCCTTGTGCGCAAGAGCCCAGAATTTCACTGAAAACAGACTGCAGTATTTCAGCTGGGAAAACGGCTATTGTACAGATCACCAATGATTTGGAAGGTTGTTTCTGTGCGGACACATTAGGTACACACAGAGGCCTATAAGGCAATGGCTGCTGGATGATATTGGAGCTCTATGGCCACAGAAAGGGTCAGAAAATTAATTGTTTGAGAGATTTTAAGGGGGAATGGAAGGAAACTTGTTATAGCACCCTGAAAAGTGTAACATACAAAAAGTGAACGGGGGAGCTCACGCAGCAATTACTCAGAAGTAAAAGGGTATCACTGTGGCTTCCTGCATAGAGACACAATGTAGATAAGTGTTTATGCTCTCTCCAAGATTTTTCTTGTAACAAGTTGTTATTGAAGACAATTAAGAGTTATACAAACAAACAAACAAATCCTCCACTCCCAACATTTTAAATAACCTAAAAAAGGTTATTTTTCTCTTCCAAAAAAATTTTTGCTCTTCTCTATTGTGGAGTCACAATTTCCTTTGTTCTTCATGCTCAGGACTCAAAAAGTAAAGAAGTTCTTCATTTCTGAAGTGAAATAATGTGGACTTAAGGCCAATTTAGAAACAAATTTGCAGCTTCCCTCAAGCCCACTGGTCTAGGACACAAGATCTAGTGTTCTTCACTTTCAGGACTGAGAAGTAAGAAGAAGAAAGGAAAAGCTCTCTTTAATTTTACTTATGTATTACTTGTGCATTTCCTTAAATAGAAGGCAAACAATATAATCTAAAGCATCTCAAAATTGTTTCCTTTGACTTTAATTGGCTGGCAGTTTGAGTTAAGATTCTTAACTAATCTGAGTCTCAGTGTTGTGCTCCAATCCATTCCTTCAGCACTGTAACTACTGCTTTGTTTCTGCAGTGTATACCTACTGATATTGCACCCACTGGCTATTTACGCATGAAATCTGGTCTGCAGCCATCAGTGGGAATTTTGCTACTTTCTTTTCAGTCTAGAGTTCACTTACAGCTTGTTGAATCACTGTTTGGTTTGGTTTGTTTGTTTTTTTTAAACGGGGCAAGATGCAATTAGATGCTATATATCACATTAATATTTCTGATGACTTCATTGACAACCAATGGTTTATGCCTGAGATTTTCAAACTGTGTGATATGAGAAAACTTTCATTTTCTGTTTTTAGTATTGCTGCTTTTTGAGAAGAAACGTTTCTTGTTAATCTGCCTAAATGGGTCTAAAAAAAAAAACCAAAAAAAGAGGAAAGCAGAACAAGAAACAAACCTGCTGTTTCTAGGTATGCAACAACAGTTGCTAAAGTCATATCAGCAGGACAGAAGAGTTGTCATCACACCAGGAAAATGAGCAACTAACCCCTGGAGACCTTGCTCTTGAGATGTTGGAAGATATTATTATTATTATTATTATTATTATTATTATTATTATTATATCATAATAATTATGTTCAGGAACATAAATATTAACCTAACATATTCAAATCTATCTTACTTACTTACTAGATGTGACTCTTTTCAGGAAAAACTGATTTGTGTGAGTGAGCCTCGGACTAAGTGACCTTTGGTGTTTTCCCACTAAAGTAAATAATCATCCTTTTTTCTAGCTGCACTAAAGATTTATCTTGTCCAGTGGGATAGTGGTTCTTTCTCTCTTTTTGTCGGCGAAGCAGACGGAATACCTTCTTCAGATTAGAAGTACAGGTATTGGTATATTATAACACAACTTAAGAGACAGATCTTCTTGAACCACCCCAGTACATAAAATCACTGCTCCAGGTCACTTAGTTTTATTAGAAATGAGCAGTGCAGGATCCTTCTTTGCCCCAACTCACAATTTCTGATTACTTTCCTTTCTCCATCTTTCATTAATATTTCCATTTAGCAAAGCAAACATAAACCTGTTCAGTTTGGCACAGATGCAAATTACTTAGCAACTGCAAGCACATATGTTCCATTATACAACTACATTTGGTTCCCATTTTAATCAGTGCAACAACTTTGCAATTGTATAAATGTGCAATTAAAAAATCTGCTGATATGATAGCATGATAGAGAAACCTTCACTTTTGAGATGCCACTACCTCCAGCTGAGTATATCCTGTTCAGTGCTACAGTTCTTGCCTGTAATAACACCCTACCTAGTTTACCTGTTTACGCTCTAAGAAATGTGCTGAGCTGTAACTTTTGCGCCCTTTTGAAGAAGCAAGAGAGGACAGAATGTGATGCCTTCATTTGGGTGACCTCTGCAGGTGCAGAGATGATCAGTTTGCTGCATTAGAGGTATCATGTATTGATCCATGGTAAAATTTAGCTATCTCCACACTCAAGATCCTTTTAGACTGGGGGTAGCTGACCTCACAGTGAAAGAATTAGCTATTTCTGGAGAAATAAAAAAGCTTGTTTTCCCTACTTGTATTTCTTTATTTTCTTGGACAGATGATTTCAAGACAACAGATTTTTTCTCCATTTTCTATGTAACACTAATAAAATAGAAAACCCTTGTTGAGCACTGCCATCCTGGATAACTCTTCCCCTCAAGTTATGGCTAATATTCTGAATGTCCGCACTAGGAGGAAAGGCATGCATGTCCTCTGACATACACAGAAAGTTAAAAATTATCAACAACTAGTGACAGTCTACAGAGGGATATCAACACTTTTGAAAAGGAAAAGAACATATATAATATATAAATGGGGGGAGTAATTTAATAAAATTCCCTCTCTAATTTTTAAACATAATATTATGAAAAGTATTACAGTTTCAGGGGTTATTTTATTGCTTGTCCAAACCCAAAGAAGCTTCAAGAATGCAATATATGCATATTTAACATGCTTATTCCAGGAAGGAAACAGTGTGGTTTTTGTTCTCATGTTCTCTCACTTTTTTCAGCATCTAGTATATGAAATACATACAAATGCAAAGGATGTCCATGAATGAAACATTCTACAAGTTCTGTTTGTCATCAGAACCACATATATCGGCGTCCAGAACTGCAGACTGCAGTAATGATTATTACTATCATTTTTGCAGCTACAGTCCTAAAATTTAAACTCCTCACCAATTAGTAAAAATATCAACCCAGAGACATAAATTCTAACCCAGAAAAATTAGCAGAATATATACTATAAGCATCTAAATTCCAGGGGAAAAAAAGTGCATGGTTTCATTGCAACCTCCTTACAGCTGTTACAACAAAGTTCTTTACTATCAACATCAATATTTTGAAATGTAACCACAGGTGTCATTTTTAAAGTCTTCTGGAATTAAAATGCTGACACATGTGACTCTCAAAAATGGAAGCAGTATTCTAAACTAAGGCCCTGAATTTCTTGAAATACTTTATTTTCTCTGCAGTGTTTCCTGATGTCAGCTTTCTGTTTCATCTAATGTAGAAAAAACTGTTGTCAAAACACTGCCTGTACCATGGTAAGTTAATAATTAAATAAACCATACTACAACTATGATTAAACCAGATCTTGGGTTTTATTTCTGTATGCAACTTTAATTATTACATCCTTGTTACAACATAGAGAGCTTTCAGTCTATCTTATTTTTGTATTGAAAATGTGTCACAGTATCCTAACTAGTACAAAGATGCTGAAAAATAAACAACTATCAGTTCCTGGCACCAAGATGATCTACAAGCACTTTGAATTTTAGAATAAATACATGTCCTAAGAAACTGACTTTTGTTAACTGCCTCTCACTCATCTTCAATAGTATCCTAACCTTTCCTCTTCCATCTATAAGCAAATTTAACTGTTGACGCAAATCCTTGTATTCTTGGTCTTGCTTCCCTACCACAGCCACTTTAGAACTCTCCCTTCTCTGCTTTAAAATGTGCCTCTGCCCCACCAGACTAGGTTTGTCAGATTATCTGTTTACCACTTTTGCTAACAAAACAAATTAACCTTTTTCACTGAAAGAACCTGTGAGCATCTGAGACACAAAGCATATTGCAAAATTATCAAGTCACCAAAAGCATCTTTTGAAGGCAGCTATGGATATATGTGTAATTTTACAGATTGGCATAAGCAAACCATCTTTCTGTATCTGTGATTATCTACCAGCCATCATTGAAGATTTCAATATGTAATTCAAAACGCAGCATGGAAATCTCCCTGGTTTCATAGTTCATACTCTTATAAAACCTGGTTATCTATTAACCTAGTGATAGCTACCTGTCTTACATGAGTAAATTCTGCAGACTAGACAGTATCCCTGACAGAGACAAATAATATAGATTACAAGTTTGGGTGGATTATTTATGCAAATAATTTGAAAATATCTTTAGAAGGGTCAGATAAGATGATAACCCAAGAAATTACAGAAAGCAGAAACAGAGAATATGAGATTGGAATAAAAGCCTGAAGAGAGAGAAAGGGAGCAGGTTTCATTGTCCACAACATTACTGTTTTCCTGTGCCCAGGATCCAATAAAGAACAAGACCAATAACAATCATTTCATAAAAGCCCGGCATCATGCTTGTTTTTTCTTTCTTTCAAAAAATAGGCAATCCTGTTGCCTGGTGGATGTCCTCATTCATCCCATCCATCAGATTTTATAACAGGACTTGGGTTACTGTTTTCTCCTAACAGAGTGGCCGATGAGCAGCAGATGCTGATTGTAATATCACCTCTCATATGAGCTGTTTTTGTACTTCTTCACAGGTGTTTGCCTTTCACATGACTGACAGCTGAAGCCAGTTCAAAAAGGGTGATTAAGGCTGGAATAGGTATGAAGCCAAGTTTCCTCCTGGTTTCTTTTCTTCTTTCTGCTGTGCCCCATGTGGCTGGCAGAGCTTGGTCATTGTGGAACAGAGGCTGCTGGAAGTGAATTCTTCTTAAGCAGACTGGCTTTTGTTCAGTTTTGACTCAGGCTTCCAGCCCAAACTCTTGAGCAATCTGTGCAGAGAAAGCTCTCTGTGTCTGTGTACAAAGTTTGTGTTGGTTTTTTTTTGTTTGTTTGTTTGTTTTTTTGGCGGGTTTTTTTTGGGTTTTTGTTTGTTTGAGTTTTTCAGTTGGTTGGTTGGTTTTTGTTGTTGTTGTTCTTTTCTAGAGGCTTCCAGTCAGATTCAATTTGTGGTTCAGAGAACCATTTCCTGAAAGACTGTGTTCTGTGCAGAGGATCTTTTTTATAAGCCTTGTGCTAGCATACACTTTGAAATTTACACTAAATTAGGCTTTAGGTTTAGATGCAGATGAAATTATTCTTAGGTTTCTATACCTCTATTTCTTTATGTGGGCGAATTGCAGAACAAATCAGGGAGGCATACTGCATTATTTTATTTCTTGTCTATTAATTAATTAATTTTCCCCCTGTACAAATGGGTGAGAAAAATGGTGTCTACACATTAAAGTTTTCTCTCTGAAAAAGGAACACATGATTCAACAGCTCATATTCTGTCACAGCCATAATTTCATCATGTGAAATCCAAGGGTGCTCTGTGTTCTAAAACAGTCATTATGTTCCTCATATTTTTGTGGACATGTAAGAGGCCAAACAGTTAGGCGTCTTTTTATGGGTTTTACTAATCCTTTTCCTCTTCTCTTGGTATGACTTCCAGAATTCAGTATCTGCAATGTCTTTGCACAAGTCTAGAAACTGAGACACTCTAGCAATATCATTTTTTGGGTGCACTTATATCAGCACAATAGTCACAAAGCATTTTGTGTAATTGTTGAAGGAGTATCCCTCTTTCATTTTATTAGTGACAATGGTAGACAACCACTCCTGTCTGTCTGTTAGAAGTTGTCATCACCTCTCACCCAAGTTCAAAGCATTTCCAGCTAGCCTTTACCTGACAGCTATTTTTGTTGAATGCTTTGGTGAATCATACAAAAACTGTATGTGCCTTTTGCTGCAATACACACTATATAGATCCTTTACTTACTTATTTTCCAGCTAAAAAGAGAGGATTGAGGATTATAAATAGTTCTCATGTTTCTTCATCTAACTCCAACTCCCAAAATTCACATTCACCTCTCTCTATCCTTTACTGCACAAGGCAATTATAGAATAGCTACAAGCTCCTGGGTAACAGCTTTGTTGTTGTAATTTTTACTCCCACCTAAGAGACTTGCTTTTCCCCCTTAATCCTATTTTCCCCATCCTAATTCCACCTCAAGAAATTCCTCTCCCTCTCCATACCGCCACATGTGGTTTTCATTCTGAAACTGTTTAATGTTTGATCTTTGCCTGGACTTAATCTGTTACAAATTGTCACATCCAGGCTTGAACTCCTACTTTTTAAACACCATGACAATATATTGCTTCTCCAAATTCTTCTATTTTCTGTAAGAATACATGAATGTACCAATACCTTAATCTGTCAAATACCTTAAAAGCAGGAAAACATACAGAATAAGTGAAAAAAGCCACAAAACAGAACTCCAGCTGATTCACAGAGGACCTGATTATTATGCTGGAATCACTACGAATGGAGAAATCCCATCACTACATGCCCTTCTTAACACTCTTTCTCCTGTTCTCTTGCAGACCTCCTCAGATATGGGAAGGCCCTTAGAAAACTGTCTTGGAGCCTTCTCTTCTCCAGGCTGAGGGTTAGGGTTGGTTTTCTGGGCTGCTGGACATTGCTGGGCTGCTGGACATTGCTGGGTCACATCCAGCTTCTTGCCCACCAGCAGCCCCCCAAGGCCTTCACCCCAGGGCTGCTCTCAATTCGTTCCCTACTCAGCCAGTACCTGTGCTTGGGATTGCCCTGACACAGATACAGGATATTGCATTTGGCCTTGCTGAACTTCATGATGTTCACATGGTCCAATTTCTCCAGCCTATCTAGGTCTCCCTGCACGGCATCCCTTTTCTCCACTGCGCCAGCTGCTCCACACAGCCTGGTATCATCAGCAAACTTGCTGAGGGTGCTCTCAATCCCACTGTCTCTTGTCACCAACTAAAATATTAAATAGTGCTGGTCCCAAGGTTCCCTGATGAACATAATTTGTCAATGGTCTCCACCTGGACATTGAACTGTTGACTGGAACTGTCTTGAGTGCAACCATCCAGTCATCTCCTTATCCTTCAAGTGGTCTAGATGCCAAATCCATGTCTCTCCAGTTTAGAGACAAGGATGTTGTGTGGGACAGTGTCAAATACTTCCCAGAAATCCAGGTAGATGAGGCCAGTCACTCTACTCTTATCCACTACCTCTGTAATCCTGTCATAGAAGGCCACCAAATTTGTCAGGCATGATTTGCCTCTAGTGAAGTTTGTCACCAATCACCTTGTATTTTCCACATTCCTTAGTTAGTTATCAGAAGGTTTGGCTTCATGGTTTTGCCAAACTCTGAGGTGACTGACAGTTTTGTAGTTCCCTGGATCTTCCTTCCTTATTTCTCTTTTTAAAAATATGGATTATGTTCCCCTTTTCCAGTCAGTGGGAACTTACTGGACTGCCATGATGTCTAAAGTATGATGTATAGCAACTTAGCTACTTCCTTCACCAATTCACTCAGGACCCACAAAAGAATCTTGCTGGGTCCCATTAATTTGTGCACCTTCAGGTTTCTCAGATATTCTTGAACCTGACCTACAGCAAGCAGCTCTTCATTCTCTCAATCCCTGCCTACACCTTCTGCAATTTGGATGGTGTGACTGGAGAACTTAAGGGTGAAGAAAGAGGCAAAAAAGTAATTGAGTATCTCAGCCTTTTATCTCAGGGTTACAACCCCAAGTAACCAAGTTTCCTATAACCATCCTTAAAAGAGCTCATATTTTTCCTAGTGTTCCTTTATCACCAGTGTACCTATGGAAGGTTTTCCCGCTGGCCTTGATGTCCCTGGTCAGGTTTAATTCTGTCAGTGATTTAGTTTTCCTAATCTAATCCCTGGGTATTCAATCTCTCCATATTTCTCCCAGGCTACTTGCCCTTGCTGCAAGCTTCTGTAGGCTTCCTTTTTTTTGTTCGAATGTGTCCAGCAGCTCCATATTCATCTGTGCACACCTCCTAAGGTTGGCTTCCTATTCAGTGGGAGGCTCCTGAGCCTGAAGGAGGTGATTCTTGAACATTACCCTGCTTTACTGGGGTCTTCTTCCCTCCAGGACTTTATCCCATGGCACTCTACCAAGCAGAGGCCAAGACAGCTGCTCTGAAGTCCAGGGCTTGCTGTGCCCCTCCTCACTGCCCTAAGGATCTCAAACACCATGATTTCATGGTCACAGCAGCCCAAGCTGTCCTTGAGTTCACATCCTGCACCAGCCCCTCCTTCTTGGTGAGAACAAGGTCCAGCACAGCACCTCTCCTTGTTGGCTTCTCTATCACTTGGAGAAGGAAGTTGCCATCGAGGCATTCCAGGAAACTCCATGTCCATGTTGGGAGGACAAACTGCTGTATTGTCCTCCCGACAGATAATTGGGTGGTTGAAGTCCCCCAGGAAGATCAGGGCTTGTGAACATGAGGTAGTTCCTATATGGCCTGTAGGTGACCCACATCCCCTGTCCCTGCCATTCCTTTAATCCCAGCCCATCATCCATCCCCAGGCAGAACTCCATGTACTCTGAGCTTATCATTGACATAGGAGGCAACACATCTTCCTCATTTTCCCTGCCTGTCCCTTTTTGAAGAGGAATATATAAAATATAGAGAATTTTTATTGGTTTTGGTCTTTAAAGATGTGTCAACTACTACCAAGCCACAATATTGGTTCTAATACTTTCAGACTGTTTCTGTAGGCAGAATGATGTATTTTATTAGACCGATTACATGTAGTTGTAAAGGCAGTAAGTAATTAAGTATTATCATGGTTTAACCCCAGCTGGCGGCTCAGCCCCATGCAGTTGCTCACTCATTATCCCTAGTGGGATAAGGGAAATCAAAAGGGTAAAAGTGAGAAAACTCATGGCTTGAGATAAAAACAGTTTAATAGGCAAAGCAAAAGCCACACATGCATGCAAAGTGAAACAAGTAAATAATTCACTCCTTCCGTGACAGGCAGTTGTTCAGCCATCTCCAGAAAAGACAGGCTTTATCACGCATAACAGTGACTGGAGAATACAAATGCCATCTCTCTGAACTTTCCTCTTTTCCTCTTTCTTTGTCTTCTCTCAACTTCATATGCTGGGCATGATGCCATAAGATACAGAATGTACCTTTGGTCAGTGGGGGTAAGCTGTCCCAGCTGCATCCCCTCCTTAACTCCACTGCTGGGGTGGGGTGAGGAGCAGAAAAGGCCTTGATTCTGCATAAACACTGCTCAGCAAGGAGAAAACTCTGAGTTATCAACACAGTTTTCGGGACAAGTCCAAAACCCAGCTCCATACTAGCTACCATGAAGAAAATTTACTCCATCCCAGATAAAATCAGCATGAATGTTTTATAACGTTAAAAATCTAAGTGAATCTAAATCTGAGTGAATACAAGTGCACATATTGAAACACAAGTATTTTTTTCATTAGGTAAAATGCAACAGGATTATCAAAATTTAGCCATGACTGGGAGGAAAAAACCAAACCAAAACAAAAGGTGAGCCATTGAGAGGAGTGCTTTGGGAAGGAATCTTAAAATGCTTCATTTAAAATCTGACCAGAGCATCCTTTGGGTTTCCTGTCTAATTCACTGCAGGCAGACTTTCACTGCCTCTCCCTTCCTGGGTTTTTCAGCCCTTCCCCAGATCCCTCCCCTTCACACCGTCCACTGAAGTCCAGGTTTGGACTAACAGAAATTGATCTTTCACACATCCTGAGCAATCCAAGTCCTAATGAAACTAAAATATTTGGGGATAGTCCTACTGTCATACCCTAGCAGTACATGCTGTGTAACAGGCTGGGGAAGGCACCTGTCCCTGGAGAAGACTGGGAACTGCTAATGACAGCTAGAGATTGCTGACAGCGGGTCACATCTGCCAGTGATGCTGGGACAGAGACACTTCCCATGGGAACCATTTCCCATGGTTCTTCATTTTCCATGGAGCAACTCTTGCAGATCCCTCCCTGCTGAGAAGACGGGTGCTTGTAAGCCTCATTGCTGGCGATCTCTGTAGGTTACACACATGGACTGCTGGTAATTAAATGGATGTGTGGCTTTCACTGCTGAACTGTGAGCAGTGAACTGAAAGGTGCAGGCCTTGGATGTTACATTCTGTTGAGCTGTGCCTACAATATGTTTGGCTATGATTGCCACTTTTTACTTAAATATTTTTAGCTTTCTGATATCCATTTATCACTGAATTGAAAGAGTCTTTTGAAAGGAAGAAAACCTTAGGTACTGAATACACTTTGAACAAAAAAAACTGAGAAGAGGGAACTAAAGGGGTAATAATTTTAAACAGAAAGAGGATTTAGACTATTTAAGGGAGATTTTTACCATGAGGTGGTCAAACACTGGCACAGCTTACCCAGAGAGGCGGTAAATGCCTCACCCCAAAACACTCAGGGTCAGGTTGGATGGGGCTCGGAGCAACCTGATTTAACTGAAGATGTCCCTGCTCATGGCAGGGGCACAGACTAGAAGACCTTTAAACGTGCCTTCCAACCCCAACCATTCATGTTGCAATGGTTCCATGTAACTTGTGGTGACCAAGAGCTCCCTCTTGTGTGTCACAAAAGAGCAGCAGGTCCGTGTTTCCACAGGTCTAGCCTTGGACCAGTAAGTAAAAAGTTTTTCTTCAGACATTTGCAATCATGTTGAGTTCCCTACCTTATCTGAAAAGAAATAAAGAAGCAAACAAATAATAAACCACCATGAAATGGAAAACAAATTCTAATCCATTAGACCTTATCACGTACAAATATATTTTTAAAAGACATTGAAAGACACTGACATTTCTTGATACTCGTGTTTGTGCAAATACAGGTTCACAAATTGCTGTTGTAAATAACTCAGGACTCTGCAAGAGTACATGTGACGTATTTCAGATCATAAAAGGGGTCACAGCTTTCCCAATATTCTCCCTTCTTCCAACTCTTTGCACAGTAGCAGCTCTCAGCCTGTTCCTCTGTGAAGCTGTACATGTGGAAAGACAGTAAATGCTTAACTTTGGGTGCACCTAAATTTGGTTTTCATCTAAAACATTTATTTGAATTTGTTTTTTTCTTGTGTATTCTGTATGAAGGTGTTTGGGCTTTTATGTAATCAACTAACACAAGCGCAGCCAGTAGTGCACTGACTTTTTAGACTCAAAGGAGCTCATTTCTTGTACACTGCAGTTTTGGAAACATGAGAACAGAGGTTAGAAAATGCACTGAACCTTGAAAAAAAGGATAAATTCAAGGAGTTTTAAGGTCCAATGACTTTTTCCTCCACAGCATGACTTTGCACAAATCACACTGAAACAGTGTGATGAAAACGTGTTACTTGACTGCATTTCAAGTGTTTTTTGCAAGTGCCAGAGTTATTCAATGCCACTTTTTAAAGTATGAAGGCCAGTGAAAAGAAAGATTAATCTGTATTTTAGCCTTTTTTGTTTTGTTTTAGCAATTTTAGCCTATCCAAAATTAAGCACTATACTGGGAAGTAAAGAGGAATTAATTATCTTGACATCAAGGTCTATTATTTATATAAAAGCTGCCAAAGCAAGCCCAAAGCAAAGGGTTTTAAAGCAGAGATACTTAAAATGGGGAAACGTTACCATTTTAGGTAGTTTGAGTAGCAAGATAAAGTGTACTGTGGAATATGCTTTAAATGAGAATTAAATTAAAACCACAAAGTGGAGTTTTCAAAACTATTACATAGAGATTTCAGGAAAGATATTAAAGGACCATAAAGGTGAAGAACAGGTTTTTTTCTGTCCCACTATTTAAATAACAGGAACTGTTATTTCAGTGGTAAGATCTTATTTTATAAGTCTGCAATTTCATCCATATCTACAACATCTAACACAGGTAAAAGGTCTCCAACTACCTCAGGAGAGTAGCTTGATTCAGCAACCTAACTGAGAAGAAACATTAAGACTTGAATATCTTGTATTTTGGAGATTTCTCTGGTCTTTCTGCAGTGGTTTCTGTGTGTTTTTTGAAGGAATGAGAACTGCTTGTACAACTACAGTTCATTAGCAGTCTTCAGGAGAGCATGTTTTAACTGTCTGCACAAGAAACATGTGCCATTTGTCAATTTTCATTTTCCACATACAGAAAGTGGCAACATACACTTACAAATCAAACCAATGTAAAAATAAAATGAATCTGTTTTTTTCCTAGTCTTTGAGTTTTCATGTAAGGTAAAAAGAATCCTTAATAAAGTCATGTATCTATGCATGCATGTATGGGGGAAGATGTAATACAGACTTCTGCTTGAAAATATTCTGTCACAATAGAGGGAAAAAAAACCTATGAAGGTTTTTCTCAGGGAAGAACTATGTTGAGAGCATCTGAAACCAATTCTCACCCCACCTAAACAGATTGTCCAGGAGGAAAGGCAAACTCTTCATATTACTCCCTCTAAAATACATTTTTAAACTTATTATCATATTTATTGAACTTATTTCAGTTTCAAGCCGCTAAAGAATTACTGAAATTCATAAGCAGTTCATAATACTAGTAACTAGTTCTCTTACTATCATGATTGCTACATATATAAAACAACTAGTCCTTAACAAATCTACACCAGGTGAGCTGCAGGCACACCACAAAGCGGAGCTGATGCTATGCAGTTAGTGCTGACAGCTCTGCCTGCTGATGGTGTAATGAGGAGTCACCAGGATTAAGGGGACCAGCTGGAGAGCTTTTTGGATGCAGCCTGCCTTCTTCATTCCCTTGGTGTTTTATAATCTCTGACCTCAATCCAAAAAGAAGTTGATGTAATCTCATCTACTCTTGCTGATTTATTTTGGAGATTGGAACATCTTCTCCGTTTTTGCTTATTCTGCAGGTGTCACCAGACTCCTTTCTTGCCTGCTCTGTATCTCACCCCTTCTGTGTTGTTGATTATTTGGTGATATGTTTCCAATCATCATTTCTTAGATAAGCTTAATTTTGCCCATTCAGTGAAACTTTCAGAAAATGGCTGGAAAGAATGAACTAGGAAATGTAACCTGGACATGATCACTTCAGTTGTTGTGAAAAATCACAGAAGAAGTATTTTAAAAATTTATTTCTTGACATATGAAGGAGAAGGTGATTATTTGTTTCAGTTCCTGCAAGTCTTAGGTCACTGATTTAAGTAAAATGACTGGAGCTGCACCACATGGCCCAGATATATAACCTGCTTTTAAGCCATCTCAGCTATTAACCAACACTTAAGTGCCACATAAAATAAAACAGTGTGTTTAAATGAAAACTGTGGGAACTCAGCACATCACTCCGGATGTCCAGAGTTGCCAAGAACCCTCTTGGGGGGCTCAGAGGACCTGGAATGTTGCCAGGAGCGCCTGGTGGCTTGACTTTGATCCATCTAGGGATTTGCCACCTGTGTATGAGGACATGAGAGGCACTCAGGTTTGAATGGTGTGGGAATGACGTATGTACAGGGTGAATATATAGATTTTAGGTTTTGGTACAGGGGGGTTATGGAGACAAGACGGAGGGATCAGGGCGTGTCTTGTCCTTCTTCTTTCTTCTTCTTGTCATCCATTTTCTGTGGTGATGTTGGCACTTGGGGATTGGTTTGACACAGAAGTGCACAGTTCAATATGGGTGATTGGTATTGGGAAATAAAGGTAAATACGTTATACGTAATTTGTAGTACATAAAGACGAGACCGCCTCGGGGGCGGTCAGAGCGCTTTTGGCTGCCTGGCTGTCCAGACCTCGAGTGGGCAGGAGGAAAATTCCGTAGATAAGAAATAATAAACAATCTGAAGACCGAAAAGCGAAGAGTCCAGTCTCATCCTTCGGTGCGTGGGCTGCCCCAGAATCGCCCCCCGCTTCTCGGGGCTGAAATAGCCACTCCAAGATCTTGGCGTCCCCGGACAGGCTAAGGTGGGCAGCTCCCAAGCTGGACTTGCACCCAGGAGGGCACTGATAAGCCTCCTTGGGAAGCAGCCAGAGGAGCCTGAAGAAGCAGCAGCCACTGAGTCCATCGCACTCCGCTTCTGCCGAAGGCATTCAGCAGAACAGTGTGGACCACAGCCAGAAGTGCACCTGGATCCATTCTCCTGAGACCTGCTGGCCAGCGACTGGGGGCCTTCGGACTGCTCTGACAACTCAAAATTTGGTGAGAAGGTCAAAATTAAGAACATGGGGGGCACATACTCCCAGAAGCAATTAGAAATTCTTTCCGCTCTATAGGGCGTGGCAGAGGCATATACTAGAGGGATCCCAAAGAAGGAGCTCAAAGACTTGTTATGGGTCCATTGTAATTATCCGCATTCAGAAACGTGTCTGTTGTTTGAAGTGGGTTTTTGGCAGGAAATTAATAGGCATCTTTATCTCTTAGCTACTAGAAAGGATGAAACGGCCTTGAAACTGCTATCACCAGCAAGAGTTATGCTAGAGGCCACCTCAGCGAAGTCTAGGAGGATGGCTGAGCAGCAGCTCGTTAGCAACGCCACAGGGACGGAGGGGGGAGAGCAGAACTCGAGGGGGAGGCTGGCTCTAGTCCCAATTGCCCCAGGGGAGACAGCTCCCAAGGGACGGGAGTAGGGGGAAACACCATCACCTCCAGTCCCACCACCCCGAAAGCCCAAGAGACTCCTAGAACACCCAAAAACTCCAGAGGGTGAAGGGGCTTCAGATTCCGATTCAAGCGCAGACACAATCCCCATTCCAGATGAGCTGCGGGTTGAGACATCCCCAAGCGAGATCGAGGAGACAGATCGTGCCATAAGGGCACGTCCTCCCGATTCACAAGAGCCACAAGGAAGCGGGGGGGAGCAAGCTGTGGGATTGGAAGTGGGGGTCGAAACAGGAGCAGAGGGGAGGTGGGAAGTGCTCTCTCGCAGCGGGCGCAGCCGCGCAGCGGCGGTGCTAGCTAGCAGGAGGGGCACGGAGGCGGTGGGAGACACGGGGTCTGGTGTGGTTTCTGCGAGCGCAGCACCAGTGGCGGCGGCGGTTTCCATGGGTGCCGTGCCTAAAGTGTGCGCGGGGTGCAAGGCTTGCGACAAGTCCGGGACGGGTTCTCAGACCGAAGCGACCGTGTCAGATACGGGCGATCAGCCTGCCAGGGCAGCTGCAGGGCCCCAGTCGGCACCTGTAGGGGGACGCAGGAAACGTGCAGTAATGACGCCGAACCCGGAAGTCGGGGCGCGAACGTCGGCTCGTATCACGGCACAGGCACAAATGAACGCAAAGAGACCTATTCTGGACAGTTTAGCTTTTGGCAATGCCAACCCAGATTGTCAACAGGTCATCAGCGCAATACCAGGATGACCGTCCTTGGCAGAGCTGGTGGAGGCATGCAGCAAGGTGGGAACACCTCAGTATGTTGCATCAATTGTGAGGGAAAAGCTGCGAGGAGAATGGGAGGACAGATGAAAGGATGCTCAGAGAAACAGTCGGAAGAGAAGGTGCTGGAAAAAATGCTTCAACAACAAAATGAAAAAATGGACAAAGTTCTCGCAACCATCCAGAAGAAGAACAACTCATCCGGAGGACAATGCTACAAGTGCATAGCATTTGGACACATGAAGAAGAATTGTCCATAGGCGCACATACAAGTGCAGGCACCAAAACCAGAAAAGCCACTTTGCGCACGATGTGGAAGAGGAAGACACTGTGTGAGAGAATGTTATTCCCAGATGGACGTGGAAGTGAATCCTTTACCATATCCGGGAAACGGAAAAAGGAGCGCAGGAAATCGCCAGCGCGCTCAGACACAAGTGATGGCGATGGCAAAGAGCAGACACGACAATCATTGGAGACCGCGAAGCAGACACCCTCAGCAAAGTCCTCAGCCGATTCCCCAGCGACCCAGACCTCCTCCCACCAGGAGAACAGTGCACACTGGCTGCCTCCAAATTAGTATGTTTCTTGGACGAAAGTCATGCGGTGATACCAACAAGTATCTGCAGGGATTCATACAAAAGACAAGATTTCTTAATAATAGGACAGGACAGAAGCAGTATCCTTGGTCTCATTGTTTATCCTTCACTTGTTTCAGCAGACAAGAATGAAGAGTTGACAGTCTTAGCCAAAGCTCTTCGACCACCGTTGACTGTGGCAGAAAACACTCCAGTAGTGAGAGCTTTCGCCTTGCCACCACATGCCATGGGAACAGGTCATGTCAGTGTTCAGTGAGGAAGGGCTTCCTTTGAAGGAGCATGTTGAGATACATACCACATGGATAAAACACATAGGTGGAGATTGACCCACACTTACTTGTCAGTTGACTTGTGGAAACAGAACCATAGCCATCAGAGGAATGCTCGACACAGGGGCAGATGTCACAGTAATATCTTATGTCTTTTGGCCCCGTGACTGAGCTTGATTGCGCCCTTGGGATCTCTCTCAGGCATAGGGGAGTTTCTCTGTGTCTGCAGAGCGAAAATTCCATCGTTGTCACAGGACCAGGAAACAGGACGGCGATCATTCGTCCCTTTGTTGTGCAGAATCCATTCACAGTATGGGGAAGGGATCTTTTGGCACAATGGGGCACGAAGATCGAAGTGGATTTTTAATAGGGGTCACTGCAGCACTCGTCACACAGAAGTTGACCTGGAGAATGGATGATCCAGTCTGGGTGGATCAGCGGCCCCTTGAGCGAAAAAAGTTGAGTGCGCTGAAAACCTGGTCCAGGAACAATTGCAGAAGGGACACATCAAGCCAACAGACAGTCCTTGGAACTCTCCAGTGTTCGTCATCAAAAAGAAACTATCAGGCAAATGGAGGCTGTTGCACGATCTCAGGAAGATCAATGAAGTTCTCAAAGACATGGGACCACTTCAATTGGGACTTCCATCTGTCTCAATGATTCCCAGAGGTTGGCCGCTCGTGGTCATTGATCTCAAGGATTGTTTCTTCAGTATTCCGCTTCATCCAGATGATGCTCCAAGACTTGCCTTTGCCGTTCCAAGTATCAACAAGGAAACGCCTCTGCAGTGGTACCATTGGGTGGTCGTTCCACAGGGTCTCAAGATCTCGCCGACAATCTGCCAATGGTACTTGGCACGAGCTTTGTCACCAGCATGGAAGAAATTCCCAAAGGTGAAGATCATTCTTTCATGGTAATGTATCGTTACATGTATCATACATGGTAAGATCATTCATTCCCGAAGGTGAAGATCATTCATTACAATTTGCTCATTGTGGCGTCAACACAACAGGAGCCGCAAAAGGCTCGTGACTGTGTGACTGCAGAAGTGCAGAAGGCAGGCTTGGAAATCAGTGTTTCAAAGATTCAGGAGGTCGCGCCTTGGAAATATCTAGGGTGGAAGATCTCAGAGAAAATGATAAAACCTCAGAAGATGCAGGTGAGCACGAAAGTCAAGAACTTGCATGATTTACAACAACTCCTAGGAGAAATCAACTGGATGAGACTGATTTTGGGAATCATGAACAATGACATTCCAGCACTGCTCGATCTTCTGAGAGGAGACGCAGACATCCGATCTCCCAGGACACTCACGTGAGAAGCAAAGAAGGAACTGGAGAAGGTTACAGATGCTATACAGAAAAGGCAGGCCCATCGATTCGTTGAATCGTTGCCTTTTGAACTGGCAGTGCTGGGAGAGAAGACGCAGTTCCATGGTTTGATCTTCCAATGGGATGCATCTCAAAGAGATTCTTTAATAATCATAGAGTGGATTTTCTTACATACAGGCCTTCAAAAACGATTCTCACAGATCTGGAGATGGCGGTGCAGATCATCATAAAAGCAAGGACAAGGTTGCTGACAACGGCAGGACGGGAATTCTCAAAGACCCATGTACCTTTGAAGAAAGATTATTTTGATTGGGTGTTGTGTTGTGTTCAGTTGGACTGTTCTGTTTTCCCCTGTTTTGTAATGGTTTTGCCCTGGTTCTCCTCCTCCTCGGTAAATGTCAATCACTCCTGTCCACCACCCTCTTTTCCAGAAAATTCTGTCCTGGGCTTCCAGGGATTCTGTGGGGGATTTGGGTCCCTCCCTCCAGTTGCCCTGATTGTTCTGTTCCATCTGTCTATCTTATGTACCCCACTCCCCCCCGGATTCCTATTGGCTGCTGGAATTTGTTCCTCCCTTCTCTCTTCACACTTTATAACCCGAGGGGAGGGGGGCGAGCCCTTTGTCTCCTGCTGCCGGTGCCCCTGAGTTGAAGTAAACTTGGATTATACCCAGCTGGAGTCCGCCTTCTTATTTCTGCTGCAAGAAGCCTTGGTCAGCCCCGTCCTGCATCTGGCAACGTCCCCGGATTCCCCTCCGGGTGCCTGCCTGAAGCGCTAGCCCGGAGCCACCGCTCCCGGGCGAAGTGCTCCACTGCTGCAGGTACAGCTGGAAAAGCAAGCCGGGACGTTTTCTACCAGCTGACCAGCTGCAGTTTGGCGCCCAGCGTCGGGCAGAGACCATCAACCCACGCATGAGGCTGAACAGCTTCACGGACGCCAGACACCCCCCCAGTGGGAGAAGACCCAGTTTTAGTGGGTAGCGCTCCTGGGGGACTGGGAACGGCAGCTCCTGACACCCGAGGAGTCGTTCCCGCAGTGGAAACTGCTGCTTTCGGATTTCTTTTGCCCTCGCTGGAGTTTGGTAAGTATTTGTCTTTTTCCCTTGTCTTTTTAACCTATCTATCCCCGACGGGGTTTCTCTTTTTTGCTGCGCAGCTCTTTCCTGACAGGGACCGGTGTGGGGCTTTTTTCTGATTTCTTTGAACTTTTCCCGAAGCAGTGGGTGATTTGGTCGCAGCTTTAAAAATCTTTCGAGATGGGTGCTCACATGTCTGTGACTCAAAAGAGGGCTTATACCCAAGTTGTGGCTATCCTTGCGGGGGGGAGGGTTTGTTATCCCTAAAAAGGAGTTGAAAAGGTTAACCAAATGGGTCTCTTCCAAATTTGCTGAAGTATACACAGACCAAATTTGCGATCCCAGCTTCTGGGACGCTGTTTATTTGGAATTACAAAATGCAATTCGATCGGGGGACTCCTCTTTAACTAAAATTACATACTGGGTATCTCAAATTCAATCCATTTTAAGATCTAAATCGGAATTTGGAAGACAAYYCTCAGTTTCAAGTTTAGCCCCCAGTTTTTCCCCTGCCCCTGTTCCTATCCCCCTTCCCTCCCCTGCTTTTCCTAGAGCTGCGACTTCAACAGAAGCAGCCTGCCCCAGCAAGGTGCCRGGTATCCATCATTCCCCTGGCTCCTCTCGAAGCTCCCAATCCCCCTGCCCGAGAGGTCCTGGCCAGACCTYCCRGGGTTCCTCTCCTCCTCCCTCTGCCCTAACCCCTGTGTCCCCAGTTCATAAACCCTCGGTTTTGTTTTGTCTCCCTCCACAAGMYGGCTCCTATGGAGCTCAAAATGGAGGGGACCGCATGGCATTTCCCGCCTCCTCCCTTTCTTCTCCCCATGACCCCTTTCGGTCCCGGAACAACCCCTTTCTTCCCTCTAGCTCCTCCCAACTTCCCCCTGACCCTCCTCCCTTGGAAACTCCCCCAATTTCTCCTCCCCCCTGCCAAGCACCGCCTTCCAACTCCCCCCCTAGGGCGGGGTCCTCAACCTCCGGAGACCTCTCCCAGTCCTCCAGCCACTCGCCCTCCCCTCTCACTCCCGGTTCCCACGCTCCCCCTTCTGGTTCCCACGCTCCCCCTTCTGGTTCCCACGCTCCGGTGTCCGGTGGGGGGGGGGAGGGGGAGACCCGAGAACCCGGACTGGCTGTCGTCCCTTCTGCAGCCCCGGTGGCTTACCACCCTGAGGGGGAGGGGAGATCCCTAGCCCAATGGACCCCTTTTCCCCATAATCTAATAAAGGAGTTATGCAAAGCCCAGAAAGACTTCACTCGGGAAAGTGAATATTTCCGAGGGATTCTTAAGGCAACGCTGGCTCAGACAGAGGTTACCCCCTCTGATCTCCGCTCCCTTTTTTCATGCTTGCTTAA